>CANTAL010000030.1:1212500-1292500 GCA_947650365.1 Chamaelirium japonicum
TGTTAAAATACAAGTATGTTGAATACATATAAAATATATACACAAGAATAAATAATAGCCAAAGTATCTGACAATACAAACGTCCAACAATTTCACTTGGAACCAAATTACAACCAACAGTGTCAGCATCAAATTTCATTCAAAAGACCAAAGAAAGAATTCATTCCGAGAGAAGTTCAAACCATGATTCAAATTACACAAAACTGCCTTAGAATATGTAAGGATATGACTACAACTTCTGAAATATGAAAATCCATGTTAGTTATGTCTAATTCTTAAATGTAGGACATGTTTTTGAAATATTTTCATTACTCAAATTCCGCCATCCTCAATGTGATGGCTATCGGATCTTAAAAACTAATAGGGAAGTCCATCTTCAAAAAATAAAGAAAGAAATCCTACAAGTTCCACATTAGTACACATATTTAAAAATAAACACAACTCTCATGAGCAATAACATTCTCAAAAAATTAAGTTTTCTTCTTGGAAGCAATGAACCTCCTGTCCTAGAGCCTAAGATCCGCTCATATCATGCATGATTTTGCAATTATTTGAGTGTACAAGACAGTTTTATCTACCAAAAACATATATCTTAATTACAGCAAGACAGATGATAACTTGATAAGTCACTTAAAGAGCTGAGCCACTGACCTGCATGAATCCTGAATAAAGCTTCCTAGGACTTATGTGGAATCTGAAATTTGCCTTCCAACTGCAAGAAAACACTTTATGGAACTTCAGAGTTATTCAGTATGTCTAAAGTGACATGGTGATAGTCCAATACAATAGGCAAAAATAAGTCATGTATGCGGAATTGCTGCAGGCCTCATCTGCATTAGGATTCTTTAAAGTGTTATCAGTTTTTTTGTTTATTTATGACCGTTTTAAATCGTTTATCATGTTTTTTACCATTTATGCTTTATTTATTCTATTTTATTTTTGCGAATCCCTTAGTGCTTCATCTGAGGGAGGGTTAAGGCACCCCCCTACCAGTTATTTATTCGATGTAAGCGGGAATCGATCCCAGGTCTTGGGTACCAACCCCTCGAGACTTTACCAACTAACCTAACTGGCATCCTGGTGCTTACATTTATTAATTGTAATCAATGCTTCGTCGACTCATCGTGTGGGGATGTCCACAACCTCATCCGAGAGCTTTTTGGATTATTCCGGGCTCTTTTGGGTGAGTTCCCAAATTTTAATAAGAATAAATAGGCTAGCAAGTATCTGCAGGATACCCGACGGTCGAGATTAAATCTCGAATCCGATGATCGAATCATCGCGACTTAAACATTAAATGACGTGGCATTCATATGGGCTTCAAATAAAAGCCTATTTAGCTTTTTATGAATTATGATAAGCCCAACTGGGCTTCGCCTCATGTTACACGCACTCTCTCTCTCTCTCCTTGCAGTACAACCGTACGGATCTCTCTCTCTCTCTCTCTCTCTCTCTCTCTCTCTCTCTCTCTCTCTCTCTCTCTCTCTCTCTCTCTCTCTCTCTCTGTGTGTGTGTATATATATATATATATATATATATTCCTTTCCTTCTTTGCTCCTTTTAATCTTAATCCTCCATGATCATTGGGATTGATCTCCTCCGTCCGTTGCAAATCTTATACCTCATTAACTACGTTTGCCAAATATCTATATTGCCATAAAAAGATAAAATTACATGGAAACCAATGCCCATATTTACAATTATACCATCAATAATCAAACATGTAAAATTTATATCATGATCAATTAAAATTATATTCAAATGTTTGTGGACGCAAAAAATTCGGTCGTTTTTTATTGCTTCTCACGAGATTACAAACCGCTTTCCGGTGCTCGGGGGTGGTGAGTCGGGTGCGGCGAAGATATATCAGGAGATTGTGGGAGAGATCCTCTGGAGGGTCTCTATGATCCGTATCTCCACAGTTCTTTTTTTTAACCACATGCTGATGATGTAACTGGTTGTTATTGATCCATTTTGCAGGCATCTCAATGCCTTTATGACCGCGCTTGGTGGTTGGCTAGGTGGTGTGTATTTTGTGTTGCCTTTTTTACTACTGATGAAGGCCTCCCCAATGCCCAACACAAGAATCTTTCTTGGAAAATATGTTTTTGGTTTGATTATTTATTTAGTGTTGCTATTTTATACAACTGAATTTGAGAGGCAGATGAAAGATATGAATCAGATGAATATATTTTTTATTAATAGGGTTAATTGTGCCATTGGATATTGGGTAATTTTACTGACACCCCATAAATCTCTCTCCCCACCCCATGAATGAACAAGCCCCTATTTCTTTTTTCCCATTTGCCTTGCTGCATCCTGTTTAAGGGTGTTTGGTTGGCATATTTGTAGTTCCAACTACTGCAATTGGGATAATAATTAATAAATAATAACTAATATGGTTTTATAATAATTGTGAGCGAGTGAAAAAAAGAACAATGATCCATGATAATAAATAATAAATAATATGGTTTTATAATAAATAATATGGTTTGTTATTTATAATTATAAAAAGTGTGGTCTTTCTTTCACTCGCTCACAGTTTTTATTAAAATAAATAATATGGTTTTAGTCTTGAGCAAACTCTCCAAAATGTTTTCAAAATGTTTTAATAGACTCTTAACTGTTTTGTTTTCAAAAAAAAAAAATCATAATATTTCACACCTTGGGTTTTTCGCTATAGAAGAAAATCAGAGGTGTGACACCATAAATGACCCGGGATGGAGTGCAACTCCATCTCCCTCTCTGGTCGACATCCTGGTGGACTAAGGAGATAACCCCTAAGTGCAGAGGTATTATCATAATTGTCCAAGGTAGATATTGATAAATAATTAATTATTAATTATTTATTTATTTTTTTTATTGGTTACCTAGTTGAACTAGGAGAAGCCATGGCGCAAGTTAGGGTTTGACAACAGTCAAACCGAGCTAATAGTGCACAAGCTTTTCTCGACTTAAGTGGATGCCAGAACCTATGGGTGCAACTTGGGTGTAGCTGGCCGGCCCTATGGGTGCTATCCATGAGAATTTCGGACAAGGGATAAACGCTAGCCGAAATCCTCATATGGTATCATCCATAGGAGGTTATGAGGAGAGAGATTTGAGAGATCTTTATCCCTTCATAATAGGAACCTTATCTATAGGGATTTGGCCTATAACTAACCCTAGTCGCCCCCTTTGCCCATCCAAGAGAGTTAGAACCAAAATCCCCCTCCCCCTTGTGGAGTTCGGCCAAGAGAGAGGATAAGAAAGAGAAAGAAAAAAGAGAGGATAAAAGAGAAGGAAGAAAGATCTTCCTCCACTTCGGGCTTCCACACGACGGATCCGTTCATCTTCATCGAGCATTCTTTGCGTTGATCTAAGAGAAGGAGAAGACTCCCACAAGTCTACCATCGCGATTCGTGTGCGTGGGATATGTATTGAATTAAGACGGTAGCGAGATTGCATCTTCAACCTTCGTCTTCATTGAATCTACAACCTTAGGCATCTACAAGTCCTAAGAGGTGAACTTCTAATAATCCATAGATGATGGTAGCCATTAGAATTTATTTTTCTAAGACTATGATAAACCATAATTAACTATTATCTAGCTATGGTGCGAATTTGGTTTTGATCCGACGCGAAAATTTTCGCATCCCGACTATTCGCCGGACAGTCAGAACCCTAATTCCTACGCCACCTTTTGGATGGCAAAACACGCTTCCACTGCACGCTTGGACCAACAGACACTGCATGCGGGTTCCACTAGGCATCGTCGCATATGGTCAAGTGGACCCCGCCTTGCATGCAGAGTCGCGAGTCCAGCGACACATACATAAAACATTAATAATGTAATAACAATTATTATTGATTGCTTGAACACCGTAATTAGGTTTTCCTTTAAATTAAACCAATAATTGAATAAATAATAATTGTTGTGGCCCACCCTCCTGAGAGGAGTGTGGCAACTCTAGTACACGTATCCCCGGCTAAGAGTACTTTATTCCTTATATTTAACATGATGCATGGGTTGTGAGTACAGTGTGAATTCCGGAATAAACTATTAAAAATGATTAATCACTGTGTAGACCTTTTGGTACTTGTGTGGATATATTAAATTGATAATTTACCTGGTTAAAAGGTAGGGATCCCGTGCACACAAGGGCCGTGAACCACCCTCCGTGCACAGCTGAAAATAAGTAAGTTAGGAGTCACGGGCACAGGTTGTGGTAAAGTCAATAGTAGTAGCCCTCGAGTAGGGATTGGCCTAGCAATCCCGTCCTAGGGTAGTTGAAATCCCCATAATAAAGCAAGTTGGGTTGTAGAGCTCCAATGTGAAAGACGAAAAACTCCTTATGATCATCATGGTATTTTGTGCATCGTAGTGATGGATGTACGGCGAGAGAGTTGGCTCTCTACATCGAAATAAAAAGCCCTATAGTAATGCTCGACCGGGGGCAGGACGAACAAAATATCCGGGGTTCACATTAGGATAGATGACTTATTTGATTGTTAATTAAGCACTGTGAAATATGGAATGGATTGTGTGTAAAATAACCCAGTAACAGTAAAATTTGCATAAGAACATATACTACTGGTAGGCATATGTTACCTTCTTGTGCAAACATTGATCATACTAGAACTAATAAATATATTTTAATTCATTAAAATGTGTTGTCTTATATTATTAAAGGCTATCAGGATGTCACTAGCCATTAAATTGGCTAATCTTTCAATTTTCCTTTTGGGGGCTACTCTTTCCCACGAGTATGCCCAGTTTCAGGTAGGGCTGTGCAAAAACCGACCCGAATCGCCTAATCGAACCGAAACCGACCAAAATTTAACCGAACCAAACATCAAACCGAACCAAAAACAAACCGAACCGACAAAACCGATTAAATCGGTTTCGGTTTCGGTTCCCAGGTATGGAACACCGAACCGAAACCGAAAAAACCGACCCGACTCCTTAAATCATAAACCCAACGGCCACAATACTTTTGTTTCCAGTAAGTGCAAGTATGAAATAATTATGTTACATCCACAATGCTTCAAAAGAGTGAACGTCGGTTGATTTTGCTTTGAACTTTCATTTTGGCACTATGTAAGGACACAATCATCCACTGATTTGTGAAGAACTGACGATCAAGATTCAAGAGCCAAGGGCTCTAGCATACCTCATATCAACCGAAACCGAACCGAAAACCGATCACACCGAACCGACAAAAACCGACCATTTCGGTTTCGGTTTCGGTTTTGATTTTTCGAAAACCGAAAAAAAATAAAACCGACAAAACCGACACTGAAACCGACCGACAAAACCGACGCTCACCCCTAGTTTCAGGTCCATAGCAGAGTTCAGGGCATCGGTAAGAGCTCAGAAGGGTGCAATAGGTTTAGTTCTCTGATGTTGTAGACCTAGTTTATATCTTGTGAGTTTATTTGTTATTAGTGATTTTGAATAAGAATGATAATATTAGCTCTTTAGTTGTGCTGTGACTAGTAATAGTAGTATTGTAATGATCTAACTGAATTCTGTTGGGTAGGCCTCTCCTCAAGGCCCCAAGGCTAGGATAGATCACAATAAAATATAAGTATATACAAATGGCCTAATCAATCAACCCTACACATAGAACCACTAGTCTTGTGCACTTGAGTGTCAGGGAGTGGGTAGCTACTTGGCTCGCCGTCAAAGGCTTGAGCGTCGTGCTCCCTTAGAGGGACTCCTGTCAGTATGATCAATGTGGATGTTCATAGATAAAGGTCAATGGAACCTCCCGAGCTCCTATTGATACTCCAAACTCTGCTACGGACCTAAAACAGGGCCTACTCGTGGGAAAGAGTAGCCCCCAAAAGGAGAATTGGGAGATTAGCCAATTTAATGACTAGTGACATCCTAATAGCCTTTAATAATATGATACAACAAATTTTAATAAATTAAAATATACTTATAGTTCTAGCATGGTCAATGTTTGCAAATGAAGATAATATAAGCTTACCAGTAGTTTATGTTCTCATGCAAATCTTATTGTCACTAGGTTATTTTACGCACAGTCCATTCCATATTTCACAGCGCTTAATAATCAAATAAGTCATCTATCCTAATGTGAACCCTGTATATTTTGTTCATCCTGCCCTCAATCGGGCATTACTATAGGACTTTTTATTTTGACGCAGAGGGTCAACTCTCTCGCCGTGCATCCACCACCACCATGCACAGAATACCCAGATGATCATAAGGAGTTTTCCATCTTTCACGGTGGAGCTCTACTGCCCAACTTGCTTTATTATATGAACTTCAACTACCACATGACTGGATTGCTAAGCCAATCCCTACTCGAGGGCTACTCCTATTGGCTTTATCACAACCCGTGCCCGTGACCCCCAACCTACTTATCTTCGGCTGTGCACGCAGGGTGTTTCACGGCCCTTGTGTGCATGGGGTCTCTACCTTCTAACCAGATAGATTATCAAGTAACATATCTACACAAGTACCAAAATGTTTACACAGTGATTAATCATTTTCAACAGTTTACCCCAGGATTCGCACTGCACTCACAACAGATGCATTATGTTAAATCTAAGGAATAAAGCACTCTCACCCGAGGACCTGTCTACTAGAGCTGTCACACTACTCTTAGGAGGGTGGGCTCCAATAATTATTACTTATTCAATTATCGATTTAATTTAAGAAAAAACACAATTGCGTTGTCCAAACAACCATAATAATTGTTATTACATTATTAATGTTTTATGCATGTGTCGCTGGACTCACGACTCTGCATGCAAGCTGGGGTCCATTTGACCACATGCGACGATGTCCGGCAGGACCCGCATGCAGTGTCTGTTGGTCCGAGCGCATGGTGGAAGCGTGTTTTGTCATCCAAAAGGTGGCGTAGGAATTAAGGTTTTAACAATACGACGAAAAATCGAGATGCGAAAATTTTTGCATTGGATCAAAAACAAATTCGCACTATTACTAGATAATAGTTAATTATGATATATCATATCTTAGAAAAATAAATTCTAATAGCTACCATTATCTATATATTATTAAAAGTTTGCCTCTTAGGACTTATAAATGCCTAAGGTTGTAGATTCGATGAAGACGAAGGTTGAAGATGAAGTGATCTCGCTACTATCTTGATTCAACGCCTAACCCACGCACACGAGCCGCTATGATAGACTTGTGAGAGTTTTCTCCTTCTCCTAGATACTCGCAAAGAATACTCCATGAAGATGAACGCATCCATCACGTAAAAGTCCGAAGGGAAGGAAGATCTTTCTTTCTTCTCTTCTTTCTTTTTCTCACTGTCTTATCCTCTCTTGGCCGAACCCCACAAGGAGGTAGAGGGGGATTTCGGTTTTGACTTGCTTAGATAGCCAAAGGAGGCGGCTAGAGTTAGTTATAGGCCGAAATCCTATAGATAGGGTTCCTATTATTAAGGGATAGAGATCCCTTAAATCTCTCTACTCATAACCTCCTAAAGAAGTTACCATATGAGGATTTCAGCTTCCTTTGGCCGAAATTCTCATGGGTAACACCCATAGGGATCGGCCAACTACACCCAAGTTGCATCCATAGGTTCTGGCACCACTTAAGTCGAGAAAGGTTTGCGCACTTGTTAGCCTAGTTTGACTATGGTCAAACCTTAACTTGCGACATGGTTTCTCCTAATCCAATTAGGCAACCAATAAGAGAAAATAATTAATTATTTATCAACATCCACTTTGGACAATTATGATAATACCCCTGTACTCGGGGGTTATCTTCCGAAGCAACCAATAAGAGAATAATTAATTAATTATCTATCAACATCCACCTTGGACAATTATGATAATACCCCTGCACTCAGGGGTTATCTTTCGAAGACCTTTAGGTGTATCACTTATATCCATAATCATTCTTATTCAGTGGCGACCTACCATTCATTACAGGAGAGTCGCCGAAACTTAGTTTCAACAATGTTTAGAAATGGATTTGACAAAACTCTATGTCAATATAGCCAGGCTAGTAAGGCTGACGAATCTATCACGATAACTGATGGATTCAACTTCGTTGAAACCGTGCTACGTGGTAGGTTCAATCATTTGCATGTGACAACATGACCATTATCCGTGTGCGATTATAGGGTCGACCCCCATCCCACACACGATGGTCATGCAGCATTCCGCATGTATGGATTGAACCTACCATGTACTTCACATGCCTACGCATGTGGAGAAATGGTTTGATTCTTTCTATTCCAGGCATGCATGCGCGTAAATCAGCTATGGCCGAAGCCACACAGTCCTTAGCCTAAACAAATCACCAACTATTTAGATCCGTGCTTTTGTCATGCTTATCAGCTTAATCAGACATAGGGTCCTGGACCCTAAAAATCAACATAGAGCTTTTGGCCCTCAAATCTAACATAGGGTCATAGGCCCTATGTGTTATTGGACCCTGATCTAACATAGTATGATTATAAACCCTTTTTGACATATCATAATTCAATACCCTTTTCACCTACACGATTTCAAAACTCTATTTTATAGGTAACATGATTGCGACTTCATTGCAGCATTGAATAATTCAAACCTACTTAAAATATAATATGGTCAAATCTCTACTTAACATAGCATGGTTCTCAAGCCCTAAGTAATCATGGATTTTAACCCTAAACAAGCATGGATTACTATTTCAAATCAAGGATGGCTTCTATATTTCAAATTAATCATGGCTTCAAGGTTTGAAATATACATTGCTTCACAATTTAGAATTTAGCATGGTTTCATAATTCCAAATAAGCATGGCTTCCAAATTTTGAATCAAACATGGCTTCATGACCTCAAGACAAGCATGGCATCCCAAATTTCAACTAAACATGGCATCTCGAAATTCAATTTATGCATGGCCTCAAATTCCAATTTAACCCTAACCAAACATAACATGAAGACCTAAATCATGACATTTCATAAACCCTAATTCAACATACCATTACACACACCCAGATCCAAACTTGGCATTTTAACGACCCTTATTCAACATAGCACAATCCTAAATTATCATGGACTATCAAGCCTTCAACTTGTTGTGAATTATCAAAATCTCCAATTATAAAGGGCTACCAAAGTCTCAAATCATTAGAGATCTAACCCTCTAATCGTTATAAATCACAAACCCTTTATTATCATGTATTACACATCTCTAATCGTCATCAATTACGAACCCTAATTACCAAGGATTGCAAACCCCAATTATCACGTATTACAAACGCTAACTATCATGATTTACAAACTCTAATTAACACAAATTCACAAGCCATTATTTATCATGGATAATAAACTCCTAATCATATCGGATTTCATCCTCTAATCATTCTGAATTACAAGCCTCTATACACCGTGAATTACAAACATAATCTCTCATGTGTTAAATACTCTAAAGATTCATAGATTACATACCTAATTATTTATATCACACAGTGGGCATTGAAATTAGCCCACGAGTCGAACCCAATTCGCACACGTAAAGTAGGCCCGCACCCAACGGCCTTCGGGTCGAACCCGACCCGCACACGAAACTTGGGCCCGCACACAACGGCCCACATGCGCAACTCGGCCCACACACAACGGCCCACATGCACAACCTGGCCCATACACAACGGCCCGCATGCGAAATTGGGCCCGCACACAAACGGCCCGCATGCGAACTCGGCCCGCGTGCAAACTCAATTCGCACGTCGTGGCCCAACTCAAAGTAAACGGGTCCCACTGAACCCGCAACTCGAACACAAGGAGGGGGGCCCACCGACCCACCTTCTTGAAAACTGTGCCCCCCTCCCCATGGGGAGGTGGGGCCGGCCATAAAGGAAAAGAAAAGAAAGAAAAAAAAAAAAAGAAAAGAAAAAGAGAAGAAAAGAAAAGAAAAGAAAAAAAATCAAAACCGCCTCGATGCGGGGGGACGTGGCGTGGACGTCTACGCAGTCGTAGATCCGCGACGATCCCTCGATCCAACGGACAAGATGACGTTGTGTCGCCATCCGATCCAAAAGTGTAAAAAATAACAACTCAATCTTCAAAGATCGAGTCACATCTAGCCCGTAACCACCCCAACTAAAAAGGAGAGGATCGAGTTTGTTTCCCCGAATAAAGGAACAATATCTTGATGGTTATGGGGGGAGATATTGGATGAAACCAAAAGATTTCAGCCATATCTCCCCCAACCGCCCCCCTTTGCCTATAAATAGAAGGGGTGGGGGAAGGCACAAGGGGTCCGAAAGCCGAAGACGAAAGAGCTCCGCAAGAGAAGCTCCAACGCTCGAAGACCGAAGGCTTCACGAGGCACGGCAAGCACGTCCTACGGGAATCCTTGGCCCTTCAAGTCCTCATCAACGTGAAGACCTTGCACTCGAAGATCAAAGCTTCGACTTCTCGCACGAAGAAGAAAGCTTGGAGAAGAAGACCCGGAGTCGTCATCACCCCGACCGCTCCAACGATCTTCATCAGCTCCGAAGACGACATAAGCAAAGGCCGGAGAAGAAGATCGAAGCCGACAACACCCATCGTCTTCAACAAAGGCATCAACTTCTTGCACGAAGAAAAAAGCCGGGAGAAGAAGGCCTGAAACCGGTGCTACCCCTACTGTCTTCATCAACAAAAGCCGACGCCACAACCGTCGTGCTGAAACCGGTGCTACCCCCGCCGTTTTCATCAACAAAAGCCGACGCTACCACCGTCGCACGGAGATCGGTGCTACCCCCGCCGTCTTCATCAACAAAAGTCGACGCTACAACCGTCGCACGGAGATCGGTGCTACACCCACCGTCTTCATCAACAAAAGCCGACGCTACAACCGTCGCACGAGGATCGGTGCTACCCCCGCCGAAAAGCCAAGACCAACGCCACAACCGTCGAGGAAGCTGGAAGAATAAAGAAGCCTTGAAGAAGTAGCGTCAGTCGTTCGAGAAGAAGATCGAGTTGAAGCTAAAGCCAAAGTCAAAGCCAACGCAAGAAGCCAAAGCAGACACACCGGTAAAGCCCGCGCCAAAGCAACGCAAGTGCCAAAGCCAAGCAACTACGCCGGCACGAGCAAAGCACCGCACGTTCTAGCCGATACGACGCGAAGTCCGGAAGAACTTAAGCATCGCAAGTCTTTACCCATCTACGTTCAAGCGCAAGCACCGAAGCAAAGTAAAAGCCAGAGCCACGCCAAAGCCAAAAGCCAAAGCCGACGCCAAAAGCACGATCGACGTCGCGAACCGACGATCAAGGACGCCGAGGTCTAGCAAGGATCGAGGAAGACACGAAGACCGAGGAACGAAGCCCAAAACCTCCCTAGCCGAGAAAGCGCAAAGCACGGACGGGACAAAATCAACGGCCGATATTTCTTAGCCTCTCAAGAAACCCTCACCCTGTAAAGACCTCTGTCCTGGACAACCCCTTCAGAGCTCTCGCACGAATACCACGTGGAGACGCGGATCAAAGGGACCCTCCAGAGGATCTCTCCCACAATCTCCTGATCAAATATTCGCCGCACCCGGACTCGCCACACCCGAGCCCCCGGGTCCCGTCCACTCTGTAATCTTGTGTGATTCGCAATAAAGACGACCCGTATCTTTTTCCGTGCTCACAGATTTCTGGCACGCCCAGGGGGACCTCCTCTCTTTTCATCCGTACGTTTGAAAGAGTTGCTTCAAGTTCGCCATGGCCGGGACGAACGATGATACGTTTGCTCCAACAAGCCTTTCACCTATCGCCGAGTCTCCACTACTCCAACACGGCGATCCAGAAAATCCGGAGGGAGACATTCCCCCGGTAGTACGCGTCTACACTCAGCGTACTCAAACTCTTGCGGACTTCTTCACGCCAGAAACTACTACCGAAGATGCTCGCCAAATCGCCAATGAGGCCTTGGTGCATGAAGAAACAAACCTCGATCCTGGAATTCAAGTCCAGAAATTTGGGGAGGTCCAGCCCCAACCCGGAGCCCATTCGGGTTCTCCAGTGGACCTTGCACCTCCTTTGCAGGGGGCAAACGTCCGTCATCAAGCAGAAGCAAGTCAGCGCAACTACGTCTCCGACGATGATGGCGAGGGTGCAGGCATGCAACATCGAGACATCCTACGACATCATCCTCCGTCCGCTCTCCAGCTCCAAGTCATGCAAATGGGTGAACACATGGCTCAACTCACCCGACTAATGGAAGAGAAAGATCGTCACATCAACACCTTGCTTCAAAGGCTGAGTGCCAGGGGTGCCGCAACATTCAGTCAACCTCCTGCTTCTCCAGTAGCTGCTCCAGCCCCGTCTCCAACTCCCGCTCTTGCAGAAGTTGGCCCGGCAATACTCGCAACTACTCATGCACTTTCCTCGGCTCCCGTGCCAGTCTCAGCGGCCGCGCAACCTTCGATAGTAGCAACGATGAGTGCCCAGTAAATACAAGCATTGGTCGCCGACATGATGCGTTCCCACGGCGGTAGTCTACCTCCGATCACGGCGGCATACTCAAAGCCTTACACCACAAGGATCCAACAGCTGCGCTTCCCTACCAGGTTCCAGCCACCAAAGTTCCAGCACTTCGACGGGAAGGGGAATCCAAGGCAACACATTGCCCACTTCGTCGAAACTTGCAACAACGCCGGCACATACGGCGATGAGATGGTGAAGCAATTCGTTCGCACCCTCAAAGGTAATGCTTTTGACTGGTATGTTGATCTTCCTCCATGATCCATTGACAGCTGGGATCAGATGGAGAGGGAATTCCTCAACCGCTTCTACAGCACTAGGCGCATCGTTAGCATGACCGAGCTTACTGCCGTCAAGCAAAGGAAGGACGAATCATTAATCGACTACATCGATCGATGGAGGAATCTCGCCTTGAATTCACGAGACCGCTTGTCTGAAGACTCGGCTATTGAGATATGTACCCAAGGCATGCACTGGGGCTTACTCTACATCCTCAAGGGGATCAAGCCTCGGTCCTTCGAAGAACTCGCAACTCGAGCTCACGACATGGAGCTCAGCTTAGCAAATCGCGGAGACTCAAAAACCAAAGACTTCCTGAAGGTGGAGAAGAAAGACAAGCCACCGGCGCCCAAATCAAAGCAAGTTAACATCGCCGACATCGCCTCGGCCTCCAAGCCACTCAAAATCAGTGGTAAATCGGATCAAGAAAAAGGAGTTGTCATACCACCGCCTCCACCCCAAAGACAGTCGAGGATGACTCTTAAAGAGCTTGAAGCCAAAGAATATCCCTTTCCAGACTCGGGAGTCTCCTCCATGTTCGATCAGCTGCTACAAGAGAAGATGATCGAGCTTCCTCCTTCAAAAAGGCCCGAACAGATGCATCGTGTCAACGATCCACTCTTCTGCAAATACCATTGAGTGGTTAGCCATCCTATCGAGAAATGTTTCGTCTTCAAAGAAAAGATCATGACGCTCGCAAAGCAAGGGAAAATTAAGATCGACTCCAGTGACGTCGCAACAGCAAACATGACGTCCATCACCTTCGGTTCATTTCAGCCAGTACTTATTACTACACACCAGAAAAGGCCAAAGTTGCGCATCAATCGCCAGAGACCAATCACGAAGTTAGCTCCTCAACGAAAAGTCTCAAGGTGACGACGGCACGCTCCTACGTTCGCTGAGGAAGAAACGTCACTACCCTGGGGGCAACCGTCGCCTACATCGGTATCTCGCTCGAACAAAGCCATGTCCCAACAAATTCTCCAGACAAGGTACGAGCAAGGAGACCCAGAGGTCGGTCTGTTAGGCCAGCCCTCAGGAAAATTCGACTATTACGTCCTCTACTCCAAACCTTTGCCTGTCTCAATGAAAGAGATCAAACCCACCGGCTGGGGATCAGAAGATGAGCCAGTGGAGTCTCCAGAGGAGCAAGTCTCCCCGACCCACGAAGAAACTGCGGCTACCACTTCAAACCTTCACCTTGGTGAGGGAGAATCCACTGATGAAGATGCATGGATCATGCTACCTCGCAGGCGAAGGCCATGGACGGCAAGAAGTCGCAAGCTAGATCGGGTGACAAGAAAACTTCCTGAACGAAGAACTTACAAAAAGATAAGTAAAGCTCCAGGGAAGCAAGCATTCAAAATACCACCAGCAGATCCTAATGATCTCCTCCTGCAAAATACTCCAGAACCGGCAACGTTGCAAGAATTCTTTCCCGATCACTTCCTCCCAGCTGATCAACAGCACAGGGGCTCTTGTTGCATGGTCGAGATCCACATGGCACCGGAAGAACAGGATAAGATCAAGTCTTCTAAATAAAGCAACACCGACGACGGGGAGGATAATTCCGACAAAGACAGTGCTGCTGCCCACGATGAGGCAATCTTGCACTTGCCGCTCATAGAAGCACTACACCTCCCAAAGAAGGCTCGCCTAGCAATGGCCGAGGCTCTAGCAGATCCAAATAGCTACAAAAGAAAGAAGAAAAACGTCAAGAAAGATGAAACTATTGTCTCCTGCAACGCGGCAATAACCTTCTCAGACAAAGACCTGCAGCTCGGAGCACGACTGCACAATCGACCTGTCTATGTCTCCGGATACATCAACGAGAAGCCGGTAAATCGAATCATGTTGGATTGCGGCTCCGCTGTTAACATCATGCCCATCCAAACAATGCGGCAGCTCGACATTACCACCAACCAACTTTCACAAAGCCAGCTAGTCATTCAAGGGTTCAACCAAGGCGGACAGTCCACCATAGGAATCATTCGTCTAAAACTCTCCATCAGCCAGCTTGACACGACAGTTCTCTTCCATGTCATTGACTGTCAGACATCATATCGCCTCTTGCTAGGAAGACTGTGGCTACATGAAAACGGTGTCGTAGTTTCCACCTGGCACCAATGCCTCAAGTACTATGAGGAGGGCCTGGAGAAATGTATTATTGCAGATGACAAACCATTCAATGAGGCCGAAGCACACCTCGCTGATGCCAAATTTTACCAAGCAAAAGACCTCGTTGCAGAAGTCCTTCCAGCTAAAGCTCCTCGAACTCAAAAAGCTAAAAAGATGGAGCAGGATGAAGCTCTGCCAACTCCAAATCCAGTGCCACCATCTAAGACGATACACGAAGTCAAAGAAGTGCTAGTGCCAAGACGAAGGATGCGCATCAGCTCCAAGCCAAGATCCATGCAGCATACTCCGTTGCCTGTCCAAACTACGCCAGTTCTGCGCCTCATGCCTCAGTGGCTGCGCAAACATGAAGGACCATCTTTTGCCCCGCCAAAAGAAATGGTTCAGCCGCTATCGGAGGCTAATGTCATCACTCTGCAAGAGATGACACTGCCACTACCCAACTTGGGGCAAGCTTCAAGTCCGCCAAAATCTATCGATTCCTTCAAATCCAGCCAACTCACATTCAAGCCAAAAGGAAGCTGGGGGCAAAATGCCGCCAAGCTGCAGTTCAAAGCTGGCTACGACGAAGACAGTGCCGCACATATGAGTACGCTCCTGCCAGCTCCAATACCACACGGGATGACTAAGACTCAAGCCCACTTACTCCAAGGCGGCGAGCAGATCCCACCAAATCGGCAAGGCATCGGCTCCCGTCAAACCCCGATGGTCATCAAGATAACAGGAGAGAAGACCTTCACCTCTAACTACATTGAGGTGAAGTTGGTAGATGAAGCGGAAGAGGGATCGTCAGCCTCCGATGCACGCTCCACCAATGTCGTTCATCCCGCTACAAAAGGCGTCAAAAGAAGGCGATATCGAGCTCGACGTTGGACCATACCTCAGAAGCAAAAGAAGAGCATCAAAAACCAGGCAAGTCAAAATCCCGTATCAGTATTCAAAAGACTTGGGCCAGTCAGACAAGTAAAGCAAAGGTCAGTATTCGACCGTTTGGGAAAGTCACCTACTGAGGTGAGAAATAACGTTCCCACCCTCCCACCCCATATCATTCTTCCAAACTGACGACGTCACCGATATCATTCTGGTCTCTGTTAATCATATCACAATTTCCGACACTCCAATCGTCGCAACTTCTACTTCGGACGACGAGTTGCCAGACGCCCCCCGCCAGTCCTCGAAGAAGGGGGGCAATCTACCGTCGACGATTTGAAGGAAATCAACTTGGGAACGCAGGAGGATCCTCGGCCTACATTCGTAAGTGCACTCCTGACTCCCGAAGAGGAGGCCGCATACATCAAGTTACTCCAAGAATACAGAGATGTCTTCGCATGGTCCTACAAGGAAATACCCGGACTTGACTCCAAGATTGCAGTACACCAGCTTGCTGTCAGACATGGAGCTAGCGCCATCAAGCAAGGACAAAGACGCTACCGGCCAGAACTAGTACCGCAAATAGAAGGCGAAGTCAACAAGTTCATTGAAGCCGGCTTTATCCGAGAAGTTAAATATCCAACGTGGATCTCCAGCGTGGTCCCAGTCTAGAAGAACGGCCAGATCAGAGTATGCGTGGACTTCAGGGACTTAAACAATGCATGCCCCAAAGATGACTTCCCACTGCCAATCACAGAACTGATGGTGGATGCGACAACAGGCCATGAAGCACTAACCTTCATGGATGGATCCTCAGGCTACAACCAGATCCGGATGGCGCCCAAAGACGAAGAGCTTACGGCATTCCGCACGCCAAAAGGGATCTACTGCTACAAAGTCATGCCTTTCGGCTTGAAAAATACAGGAGCTACCTACCAACGAGCCATGCAACGACGATATTCTTCATCAGAATGTGGAATGCTACGTCGACGACCTCGTGGTAAAATCAAGACAAAAGGCAGCACATCTTCAAGACCTCGAGCTGATCTTCAAACGGCTTCGGAGATATCAGCTCCGCATGAACCCGCTTAAATGCGCATTTGGAGTCTCCTCGGGTAAGTTTCTCGGCTTTGTCGTACGGCATCGAGGCATCGAGATAGATCAATCTAAAATAGATGCTATTCTCAATATGCCAATCCCAAAAACAGTAAGAGACCTCAGAGGTCTCCAGGGCCATCTGGCATATATCAGGAGATTTATCGCCAACTTAGCTGGAAAATGTAGGCCCTTCAGTCGCCTCATGAAGAAAGGAGCACCATTCAAATGGGATGAAGCTTGTCAGGAAGCCCTCCAGAACATCATGAATTACTTACTCAAGCCTCCAGTTCTGACAGCACCAGTTCAAGGAAAACCATTGGTCCTTTACATCAGCGCCCAGGAGCAGTCCTTGGGGGCACTCCTGGCTCAAGACAACGAGCTAGGCAAGGAAACAGCATGTTACTATTTGAGTCGCACTCTCATCGGCGCGGAGCTAAACTACTCCCTGATTGAGAAGGTCTATCTGGCGCTCATCTTCGCTACAAAGAAGCTGCGACACTACATGTTAGCTCACGCCATCAGGCTTGTCTCAAAAGCCGACCCGCTAAAATACATTATGTCAAGGTCAGTGCTCTCCGGACGTTTGGCCAAGTGGGCTTTACTCCTCCTCGAGTTCGATATCACCTTTGTCCATCGTAAAGCGGTCAAAGGTCAAGCTCTCGCGGACTTCCTTGCAGAATACCCCCTTCCAGCAGAATGGGAACTATCGGAAGATCTCCCAGACGAAGAAGTATTCTGCATCGACATCGCCCCTTCTTGGAAAATGTTCTTCGACGGCGCGGTAAGGCAAGACGTGGCAGGAGCAGGGGTTATCTTCGTCACGCCAAACGATGAAATACTCACTTTCTCATTTCTACTATAAGAACCATGCTCCAACAACAGGGCAGAATATCAAGCCTTGATTATTGGCCTCGAACTCGCCAATGATATGAAACTTCAAGGACTCGAAATTTTCGGCGACTCTCAACTCGTCATTCAGCAAATATTGGGAGCATACAAAGTTAACAAAGAAGACCTCGTGCCGTTACATCTGCGAGCTCTGAAACTCCTTGGTACGCTCAAAACTGCTTCAATCCAGCATGTCCCCAGGAACCTCAATCAGCAGGCTGATGCACTCGCAAATTTAGCAGCTACACTTCCAGTCCCAGAAAAAAGCCAGCTCATCATCCCTATTTGTAAGAGGATGGTGATCACCGAGGAGGACCTCCCTATGGGAATCCCAGGCCAAGTCAACGTGGTACACGTTCTCACAACCGATGAGCTGGATTGGAGACTACCATTCATAGATTTCCTTGTCCATGGGAAGCTCCCTGAAGATCCAAAGCGTAAGGTCGACATTCGCCGTCGGTCTCTGAAATTCTTCCACTTCAACAATGAGTTGTACCGACGAAGCTACGATGGCACGCTCCTGAGGTGTCTTGCAAAAGAAGAAGCAGAAACAGCACTGAAAGAAGTCCACGCCGGGATATGTGGCTCACATCAATCCGGTCCAAAGCTTCACTTCCGCATCAGGCGGATGGGGTATTACTGGCCCACTATGATCAAGGACTCCCTCGAGTTTGCAAAAAAATGTCACGCTTGCCAGTTGCATGGCGACTACATCCGTCAGTCTCCGGAACCTTTGCATCCAACCATCGCATCATGGTCCTTCGATGGATGGGGACTCGACATTGTCTGTCCGCTACCCAAGTCATCCAAGCAGCATCTTTACATTCTGGCGGCAACAGACTACTTTTCTAAGTGGGCTGAGGCAGTACCATTGCGAGAAGTTACCAGACACTCTGTCATCAGTTTCATCCAGAACGACATCATCTTCAGATACGGCATCCCTCGCTATATCGTCACGGACAACGGAAAGCAGTTCAAGAACGCAGCTGTCAGCCAATTCTGTGCCAAGTTCGATATCAAGCAAAGGTGTTCAACCATGTACAACGCCTCAGCCAACGGTCTAGCTGAAACTTTCAACAAAACACTCTGCAAACTTTTGGAGAAAGTCGTCTCAAAATCAAAGAAAGACTGGCATGAACGCATGGGCGAAGCGCTATGGGCATATCGCACCTCTTTTCGTACGCCAACACAGGCAACTCCGTACTCACTGGTATACGGAGTAGAAGCTGTCCTCCCGCTCGAGCTTCAGATCCCGTCACTCAGGATAGCCATTCAAGAAGGCCTTGTCAACGGCGACAACGCCCAACTTCGCCTAGCAGAATTGGAAGCATTGGATGAAAAGCGCCTCGAAGCCCAGCAACGCTTGGAATGCTATCAAGCCAGGCTAATGCGAGCCTTCAACAAAAGAATTCGCCCTCGATCCTTCCAAATAGGAGAACTGGTGCTGGCAGTCAAACGCCCCATCATTCTTTCGCATCGAGGAGGAAAGAAGTTCGACGCCAAATGGGATGGACCGCACGCTGTTAAAGAGGTCTACTCCGACGGTGCATATCTTCTCACCACGCCAGAAGGGCTTACACTCGGCCCTATCAATGGCAAGTACCTCAAAAGGTACTACGCCTAAAAGCAGGGCTACACTCCTTGCAAAAAAAAAAAAAGGAACTACGTGTGACTTGATCCCTCTCAGTAGGGTACGTAAGCGGCCTGTAAAGGTTCAGTCCAAACAAAAAAAAAAGAGAACATCCACCACCATTCCAGGAGATAAGTCCAGAAAATAGATGCATGATATTAAGTTATCATCAAACGAAAGAAAGCAAAACTACGAGTCTATCCAGCAGAAATGACAAGAAAGAAAAGGAAATGCAACACTGCTAGTAAAGCGAGTTAAACTCTTTAAGACGTTGAAGCAGCTCGCCGCCAGTAACCTTCATGCGCTGCAGCTCCGAAGACCGAGAAGCTATCCGCTCCCGATGCGTCGCCGGCTCAGTACGTTGCTTTGCGAGATCTGCTCCAAAAGATTTCTCGATCATCTCAGCTTTCTTGAAAGATGCGCGAGCAGCCTCTAGCTTCTTCCGCGCCCGAACAAGGCTCGCAGTAGCAAGTGCATGCTGCTCTCCCAGACGACGCTCCTCGTCCTCGGCCTTTGCTAGTATCAGGGGAAGATCATCTTCCATCAAAGCCCATTTCAAGTGATGAGCTTCACTGTCCGCCAAGAAAGCATGCATCCGTGCCTCAAACAAAGAGCCATCTACCTGGAAAGCCGCCAAACTCTCGCAAAACTCAGATCCCTTAAGGACCCACCAGTCATTCAAATCATCAAGACCATCCTCCTGAAAAGGTGCAAGCGTTGTCTGAATATACTTCCGACAGCTCTCTAAAAGAAGCGCAGAAAGAAGGCCTCGCGAGCTACACTTTCGCTTGTCAGCCCCTGAGTGCACCGACGGGGTAGGCTCCGGTCGTGAAGGCTCAAGCACAGGAACCACCTCTTGAACCATCGCCGTGATAACAGTCAGCGGTACTACCGGAGCTGAAGGAGAAACTACAGGCGAACCTTTCGACGGAACAACTGCAGGAGTAATCTTTGCCAGACTACCGGGCTTGACCAGAGGAGTCTGTTCTCTCCCTACACTGGAGACCGCGTCCTCCTCCCCAAAGCCCAACTGCTCCATGTCAATATCGTCCAGGTTGACAGCACTGCCGACAAAATCTGCTCCACACGCTCCCAAAAGCTCCAAGTTATCCCAAGGTACGTCCAGCCCGCCACTCTCAATCAACGTCGCTCTGATGGGAGAGCATTCATGCCCAACCCCCTTGGGGGCACTCGCAGTCCAATCCAGCAGACCCTGCCCAAAATGAGAGTTAAACAACTCAGCCAACGAAATAATAATACAAGCAAAGAAATCCATGAGCAACTAGAAGCGAGAGATACCTGCGGCGTCCGATGAAGCTACCCCAGAAAGAGGGATTACCTCATCGGCAAAAAGCCCTGGCTCTCCCTCTCGAGCTGGCTCTGCCTCACTAGCACCAGCCAAAGCTGCCTCATACAAGAGATCCAACTTCCTTCTCTTGGGAGAAGCACGCCCACTCCAAGAAGTCTGAGTCTCAGGAAGACTCTGAACCTTGGTAGACGGAGCCATCTCGACTTCTTGCACAGAAAGAGAAGCCCGAGAAGTACTCTCTCGATGGCCGCAAGATCTCTCCGATCGTCGCTCCTCGGACCGAAAGCGGCGATCCTCTGACCCCACCAAAGGGTCGAAAGGAAAGTCAGCCCGCTCGCTGCTAGCAAGGACGTCCAATGGAAAGCTAGCCAGGAAGGGAAACACTAACTCGTTGACCCAGCAGCGATACTCAGGAGTTGCAGCATCCTTTCCGCCCGACTTAATCCCCGGCGAGTAAATACACCCAATAAATCGATCATAAAGTGCTCCCCAGAGGCGGTACGCTTCCTGCGGGGTGTAACGTGACTGCATGCGCAAAGGAGTCCCCGGCAACTCTTGGCGGAAACCCTGCTGTCGAGCAAACCGGTGGGGAGAGTACCGTGCCACCTCTACTGCGTCTCCACGACGCCAAACGAGATACCCGGGCTTGCAACTCACCATACTCCAGTACAAGTGCTCGGGCATCTCCGGCCCATCACATACCAAGGATCTTGTAGAAGGTGCAAATGCATTCTCCGATACGAAGTCAAAGTCAGAAGGGCCCATACGTCTCAACCACTCTCGAGCACTGGGCTTCGGACGCTCCCACGCGTAATAAGCATTCATTACACCTCCTACACAAGGAAGAAAGGGCACCGAGGTCGAAGGTCCACGTGCTGTAAAGATCCCCTTCGGAAAGTGGAGCCCAATCCAACCATAAAGGTAATGCAGGGGGCAAAAGGAACTGGCCCTGCCTACTTCCCCTCTTGCATTATCTGCACTCGATAGACTCCAGTATGTTCCACTAAGCCCTTGGTACAACGAGCAGAGGATCGCCGGCGCCAGGTTAAGAAATTCTCTGTTCACCATCCGAGCAGCTGCAAGGAAGGTCCCAGGGCGTATCACATCTCCATTCCAGGGCAGAGCAAAGCGGCAAAGAAAAAGTACCAACCCCGCTGACCAGTAAGCAGCACGCCAAGCATCGCTGCATTCCTCCAGTCCCAAAACCTCCCAGGGACGTTGCGCCCCCGCCATGGAGCACCATTCTTTCCTCAGAGATTCAATCGGTCGCCGGAAAGTGCCAGGTGCCGGTTTCTTTGACGATAAGTACCTCCACATCGGGTGACTCGAAAGGGGGGCGTGGCGATATTCTCCTCGAAACCAGAAGTCCACCCAAGCTGAGTGGAGTACTCGATCTGACTGCTCACGCGCTGCTATAATAGTGTATGCCTTAAAAAGCAAAAGACAGAAGCCAGAAGACTCGTCTGGATCCGTCAGGACCTCTAAAGAAGGAACCTCCTCCTGATAGTAGCTCCGAACTTCTGGACATCCAGAGATAATATGCACGTCACGAAGGGTGATCCCGATTTCACCAGCTCCGGTCAAAAAAGTGTTGGTCTCAGGGCACCACTGCTCGTAAAGAGCCCGGTACATACCGTCCGGTCGACTGTACTCCCAACAAGTCGACTCCACAAACCTTGTCAGACGCTCCATCCCTGGCTCTGCCTCCAAAGCGCCAGACAGCTCTCTCATCCAGTCCCGAAAACCTCCCAGATATGTGACGTCTCCACGCGGTTGAATCTCTACACCCCATCGCGTACGGCAGGAGCATATCTTCAAAGCAACAACGGGGACCGGAACCGACTCCTCGCCAGTGTGGTGAAACGGCAACCCCAAACTTGGCCAAACAACCTGCCGGGAAGATCCTTCGTCAGTAAGGATACGCTCGCCAAGTTTCAACACACGACAAGAGCCGTCGGTCACGCCATCCTCACGAACTCGCTCATGCGTCGAAAGCTGAAGTACTGACGGTCTGGCCTCCTGTCTCGACGCACGGTGGTTGAAGACTTGCGCAAAAGGGAAACGAAGATGCATACTCCCGTGGGAGACCGCATCGACGATCCAGCCGGAACTCGGAAAACTCTCGTAACGACGAGACCTGAAAAAAAGAAAGCAGACAAAGCCCAAGTCAGATAGCAAGAGAAATACAAGACAAATACAGAGAAAAGCACAAAAAAAGGGGGGGGGGCGAAGATCCCCGAATGCCAAAACAAAAATGAGACGGGGGCCTCGGCTAAAAAGCCGTCGGCCCCATGTGCAAAATGAAGAAAAAAGAGGGGGGCCACGGCAAAAAGCCGCGACCCCCTCTCTCCTGTTAAAACCCGCAGAGGGGGGGGTGCTGCCGGCCTCGACCCATGCCGACCACCGCACCGCGCCGGCCACCGGTGCTGCCGGCCTCGACCTACGCTGGCCACTGCACTGCGCCGGCCACCGGCCCGCCTGAAACGGCCCACGCCGGCCCCCGCACTCGCGCGCGCGCCGCCGCTGCTGCTGCACCGGCCCCCGCACCCGCTGCTGCCGCCGCCCCCGCGCCTCATGCGCCGCGCCGCCGCCGTTGCTGCTACCGCTGCTGCGTCAGCCCCCGCGCCCCGCGCGCGCACCACCGCCGCTGCCGCTGCTGCACCGGCCCCCGCGCCCTGCGCGCGCACCACCCCCGCGCCGCTGCTGCTGCCGCTGCTGCGTCGGCCCCCACGCCCCGCGCGCGCGCCGCCGCTGCCGCTCTCGCGGTCCAGAACCAGAAGAAGAAGAAGCAGAAGAAGAAGAAGAAGAAGGGAGAGAAGAAGAGAACACACCTCGCTTGCGACCCCCCGCCCTCCGCGATCCGACGATCTCCTCTCCTTCTCGAGCTCTATGGCGTGACCATCTTCATCATCCGCGTCATCGTCGCGAACCAAGAAACCCTAACAAGAGCTTTCGTCTTCAAGCCGCCGGGAACCGTCAACAATGAAGAGAAACGAGGAAACGGGGGTCCTTATAAAGACCTAATCCCACACGAATACGCGTCTCAAGTCCAAGCGCTACGCGTTTCCCGCGGGCGCACTCAAACTTGAGGGGGCATTTGTGGGCATTGAAATTAGCCCACGGGTCGAACCCAATTCGCACACGTAAAGTAGGCCGGCACCCAACGGCCTTCGGGTCGAACCCGACCCGCACACGAAACTTGGGCCCGCACACAACGGCCCACATGCGCAACTCGGCCCACACACAACGGCCCACATGCACAACTTGGCCCATACACAACGGCCCGCATGCGAAATTGGGCCCGCACACAAACGGCCCGCATGCGAAATTGGGCCCGCACACAAACGGCCCGCATGCGAACTCGGCCCGCGTGCAAACTCAATTCGCGCGTCGTGGCCCAACTCAAAGCAAACGGGTCCCACTGGACCCGCAACTCGAACACAAGGAGGGGGGCCCACCGGCCCCCCTTCTTGAAAACCGTGCCCCCCTCCCCATGGGGAGGTGGGGCCGGCCATAAAGGAAAAGAAAAGAAAGAAAAAAAAGAAAAAGAAAAGAAAAAGAGAAGAAAAAAAAAAGAAAAGAAAAAAATCAAAACCGCCTCGATGCGGGGGGAGGTGGCGTGGACGTCTATGCAACCGTAGATCCGCGACGATCCCTCGATCCAACGGACAAGATGACGTTGTGTCGTCATCCGATCCAAAAGTGCAAAAAATAATAACTCAATCTTCAAAGATCGAGTCACATCTAGCCCGTAACCACCCCAACTAAAAAGGAGGGGATCGAGTTTGTTTCCCCGAATAAAGGAACAATATCTTGATGGTTATGGGGGGAGATATTGGATGAAACCAAAAGATTTCAGCCATATCTCCCCCAACCGCCCCCCTTTGCCTATAAATAGAAGGGGTGGGGGAAGGCACAAGGGGTCCGAAAGCCGAAGACGAAAGAGCTCTGCAAGAGAAGCTCCAACGCTCGAAGACCGAAGACTTCACGAGGCACGGCAAACACGTCCTACGGGAATCCTTGGCCCTTCAAGTCCTCATCAACGTGAAGACCTTGAACTCGAAGATCAAAGCTTCGACTCCTCGCACGAAGAAGAAAGCTTGGAGAAGAAGACCCGGAGTCGTCATCACCCCGACCGCTCCAACGATCTTCATCAGCTCCGAAGACGCCATAAGCAAAGGCCGGAGAAGAAGATCGAAGCTGACAACACCCGTCGTCTTCAACAAAGGCATCAACTCCTTGCACGAAGAAGAAAGCCGGGAGAAGAAGGCCTGAAGCCGGTGCTACCCCTGCCGTCGTCATCAACGAAAGCCGACGCCACAAACGTCGTGCTGAAACCGGTGCTACCCCCGCCGTTTTCATCAACAAAAGCCGACGCTACCACTGTCGCACGGAGATCGGTGCTACTTCCGCCGTCTTCATCAACAAAAGCCGATGCTACAACCGTCGCACGGAGATCGGTGCTACACCCGCCGTCTTAATCAACAAAAGCCGACGCTACAACCGTCGCACGAGGATCGGTGCTACCCCCGCCGAAAAACCAAGACCGACACCACAACTGTCGAGGAAGCTGGAAGAATAAAGAAGCCTTGAAGAAGTAGCGTCAGTCGTTCGAGAAGAAGATCGAGTCGAAGCTAAAACCAAAGCCAACGCAAGAAGCCAAAGCAGACGCACCGGTAAAGCCCGCGCCAAAGCAACGCAAGTGCCAAAGCCAAGCAACTACGCCGGTCACGAGCAAAGCACCACACGTTCTAGCCGATACGACGCGAAGTCCGGAAGAACTAAAGCATCGCAAGTCTCTACCCGTCTACGTTCAAGCGCAAACACCAAAGCAAAGAAAAAGCCAGAGCCACGCCAAAGCCAAAAGCCAAAGCCAAAGCCGACGCCAAAAGCACGATCGACGCCGCGAACCGACGATCAAGGACGCCGAGGTCTAGCAAGGATCGAGGAAGACACGAAGACCGAGGAACGAAGCCCAAAACCTCCCTAGCCGAGAAAGCGCAAAGCACGGACGGGACAAAATCAACGACCGATATTCCTTAGCCTCTCAAGAAACCCTCACCCTGTAAAGACCTCTGTCCTGGGCAACCCCTTCAGAGCTCTCGCACGAATACCACGTGGAGACGCGGATCAAAGGGACCCTGCAGAGGATCTCTCCCACAATCTCCTGATCAAATATTCGCCGCACCCGGACTCGCCACACCTGAGCCCCCGGGTCCCGGCCACTCTGTAATCTCGTGTGATTCGCAACAAAGACGACCAGTATCTTTTTCCGCGCTCACACACACATACCTTCATATTCATGGATTGCATACCCTAAATTCTTATTGTGGCATCCTTATCGCTCATATATCATTTACTAATTATGACATCGTTAGTATGCTTATATCATCATTGTCATCGTAGCCTCTATCATTATGTCATTATCCTTAATCTTGGCCTCATCGATATGCTAATATCCTCAATTCACGTAGTAGATTACTCTTAAATCAAAGTGTCATCAATATGGTCATATCCTCAATTCACGTCATTGCATCATCTATCATTCAAATATCATTCGCCTTAGTCATGATTTAGTGAAATCCTAATTATGGCTTGGGTTATCGGACCCTAATTAAGTGTGGGTCTTCAAACCCCAAATCATATGTGAGATAATTATACATGGAATAATGTCAACCCTATTTCGGATGGCACAATGCAAGCCTAAATAGCCTTGTATAGTAACTCAATTTATATAGCAATTCAACCTTCAACCTAAACACGGATTAACATACCATAATCAAAATCCTAAACTTAAAGACCTAAAACTAATTGTAGTAGGGGATTCCCTTGGATTTCGAGTGAGCTCCTCCTTTTCATAGAGTGCTATCGATCGAACTCTACGTGTTAGCCTGGGAAACCAACAAACCAGATATGTGTGTAAGAACCATAGAAAGCTAGGGTAAATAGGTCAAGGTGCCATTATGGTGCGACTAGGTTTTTTTTAACGCCTAAACAGTCGGGTCACCCTTCAACAGGGACCGACTGGCGGTGATTATGGTCACTATTACTAAATCATCCTCAATAGGGGATTCGGTAGGCGGTTGGCACTATGGTAATCGCTAGGTAATCCTCCACAGGGGACTGGCATTGAACCAAGAGCATAGTGATTCGTGCGATGATTAGGTCTGGTGTGTGGCGACTTGTCCTCATGGATGTGGATCCATCTCTAGGAAAGGTTATGACCTAAAGGTCAAATGGGACCCCTGAATCTCAAAGGATATCCCACGGTCCAGTAGTACCAGTGGGTAGGTCTCATCAAAATGAGTCCGTTGTCGCGGTTTCGACGAATTCCAACAGCGGACGGCGGATTGACAATCAAACCAAGATTTGGTCAAACCAGGTCCAAGGGAAGACATTTTGATAATGATTTCTTATTTTCTTTTTCTTTTCTTTTTCTTTTGGTGTGTGTGGGGGGGGGGGGGGGGGGGGGGTTCAACCTACCACAAATGAATAGGTCTCGAAAAATTGAGTTTGTTGCCAACAGTTTCGCAGAATTCTGACATCGGATGTCTACATGGCGGCCGAATTAGTGTTGGCCACTAGGTATTGCACAGCGTGGGACCCGCACCCTTAAGTAGGGTCCACTAACTAAATGGGGCCAGCAGGATTCACCCATTTAAAAAGAGGCCCACTAGTTAATAATATAAATATTAAAATATATTAAAATTACTTAAAGACCATAACTATTCATTCAATTTACCATTCATGTCACTCCTTTTTCTTACAAGTCGTGAGCTCGGGGAGGGGTTTTGACCCACAACTAGACCACCACCGGTGATTGGCCGACCTCCTCATTGGCGTCGATCTGAAGAGAAAGCGAAGGAGATCGTCGGAGAGACACTTGTTAGCACCGAGGTGGCCCCGTTCCTAACCGGCGAACTCCGGAGTTCGGCTCGGAGCGGGGTGATTTCGATTACACATAGGAGGGGGGCTTATCTGGTGGTCGGAATTCGGGCCGGGACTTATGGGCAGCCGATTGCGTCGGGGAAGTCGTTGCTGTGCGGACGACGTTGTGTTGGTGCTGGCTGTTGGAGGTGGCCGGCAGTGTTCTGAAAGGCTCAAGGCGCACATGAGGCGCAAAGGTCTCCTAGAGCCTAGGCGCAACTCAAGGCGCGCGCCTGATTGAAGTAAGGCGCATATATATATATATATATATATATATATATATATATATATATATATATATATATATATATATATATATATTCAAAACATGCATAACTAGACTAAGAAAATGAATATTAAGACAAAAGATAAATTGGATAGATCGTTGTTGCAACAACACAAATGTTGTAGCCTTGTAGGTTTAAATTATGGCTCTAAATAAGCCATTTAAAATATATTAATCTTCAAATATGTATAGTTCAAATTCAATAACCAATTATAAGATATCAAATGTGATTATAGCAAACAAAAAAAAAATAGTGAATGATTGAATGTGTTATTTCATCCGTGTGCTTGTGTACATGCTTCTAAATCAGTATGAAATGTGCAAATCGAGAAAGAAAAGAAAACTCATTGAATCTTGTAATAGTTGAAATAAGTCATCAAATCCAACCCATAATTGCTCATATAGTCATACCTAAGAACTATAACAAATAATTTTGAATGTAAATAACATTCAATCAATGTGCCAATATTTAGACTACTATAATCATGAATCAAATCTACTTGATAACTTAATCATATTGTCAAAAATATCAATTGCAGGCACATAATTGCACATGGTTCAACTAGGCGCGCCTTTTTTGCGCCTAGAGCCTGGAGCCTGGGCGCGCGCCTTTCTAACAGAGCCTGGCCTTGTGCTTTTTGAGGCGCAGGGGTTGAGCCTGAGCCTAGGCGCGCTTTTAATAACACTGGTGGCCGGAGCCAAGGCCGGGCTTCGAGTGGTCAGTGCACGGAGACGAGGGTTGGAGCTCGGGGTCGGCTCGTTGCCAGTGCACGGGGAGAAGGATAAGGGCATCGGGCTGCAGCGCCTTCCTCGCTCAGGCACACTCTCTTTTTTTGTTCTTTCTTTATGTTCTCTCTTTCTCTCTAAAGCTCTTTCTCGTCACTTTTTTGGTTCTTTGGTTCTCTCTTTCCCTCTTCTCTCCTCTCATATCCTCTCTTTCCAATCTCTTTCTCTCCCTCCATCTCCTCCTTCTAACCGAAGTAGGGGTCAAGTTTTTTCAACCGAAGCATGGGAGAGGGATGGGGTTGGATCTAATACACCTCACCCTCTTTCTATATTTTAAACCGAAGGTGGGGAGGGGGCTCGGGTCAGGGGTATGTGAGGGGAAATGTGGGGGATTGGTTTTCAACGTTGATGGGAGAAGGTGATGGAGTGTACGGTTGATGGGGATGCGGTTTGGTGGATCATGTCTCTCTCTCTATTATTGACCGGTCAAGTGGTCAAGGACAAGTGTAGGGGTGGGTTCTAAGTGGTCTGGGGATCGAAACGGGGTAGCAACAGCCATATATATTCCATAATCCCGAGTACAAGCCACGAATGGGTAGGATTCATGCATGCGAACGATGCACAAATTAACATCAATGGCCAAGATTCGCACATGCATACAAGGCGCAACTGCCCAGAGGCTCCACAGTGTCAATTAGACCCGGTGGACCCCATGTAATTGGCCCACGAAAATAATTAACTATTGAGTATCGTCTCGAACAACAATCGGTCATAACTTCCAATCTAAAGTCGACGGGTCTCTATGGGGTGGAAAAGGTCAAGTCAGGGGTTCGATTCGTCAACCGCCCGATATACCCTCGGGCTAAGGTGCGACTTGACGGTTGTTACTGCAATGATTTAATGAACCGCACGAGCATGAGCTCGGATTGATGCCAATTATTATTCCTCAGCCGATCGGATCCCAGGATCGGCAAAGTTTGAGCAAATGAGCCATTTGTTGGCCCGTTGTTGTGCATAGCACGACGATTTGCATGCCACATAAAAAGGGTGTATCAGTGGAGGTGTCATCAGCCAACAAAGGCCATTGAATACATAATCCAAACATCATGATCAAAGATTCAAAAAGCCGAAGGGTTTCAACAGCTGAAAACAAAGAAGTATGCAAGGGTGCTTGTAGGATCAGGTGGTTAACCATTGTCGGGTCGATCCTAGGTAAGTTGACTGTGATCAAGTTCCACAAGTGTTGAAGGTCGCAATATGGATCGATGATTGAGGTCCAGCACGACAGAAGGTTGTCGGCACCGAATCCGGCGGGTAGGGTGGGGGGCAGTATTAGTCAACAACACCGGAGGTCGGGATCGTCGGTGCTGGTGGTCAGTAGATGGTTGTCGACTTCTACCGGGCTGCCTCATCGTCGGCCAAGAGCCAACAACATCAAATGGTAAAGAAGGAAACAAAAGGGGTTCGGCATGGGGAGCTTGGCGTGAGATGATCGGAGCCACCTGCCGCCTGACCACCGGTCACCAAGCAGCCGGCAACGGTCGCAGCAGGGGCAAGGGAAAACGGGGGTTTCGGCCTGGCTCGGTCGGGTCTGGTGGTTGAGTGGCCAGTGGGGGGCAGGCCTAGCCGGGTCGGGCCTCGTCAGCTGCACAGTCGCCGGCTACATGGCCGCGTCGAAGGCAACGGGATGGGGGTCGCGGCTGGCCTCAACAGAACCCAGAAAAGGAAAAGAGAATAAAAAGGGGGAGAAGAAGGTGGTGACCTGGTCGGGTTCCCCTTCGCCGGCAGCGGCTCCTCCTCCACCTGCTCCGGCACCGACCGCACGCTGCTCCTCTACGCTCGGCCGCTGCTCCTCCGGCTGCACGCGAACCAGGAGGGGATCTCGAGAGGGAGACGGGATCGAGAGAGCGATGGGTGAGAGGGGGTTCGGTTTAGAGCTTCTTTTTATAGGAGAAGGGGGAGACGACGGCTGAAGGGTAGAGGAGGGGATTAGGACTGATGGAGAGAGAGATGAGAGGGAGAGGGGATTTCGGGAGAGAGAGAGAGAGAGAGAGAGAAGGAGAGGGGATCTGGGGAGAGAGAGGGCGAGAGAAGGAGAGATCGGGATTTAGGAGAGAGAGAGAGAGAGAGAGAGAAAGAGAAGAACGGAATTGGATTTGGGGATTATGGGATCGGGATTGAGGATGGAACTGATGGGATGTATTTAGATCAGATCGAAGATCAGATTATGGGTTTGAATAGTAGCTGACCTGATCCTCAACATCCGGTTGCTTTCGGGGGTTATGTGATCTCATCTAAGGTGTCAGTTCCGGTGCTCACTAAGCGTCGGTGTCCAGGCGGGTAATAAGGCTGAGTCTATTCGATTAAGATCGAACGTTTGTGGATCTTTAGGATGGGATTTGTTTGGCTCATTAGGGAAACTCTTGGTTTTTAAAAATATCTCCTCCCATCCCTTAATAGCTAACAAACGTAACTTGCACTAGAGCCCGCGTCGCACCGTGGTACACGGCATACGGATCTTTTCGAGTCCTATGGACTCGCTATTATAATAATTACATTGATTAAGTATATCGACTATGATCACCGTGCATTGATGTACACTTAGACATGCTCATGCATCAGATACATCCGTACACCGTCGCCTTGCGACTCAGACCCGGGATCCATGGTCCGGTCCAACTCTCACTAACAATATGCATCAACAAAATATTTATGCAATATCGATAAAAAGAATCCATTTCAATTATTCTATAGCGGTGATAGTAAAAAGCATTGGGTTGCCCTTAGTAAAATTACCCTTAAGAGTACCGGATGTTACATCCTACCCATCTTATTAGAATTTTTATCCCGAAAATTCAACTATTAATACTAAGGATAAAGCTCTACAAATATCCACTACCAAATCAAAGAAAGACTAGAACAATGGAAAGTTAACTGTGACAAGTACAAAGATCCTCACTAACAGTGTCAAACAGAAAAGCCAAGTCACTGTGACAAATCTTGTCCAAATAAAACTCTGACCCTCTACCACTCATAATTTTACTCTATCAACTAACCTAACATTATACGAATCGAGTCTCATAATTATTAGGATATAAATGAATCTCCAAGTTCTCGCATTGCGAATACGAGTTTTGGTTTACATTTTTTATTCTGATCATTATGGACTAAACCATAATCATGAGTTTTGATCATTAATCTTGTCTAGATAAGGGGCATCCCCCTTATCAGTTCTACCGAGGGGTGTCCCCTTCGGTAGGATAACTACCAAAATTCATGGATCCAAAAATTTAGAATGTATTCAATTGGCAATGTCGATACCAAAATGTATATCTATGTATATGTGCGCTCATAACGCATATATAATTTTATACTTTCGGTATCGACACTACAATCATAGGGATGCATGCTATATATATGTTTAAACATACATTCCAAAATGAGTTTGACAAAATAGATGGCTTAACTAGTATGCCTAAACTTAAATCATATAAGATTTCTTTATAGAATATATACTTCTATTATTTACACAAAAACTACTATCTTTACAACTTTCAAGAAAATACTAATATTACACGAAACAGACACTAAAACACATGTACTATCTAACCTCAAGAATATTGAATCCAAGAAAATACAACTACTCCAAATACTGCAGAAAGTAAGGAGGAAGGGACAAACAATGAATCGAAAACACGGATACTCAACCAAAGTAAAAAAAAAATTTCGCATAGAACACATAACACCAACTCCTAATTATGTTATTATGGCACCACTCTATAACTTCTAAAGAATATACTCTGATGCACGAATCAGGTAAGCAAACAAGCTTATTATCCGAGTAACGAATATTGTACTAAGAGAACAACAACCAACCTACTGATTGAAGGGGGACGAAAACTAGGATACTAACACAACTACACACTATAGTGTCAAGAATACTCTCTAATATTGGGTGGTCGGTTTTAAACCAAAACAACTTTTATTTAGCTGTAAAAGCTATCAACTGGAAACTATTGGCCAATAAGCATCAACCAAGCATATCAGTACCAAGTACTAATTTTTTTACACTAAATCAATTATTGAGTTAGTTAGATGGAGGCCTTACATTGTAAAAAAAGTAAGATTAAGAGAACCGAGACGATTGAGGACAATTCGAAAATAATTCAAAACAAAATAAAACTTGTTGGATTCAAACAAAATAACTTAGAGTGAAACAAAGTCAACCGAGAAAACCTAGTATAATCTTAAAAATTCTGAGAACTAATGGTAATTATTTTTTAAAAAAAAATGAAGCAAACAAAAGTTACTAAAATCAAAGAACATCTAGAAACAAAGCGGGGTGAATCGCCTATAAAATAACTATAATTAAGATTCCAACCGATAAGACATTACCAAATTCTATAAAACATAAGCAATTATCACTAACATATTTCCAGTACTCAATTATTCTAATTCTATTTTAATGTTATTGTCATTTGGCCAGTGCACGCTCTCCCATGAGTCCCAATAAATATTGCGCAACCAACTGTCAAAGTTTAGATTGGGAATAGTGCAAGCTCTATCAACTACCAAAGTTTCTAAGAAATAGTGCATGCTCTGCTGTGAGTTCCAACATGAGCTATGTAACCAATCGCTCAAGCCTCTAAAGGGTCAATGTGTATGTATTTACCAAATTCTCCGAAGAAAAAGTATATATCTGTCAAAGCCTCTAATGAGTCAGTGCGTAGCCGCCAAAGCCTCTAATGAGTCAGTGCATAGCCTCTGAAGAGTCAGTATGTAGCCGTCAAAGTCTCCGAAGAGTCAATATATATGTATCCACCAAAATCTCCAAAGAGAAAGTGGGTAGTCGACAAAGCGTCTAATAAGTCAGTGCGTAGTCGCTAAAGCCTCCGAAGAGTCAGTGCGTATGTATCCACCAAATTCTCCAAAAAGAAGGTGTGTAGCCGCCAAAGCCTCTAATGAGTCAGTGCATAGCCGCCAAAGCATCCAAAGAGTCAGTGTGTATGTATCGACTAAATTCTTCGAAGATAAAGTGCGTAGCCACCAAAGCCTCTAATGAGTCAGTGCGTAACTACCAAAGCCTCCAAAGAGTTAGTGTGTAGCCTCCAAGCCTCTAATGAAAAAGTGCATACCCTATCACGAAAGTCTCTATCGTGACATTGTGTAATCTACTAACTATGGGAATTCAAACCACCATATGAGATTTTCATCTCCTGGTGCACTCCTTGAAACCACAATCCCCAAGAGTTATCATCATTACTCATGAAATCCATTTAGAAATGACACACATAAGCTCTATACCAAACTAATTATAACCCACGACATAACAAAGAAATCTAACAAGAAGACCAATTCAATTATTATGGCTAGAACAAGATAATGGGCAATTGTAAAAATACCGACTAAGCCTCTATTACTAAAAGTCGATGAAGAATCAAGGAATCATAAAACACCAACTAGATCTCTAGTGCTTAGGTCAACGAAAAACAATAAAAACTAACAAATAGAGTAACCTTGCGACCATGTCAGATAAACCATTAAGGATATTCATCCTTCCAGACATATTCAACATGCATCCATCTCCCAAAACCAATCAACCAAATTACTAACTAAAGTTCAATCTCTAGTCCTTGGTCAGCTCGTTATCATTAGAAAACCCAAAAAATTCTATGAGAGGAGACTTTAAACTTATATTCTAAGGTTGACTCCAAAACTACATTTCTGTCAAAGGATCACAATCTCATTCCTACAATGTTATCTTCAATGCACCAAAAATAGAAATCTTAGAATACACAGCTACCCACTTTAGAAAGAACATAACCCTTGATTAAGATGTTCTAGATGGCTCCTTCCTAAGAACTAACACACGAGTCATCGCGACTAACTCTGAGCTTAAACATTAAGATTCTACGACAATCATATTTCTTATGAATCCGCACAATATATAAATTGACACCTCAAGTCTTGATCAATTAAATACACAAGTATGGACAAATTTATTAGTGATCGATCAATTCCTCAAACATAACCAGTATTTCAAATATATTCAACTCCAAGGTTCATATCCTCAGATACGCTCACTATGCCACTGTTGGAAATAATCATATGGCAGAGGCCCTCAGCGAAAGCAAATATTAGGTCTAAAGATCGTGGGTGATATGCATTACATATCAAAAAATTTATTAAATCGATCTACACATGCGTGTATGAATCTAACATGGAAACTACACGACCCCCTAATGCCGATTTAATGAAAAAGAATAATCCAGCATGCATACATATTCTATTTATACACTAGATCTACATGTTAGAAGTCATACCTCCATGCAGATTCTTTCACCACAACAAATTTCTTCTTTGTCGATGAAGATGAGCTCAGATTTGCTCGAAGAGGCTTTGGTACAATGGTCATAAATTTTTTTTATCTCAAACTTCGATTGGGCTAAATTTGGACTGGAGCTAAAGAACTTAGAGATGCAACTTTTGCAAAAAGTTTAAGGTTGTTTGGACTCCTGTAGCTCCCACAATAATAGAAACATCGAGGATCTTCTGCTCAAAATCTAGATAGCATAAGATTGCGAGAATCGCCTTCTAGTTCACCCAATCTCACATGATGCACGATACATCGTTGATGAATCTCTAACTATCTCTATCCGACGAGCCTTCTCTATCTACGAAACACCATGTAAGAAAGATGACACAAGGACTAAGGTCGCATGCGAGGGAGAGAGATGAGAGATGGGGAGATTGAGAGAAGAGAGAGGGGCGACTAGGGTTTGCATCAATAGCTAGGGTCGGTCCCTTTCTCTCTCCTTGCACTTTTATATGGCCGACTACCCCTATGATAGCATTCTTAGAAACTAGGACCGGCCTCCCTCTTTATCTCTCTCTTGTGTCTATCTCTTCCTAGATTTTAGGAATTGCAAAGACCGAGTCAAACCCCTATTCCTATCCCTATGGCCGGCCACTACAATAGAGGTAACAACCTCCTAAAAACTAGGGGGTCGACCCTTGCTAGTCTCCCAACACCTAAGGCCTGCCACCCCTTGTCCATGGTGGCTTTTGGTTTTACCAAAACGCCCCTATACACATAAGTGAGGTGCACTAGTGATTTTACTATTCTCGAAGGTGCCCTAAGTAAAGTCAACTAGTAAACTCGCAACATGTCCTGGTGCATCACACTATGTGGCGAAGTTCACTTAGGGTAAGGGATTTCTACGTGTATTTCTGTACCGCTCAAGGTTTTCCCTTAACACACACACGAAGTTACGCATCTACCATGCACTAGTGTAAAGCACACATAGAGCGTAGGGTTGGACTCTTTGCTTTCTCTAATTGCGCCCTGTATTTCGAGGAGATGGTTCAAGGGCCATATATTATGTGGATAAGGTGAAACCTTCAGGGACCAGGGTTCATGGCTTCCACTTTGGACTCGATCAACACACTACCAGAGTGTGTCATCGATCCTCTGAGTTCAAGTTAATCTATGTAGCCACTCAGTGTGTGATGCAAGCTGCACTCCAATTTCCCCGAACTTACTATGTTCTTCCGTATACCCCTGCTCTCCGCTTAGTAATAGTAAACTCGTTGTCCCTCCACTTTGTGCCAAGAAGTGACTCGAGCAGTGGAGAATACCGTAAGACTCGAGTGCTCATATAACTCGATTCCTTCCAGGTTGACCACGTACATCGTACCTCTGATTACTCTACCGAGTAATCGGATCCAGTCAACAGTCCAACTGATGACCAACATGCCTAGGTTTAATACGATGCAAGTCAGACCAAGGAACGCACCTCTAGTTAGGGGTGTGGATGGCATGTAAGAGTGCTACGCTAATGTGACACTAGCCAGGTAACTCATCACACCATGGTTTTGGACCACGTAATTGGACCGGCACACATTGGTGTGCCAAAAGCACCACACAAACTGGCTAGCCCACCAATCGTGGTTCCTTAGGGTTTAGAGCTGTTTTGTTCTAAGCAGAAACACGGCTTAGTGCACCGGTGTCTGCTCACCGATCTATGCACCGTGTTGGTTCTGTTCGGCCATAGACAGTATGCCTGATAATGACTGTGGTAGAGACACCCATGCTCTGTCATCCCAATAACTTATCCTAATAGGGTGATAAACCCTAATCAGAGTTGCGAACGACTTTAGATTACATGAGACTAGTCCATTGAGTCTGCCACTCAAGTGGATTACCATGCATGTAGTCATAGCTCTCTGTTCTGTAATCAAAACATGTACTAAGATACGTACAAAGATGCAATCATAAGCTATCAACCATAAATAGTTAAACTATAAGCTTTTACAATATATAGATCTCACCAATTCCAACAGCCACCACTGACTACTCTGAGAAATTCTACCAAATCAACAACTAGACTATCTCCGGAAAATACTCCAGCACCACTAGAGTCAAAACTTTTTGTATAAAGAATCACGAGATACAAAAACACATCATAACAAAACCCCTAGGGACATATCCCTAAGCTCTGATATTAGTTGTCACACCCCAAGGATCGGTCTTTAGATTTCTGGGGCATGGCATGTTTCATTTATTCATTTCTACTCCTCGTTCTTTTGCGATGAAGGAAATTAAGTGAGTAATAGAGAGGGAGGGAATCTATTTTATCAATCCATTTCCACCTGACTTAAGGAAATGAGGTTTCCGTTCAAATTTGAGAGGAAATGAAGTAGACTGGTTGAGAGGAAATAAAGTCCACATGTGGATTCATTTTCACCGACTTAAAACGGAAAGAACACTGGAAATGAAAATGAAGTCAGTAGGTGGATCCATTTCCACCCTCATTTCCGCCCAAAATGCACCCTAAGTGAAAATCATTTTTGTTTCCTTAAGTGAGGAGAAATGAAAAGAGCGCACCCTAAAAGGAGATGTTTTGTAGCCACACAAATGTGGCATTAGGAAGGGAATTAGAGCATCTCCAACGGGCTCCTATTGCTTTCATGCTTCGGAATTGTAGGGAAAGAAAGTGGTCTCGGGTGGAAAATGCCCCTCCAATGGGCTCCCAAATCTTTCGCTTGAGTGGGTTTTCTCTAGCCCTCTCCATAGGGTTGGGGAGAGGAGTAGAGAAAGATTAGATAGTGGGCCCCAGGTTTGAATAAAACAAACTACCTTATTTCTTTTAATTTTTGAAACAACCCCTACCAAGTATTACTTTGTGGACCCCCAATTTGGTTCTTTCAAAAGAAATATGGAGAGATTTGAGGAGCCCGTTGGAGTGCTCTTCTATTCCCACTCCATACTTTGCTTACGTGTCATCTAGGAGCCCCAATAATATAAAAGGAACTTAGGAGCCTGTTGAAGATGCTGAGTTGGAATATATAAGTGTGGAAAGAGGGTGAGGAACTGTTGATCGGTAAGAATGATTATTTCTAACATCCTATTTTTCATCTTCATTAATATTCGAAGTCAAGTATTTTCCCTCTCCTCTTACTAGACCACCTAAGCAAAACACACACACACACATATATATATATATATATATAGAGAGAGAGAGAGAGAGAGAAAGAGGGAGAGAGAGAGGAATGTTACAGTGTGCTATGAGCTACGGAAGGAGAAAATGATCTACGACCATTTTAACCACCCTAGAAGTTTTGGAATTTTGTGGAATTTGGTGCGTGTGTTGTCTATGGTAACACGATCATCCTCACCAATTTTCAATGAATTCCAAAACTTCTAGGGTCATCAAACGGTAGAAGCAAAATTAATGGTTACTACGGACGATGGATAAAGCTTCTACCGTTTGATGACCCTAGAAGTTTTGGAATTCTTTGAAAATTGGTGAGGATGATCATGTTATCCTAGACAATATACCTACCAATTTTTATGAAATTCTAAAACTTCTAGGGTGGTCAAAATGATTGTAGCTCATTTTTTCCTTCCGTAGCTCATAACTCACTGTAACATTCCTCTCTCTCTCTCTCTCTCTCTCTCTCTCTCTCTATATATATATATATATATATATATATATATATATATATATATATATATATATATATATGGGGGCGGGGAGCCTGCACCAGTGGTGGAGCAACAACGCTCACTGCTCGCTTGTTTATCTACCTAGAAGTTTTGGAATTTGATGAGATTTGGTGAGGGTGTTGTCTAGGGTAAGATGATCATCCTCACCAATTTTCATCAAATTCCAAAACTTCTAGGGGGGGTCAAATGGTCGAAGCAAAATCTACAGATTTTAACGGTGACTGCGGACGGCTGATTTTGCTTTGACCATTTGACCCCCCTAGAAGTTTTGGAATTTGATGAAAATTGGTGAGGATGATCATCTTACCCTAGACAACACCCTCACCAATTTTCATCAAATTCCAAAACTTCTAGGATAGTCAAACAATGCCTGAGGTGCAGCAACGACGCTGCACCTCAGGTTTAGCATCCCTTTTCCCTATATATATACTAGTAATGCCCGTGCCTTATGGCACACAAAAGATTTCAAGGACGGCAAAAAAAATTTTGAGGGTGGTACAAAATTTTGAGGGAGGAGACAATATTTTAAAGATGACAATAACAATTTAAAAGTGATGATAATATTTTGAAGGAGGTGATAATATTTTAAGGACGACAACAATCTGTGCAGACGCCCACGTTTGACGGGGGAGCCTACATTCGACCTAGACGTCCATAATTGTTAAGGGCATGCTCACATGAGCAACATACTAAGATGGATGATAGCCGAAATAAATGCATCTTATTCCTTACCTTCAAACTAAAAAAATTGAAGAACAAAAAATTGGAGCGTCAAATCAGATTGGCATTTTTAAAATTCTGCCATCAAATTGTATTTGAAATCTTAGTATTTTTTTAGACGAATTAGCTTTTTGAAATCTGATCAAATGCCCAAGCATTTTGAAAATCTTGGCAATTTCAAAATGCCAATTTCGTTACATATCTTGACAATTTTGAAATCAGATTTTTGATTCAAAAAGCTAATTTTAAAATCCGATTCAAAATGTCAATACCCGAGCCTAATCCAAATTCATTTTGCAAAAATCAATGCATCAAATTTTCCATCCTTAAAAGCTTTGAAAATCCAATAAGCATCAAATTTTTAAATGAATTTGCATTTTCAAATCTAATCCAATCCCCGAGCATTTTTTAAAATATGATTATAAAATCCAATTCTATTTTGCAAAATTGGATGCATCAAATTTTTAAATGAATTAAAATTTTTTGAAATCTGATTTTTAAATATTCTAGTAATCCAAGTGCAACACATATGCTTATCATATTTTAAAATCTAATTTTCAAATAAGAGAGATTTTTAAAAAATCATCAAATTTAAAAAGAAAAATATGATTAAAGAATCTTATTTTGAAATCTGATGTCAGTACTTGAACCTAATCCAACTCTGTATTGGATTTGGGTGAATAGTCGAGCCTAATCCAACTTTGTGTTGGATTTGGGCCCATTTTGTAAAACAATCAGATCAAATTTTAAACCCCTTTTTTGAAAAAATGATCCGATAGGCATCAAATTTTAAAATCCGATAACCATCAGAGTCAGTGATTAGAAAAAAAAATTTGAAATTTTTTTGATGCTAGATGCCATGAAAGACCATATTGAGATGCCATGAAAAAACCTATTGAGAGATGTGTAGTTCCTCGTCAACATTGATGGTCGCCATTCTCTCTCTCTCTCTCTCTCTCTCTCTCTCGACATTGATGATTTCGGAAAGATCAATCCAAGCTTTCACTCACAAACAGGGAATAAAAAAATTGATTTATTTTGTAAGAAAATCAATGAACAAACGAAAATCCACCACTATTCAGTTTACTTTCACCATGATTCCATTCTTCCCACTGCAACAAAATTATTAAACCCCATTACACAATAATTTATCTTTATTTCCAGTTTCTATGACAAATAAACATAGAAATATCTTTCAAAAAATAAAAAATAAAAAGAAGTAGTATGGTAAACTAATTACTACAGCCCCTTCTGTGTCTGCGGGTAAGACTCAAAGGACCCATTGCAAAATCATGCAGCCAGGCGCATATATCTCACAAAGCTAAAGCCTTTAACAAATCATCACATTGAAGATCAAAAATAAAAAACTAATTCATTTAGCAACAACCTATTGAACATAGAAGAGTAATAATTTAACTACACAATGAACCAGTGCCATCATAACCCATGTGCAACTGCAATGGATATTTGCGCCCAGGTGCGATTAAGTTTCCTGCACCTGGGTGCAAATATCAGTCGTCCAATGCTAACATCCAACGTCCCTATATCCCAAAGAAGACCTGAGCCGGATTGACTGCGATTCATCGGGGGTTTCCCATCGGTCGTACCTCGGGTCGTGATTGAGTGCGATTCACTGAGGGGTGGGAGACGGAGGGGAAGGGAGTACAACCGGTGCTGAGTGCGATTTGTCGGTTGTCTTAGCCTACCTGTCGAGGCCTCGTCGGAGGGAAACGGAGAGGATTTCCCTGCGGTTTGAGCCAAGTGCGATACATGATGGGGTGCATAGCAGTGGGTGGGGGCGGTGCAGATCGGAGAGATCAGAGGGAGAGAGAAAGAGAGAGTGAGTGAGGGGGCGTTGCAAGTCAAAGCCGCTACGGTCTTCTCCGGATCCGGGGGCTTCCTCCGAATTCCTGCCCTCCTCAGAGAGAGAGAACCTTCCGGCGAGATCGAAGCCACCTGCAACAACACAACCCACATGCAAAAACGCAAATCACAACCCAAACCATTACTTTCACCATAGGAGAAATTCCGCGAGATCGAAGCCTTCAACATTGCCTCACCTCCAACGGTTCCGGTGAGGATGGCGGCTAAGACATTGTTCTTCTGCAGCTTGAAAGGCATGGCCACGACGCCGGCCTTGTGGATCAGCTTTGTCCAGGCCCCGAGGAAGAAGGCGAGGAGGGCGGCCGAGGCTGTGATCTCTTCGGGGGAGAGGAGCTCGGGAGTATCGCAGGGCTCGTCGGTTGGATCTGGCGAGATCTGAGATCAGATCTCGAGGTCTGGGCTTGATGTCGGATCAGAGGAGGGCGTGACTACAGATCTGAGATGAAGGTGCCGAAGATAAGATCATATCGGAGACCGATCTGAGATCAAATCAGATCAAGGTCTGGAGCTGAGAGCTCGACGGAGATGCGACTGCGGATCTCGCTGGTTGCCAGAGATAAAGCTGCCGAATCTGCCCGGGAGAAGGAAAGAGAATAGCATCGGCATCCTTCCTCCTCTGCTCTGCAAAAAAAAAATAGATCAGAGAGAGAGAGAGCCTGAGGGCGTATGGGTGTTGGCCATAGCCGCCTGAACCCTAGCCCACCGAAGAGAGAGAGAGAGCCTGAGGGGGTATGGGTGTTGGCCACAGCCGCCTGAACCGTAGCCCACCGAAGAGAGCGGGCGAGAGAGAGAGAAAGAGAGAGAGAGAGAGAGAGAGAGAGAGAGAGGAGGAGGAGGAGGAGGAGGAGGAGGAGGAGCGAGGGGTTCGTGAGATTTGAGGCGGGGGAGGGGGGTCGCGATCGGTGGGGGGGGAGGCAGAGGGTCACGACGATTGATCTGGGCACGGGGGTTGCAGAGATCGGAGGGTGGGGGTCATAGAGAGAGTGAGAGAGAGAGTATCGCGTGAGATCGGGGGGATCGGGGCAGGGTTTAGTAGTTTCCATACAGAGAGAGAGAGAATCATGACCCTTCTTTGTATAACCGTGATTCCGTGATTTTTGTTGATTAGAAAAGAGGAAGGGGCACGCGCCATCAGCGGGAAGGAGAGGATTGGGTGGTGGGATCGTATGGTTGAGAGTGGGTTAGAGAGCGATCATCACAACCGCTCTTTGTACCCCCATAAAACTGTAGCTTATTATATATATAATATATATATATATATATATATATATATATATATATATATATATATATATATATATATATATATATATATATATATATATATATATATAAGAGAGAGAGAAAGTTGCTATAATGTGGTATGCGATAAGTGCGGCACCTACCGCAGCCGTCTGATGCATCGCTGCGTGCATGCGATGCATCGCTGCGTGCATGCGATGCACGCAGCACGTGCATTAGACGGCTGCAGTGCGGTGCCGCACGTACCGCATGCCGCAGCATAGCATGCCCCTCTATATATATAAAATAAGGGACAACGGTTGTGGGGGGGACAAATGAACTGAGACAAAGCAACGATTGAGATTTATACAGAGAAGGGGGATAAACATAGCAAGGGTTGAGATTTAAAGAGATGAAACCAAAAGGGAGGGAAGGAGGCTAGGGAGGAAAAAATTTGAAATTCAAATGGAAAGAGAGACAGTTTAAAATTCAAACACTGGGTTCGGTAGAAAATACATGAATTTGTACGGACTGGACCAGCTGGCAATAGATCCCGACCGTTCGCCATTATAATATGTATAGGGTGGTGACAGGTGTTAGAATCATATGAATTTGAATCCGCTGGCACTGCACAACTGTGCGCTTCACCTAGATCCCCAAGCAATGATTCACAGTCAGCCCAAATCGAGCCCCGTGCTCCTCTTTCCACGCCCCAGAGAGGAGGAGAGAGATCTTTTGAGAGAGAGAGAGAGAACAGGGAGAGAGGGAGAGAACAAGCCCCGCCCCGATCTCGCCGTCGAAGTCCACGCCCTCCCTCTCTCTGTGATCCGGTGCCCTCCCTCTCTCTGTGATCCGGCCCCCTCCCTCTCTCTCTCTCTCTCCTCCGGCCCCGATCCGGCTCCGACCCACTTCCTCTCTCTGTGATCCGGCCCCGATCTCTCCGTCGAAGTCCTATAGGACCCCCTCCCTCTCTCGCTGTCATGCAATCCGGCCCCGATCTCCCGGTGGAGTCCTCCACGACCCCCTCCCTCTCTCTGTCATACAATCTGGCCCCGACCCCCTCCCTCTCTCTGCGATCCGGCCCTGACCCTTTCTCTCTCCCTCCCTCTCGCGATCCGGCACTCGACCCCGATCGCAGCTATCTTCGATCGCAATCGACCCCCTCTATCTTTCTCTCTCATGCGATTTGGCCACGATCAGAGTCCGGAGCGGAGGTCCAGGCGCTGATTCGAGTCCGGAGCGGAGGTCCAGGCGCTGATCCGAGTCCGAAGCGGGCTGGAGCCGAGATTCCAGGAACCAGGGCTAAAAGGGCCCCTCTGGGAGGAGGTGAGCTCGACGATGGCGTCGTTGGGCTACAGACGGAACTCCAAGTGGTACAAGGAGAAGTGGGAGAACATCAACAAGTACTTCCTTCCCCTCCCCTCACCCTCTCTGTAACAACCCAAAAATTTATTAATAGTTTAAAGACCATTATAAGAGAATTTTTATAAAAAATTCAAAATAAAAATCGGACGGCGCCATTGCGTTCGTCTCGCCGAGACGATCGAAAAACCTATACAAACTTTTACGTTTTGGACACATTTAGAGTATTTAAAAATTGTGAGAAAAAAAAATTATATATTTAGCCTATAGAAAGATTTGAACCTATGACCTCTTCATAAGAAAAATTTTAAGTTTTTCCTCTAGCCAAAAGACCTGTAGTGGGTTTCTGAATTAGAAACAGCTAATATAACTAATATATATACTAATGGGGAGACCAACAGCCGTTGACCCTTCGTTTCCGATCGGACGGGTACAGCCGTAGTACGCACTAAATGGCCGATTTGCAATAAAGACCCTGTGACTTTTAGAATTCCAAAAACTACTATATAAACCCCCCCCTCCACAAGAGTTTTTCACTCCAGCCCGTCTCGAAACCCGTGCCCTACCTCTCCCCTCCCCCTCGACAACCACCACCGACCGCCGCCCGCCGCCGGCCGACTGCCGCCCGCCGCCGGCCGCCCGCCGCCCGCCGCCGGCCGACCGCCGACCGCCGCCCGCCGCCGGCCGACTGACCACCGCCGGCGACCGCCGCCGGCGACTGCCGCCGCCGCCCGCCGCCGCCTCCTACCACCGGCCGCCGCCTCCTGCCGTCGGGCGCCGCCTCCCAAAAACTCCGGTTAGTTTAATTTTTTTTATTAATATTATGATGGGCTGAAGCCCAATAGACCTATATATATAGCCCAGTATGAAATATGGGCTGAAGCCCATTAAGGAATGGGTCGGGCCCATTTAATTAAAAAATTTGAATTGTTATAGCGACACTAATTTTTATTAACTAAAACAGTATTGCTAAAGACAACTGAACTGTTTTACTAAGGGCAGACCCGAATTAAAAATCCGCTAAAAGCCAATTGTTTTGGCCGTAACGGGAGCAAACGAACTCGGAATTGAGTTCCGTTTGCGGTCACGGGTCCGTAATGAAAAGATCTACACACCAGTATAGATTTAAGGTATTTTTGAAATTACAAAAATACCCCTAAAAAGAGAGAAACCCATTAGTTCACATCGAAAATGTTTCGGAAAAATCCTAGAAAATTTAGGAAAAAACTAACAAATTATTAGTAACATATTTTCAGGTTTCGAGCGTGATAAGGCTTCCTCATCAGAAATAAGAGTTTGCAACGGTTCAGGTAGGGGATTTTAACCAAGTTTGTTCATGCTAAATATCTGCTATAGATTTCCGGTAAATTACTATGGGGTAGTAAATTGTGAAGTACGTGATCACTTGTTTGGGTGTGGGGCTAGCCCTGGTTGAGGCCAGAAAGTACCTGGGTATGGGTCTAGCCCTGGTTAAGGCCAGAAAGTACCTGGGTGTGGGTCTAGCCCTGGCTACGGGCCAAAAAGTTACCTAGGTGTGGGGCTAGCCTTGTTGCGGACTAAAAGTACCCAGGTAAGGATTGAGATTCCTACCCTGACGGAAGGGCCAAAAAGGGAATCGGGTGATTCATGTTTTATATTATTTACATTTCGTAGTCACGTTTACTGTTTTTCCATACAAATATTTAGCATGAAATAAACTATGTCACGAGGTGAGTCAGTGGTTTTGGACTCACCCCCCTACAGATGTTGTGCACCCTTCAGAGTCAAATCCTGCAGGACTGGAAGAGGACGGAGAGCGAGTAGGGATCGACCCAGAAGGAGTTGAGGACCCGCTGTACACCCCTTTCTACGAAGATGCCGAAGTCGAAACATGAAGTGTCGCTGCAGAAGAATAAATTTATTGCCTTAGACTTTTGTTCTCATAAAATGTATCAAACAATGGTTATTTTTAATAGAATGGCTCAGTTAAGTTCCAATCTTGATGGAGCTTAGTTATACCAAGCTTTTATTTTCTAACACCTCAGTATTATATGGATCAAATAAATCCGTAAAATATCGGGGCGTTACAACTTGGTATCAGAGCCTAGGTAATAGATCCTAGGAGCTATTAATATATATATATATATATATATATATATATATATATATATATATATATATATATATTAGGGACATCGGTAGGGTAGACACCAAAAATTTAAGATAATTATATTTATAAAGTAAATTTTTTTTTTCCCTTTAAACAGCAGCATGAAGTCGAAACTGTCCGAAGGTAGCTCATCAGGAGAAAAGGTGAAACCTAAGAAGAAAATCGTGAAAGCAAAGAAGGCGAAGAAACCGGTTATACCTAACCAAAATGAGAATGTTTTCTGCAAACATTATCGATGTATCTGTGGAATAGTGGGCGATGAAAATCATTGTGAACACCCGATGTTTTTCAAAATAGTTGTCGGTTATATGTAGACTGATAAGAAAATTATAAATAATGAATGAGTACGTTATTGTGAGTTTGTGTTTAAAAATGTTTTTTTTTTTATTTATTTTCAGAAATTATGAACTCCCACGACAACAGTACTCCCAATGAAGACCTGACAAAGGTGTTAGGAGCATTACACCAATTGATAGAAAAGATGAACTCCTTTAAGGATAGTTCAAGGATGGGAGTGATGCTGAAAGAATTCAAGGAATTAAAACCCCCTGCTTTTAGAGGGGAACTGGATCCCTTAATTGCTGATAGGTGGCTCAAACAAATAGAAAAGATATTGGAGACTTTAAAGACAAACGATGAACAAAAAGTTATCTTAGCTACATACATGTTAGAAGGAGAGGCGGACTACTGGTGGGACACGGTCAAAAGAACTCAAGCAAGTTTCACTTGGGAGGAATTTACAAAAGCATTTCTAGGGAAGTATTTCTCAGATGCAACCAAAGATAGAATGATTGCAGAGTTTTTAGAACTTTATCAGGAAAAACTTAGTGTTTCCCAGTATGAAGCTAAATTCATCGAACTATCACGCTTTGCTCATTATCTTATAGCCACAGAGGAATTAAAGTCCAAAAGATTTGAACAGGGTTTGAATCCTCATATTCGAACCCGAGTGGCTGTACTTCGCATAAGGAACTATGGTGAACTAGTACAGACTGCAATGGTGGCAGAACGTGAATGGGAAGAAACGCGGAAGATATTTGAGAAAAATAGGGTAAAAAGGAGTGCACCAGGGGTAGAGACAAACAAAAGGCCAAGGATGCAAGAATTTCCAACAGGAAATAATGGTCCTCAAATGGCTTCGGGACCTCGTAATTGCTTCATCTGTGGATCGCGGGATCATTTCCAATGGACCTACCCTCGTCTGAATAATAACGCTCCAGCCAGACCTCCCTTCAAGAATAATCCGCAATTACCCGGAAATCGCCCTGGTCAACTTCCAAAAGTGCCTGGAAAAACTTTTGCGATATCCACGGAGGAGGAATCAAATGACGTCATTGAAGGTATAAACTATTCATTTCAAGAATTTGCCATTTCGTAGATAAGTTTTAACCGCAAAAGTAAATTTTCGTAGGCACTATTCTTATTTATGGAAGTCTAGCTCGAGTAATACTAGACCCTGGTTCAACACATTCATTTATATCAGTTCACTTGGCTAAAGAACTACAATTAAAGACTGAACATCTAGGGTATATACTGGCAATCACTACAGCACTTGACGATACGGCCAAAACGAACCGAGTCTGCAGAAACTGTATACTACGAGTTGAAGAAGTAGAATTAGTGGCAAATTTAATTCTACTGAAGTTGGAAACTTTTGACATTCTATTAGGAATGGACTGGTTATCCAAGTATAGGGCAATGATGGATTGTTACCGAAAGAAGGTTACTTTACAAACATCAGATAATAAAGAAATAATATTCCGGGGAAGAAAGTTCGGAAAGGCAAGAGCGAAAGTATGTTACTTAGCTCAACTTTTAGAAGAGGAGGTGAAGAGTCCTATACAAAATACCACATTGGTAGTATCAGAATTTTCACAAGTGTTTCCGGAAGATCTTCCAGGGTTGCCACCGAAAAGAGAAATAGATTTTTCAATAGAATTGATGCCAGGAGTGGCTCCTATTTCAATTGCCCCATATAGAATGGCACCAGTAGAATTAAAAGAGCTGAGGAAGCAGTTGGACGAGTTACTTACTCTCGGGTTTATAAGACCCAGTTCATCCCCATGGGGTGCACCAGTACTATTTGTTCAGAAAAAGGATGGAACAAAAAGAATGTGCATTGATTATAGAAGATTGAACCAAGTGACTATAAAAAATAAATATCCACTCCCAAGAATAGAGGATCTATTTGATCAACTTAAGGGAGCAAAATATTTCTCCAAAATAGATCTTCGATCAGGATATCATCAATTAAGAATCAAAGAAGAAGATATATCAAAGACGGCCTTCAGAACTAGGTATGGGCATTTCGAATTTTTGGTAATGCCTTTTGGTTTAACAAATGCCCCTGCGGCATTTATGGATTTGATGAATCGGATCTTTAAAAATTTCTTGGATCAATTCATGGTAGTATTCATCGATGATATTTTGATCTACTCAAAAACCAAGGAGGAGCACGAAAACCATTTGAGGATGGTATTACAAGAGTTGAGTCTTCATCAACTGTACGCTAAACTCAGTAAATGTGAATTTTGGATTACGAAAGTAAACTTTTTGGGACATGTAATCTCCCATGAAGGAGTTACGGTAGATCCAGCAAAGATTGAAGCAGTAGTGAATTGGAAGCCACCAAAGAATGTAACAGAAATCAGGAGTTTCCTGGGGTTAGCAGGATATTATCGCAGATTCATTCAAAATTTTTCTAGTATCGCTGCATCTATAACTCGACTTACTAAGAAGGGGGTAAAGTATGAATGGTCATAACTTTGTGAGGATGCATTCCAAGAATTAAAAACAAAACTCACTACAGCCCCGGTACTAACAATACCAGAAAGTGGGAAGAAGTACACACTTTATACGGATGCCTCCCACGTGGGGTTAGGGGATGTACTTATGCAAGAGGGCCGAGTTGTGGCTTATGCTTCCAGACAATTAAAAGCTCATGAAAAGAATTATCCTACACATGATCTAGAGCTAGCTGCGGTCGTGTTTGCACTGAAGATTTGGCGTCATTATTTGTATGGGGAACAGTTTGAGTTATACTCGGATCATCAGAGTTTGAAATATATAAGCACACAGAAAGATCTAAATCTACGGCAAAGAAGATGGGTGGAATTGTTGGTCGATTATGACTATAATTTTATTTACCACCCTGGTAAAGCTAATGTAGTAGCAGATGCCCCCAGTAGAAAGGGACAACTGGCCAACATACTAGCTGATAAATGGCAGTGGGCTTGCACGTTAGAAAACCTTGATTTAGTCATGAAGAACAGCTCACCACGAGCTTATCTAAGTCACCTCAGAGCCCAGCCAGAAATGATAAAAGGAGTAATAGAGGCACAAACATCAAACTCAGAACTGTTGGGAATTCGATACAAACTAGAAAAGGGTGAAATTGTAGAAAATTGGGCACTCGGTTCAGATAACGGACTGAGATTTCGAGGCAGATTAGCAGTCACTGATGCTCCTTATCTGCGAGAAGATATATTAGCTGAAGCTCATCAATCAAAGTTTTCTATCCATCCGGGGGAAAACAAAATGTATCACGACTTAAAACGAAACTTTTGGTGGAGTGGAATGAAGAATGATGTAGCCCAATTTGTGTCAAAGTGTCTCACTTGTCAAAAGGTGAAGGCTGAACACAGAAGACCACCTGGGTTATTGCAACCTCTTCTGGTAGCAGAATGGAAATGGGAACATATAACCATGGATTTTGTGACCGGTTTTCCTACCACAAGGAAGGGAAATGATTCAATCTGGGTGATTGTGGATCGATTAACAAAGTCAGCCCATTTTCTACCTCGAAAGACAACTGCGTCCACCAGAGACAATAGTACCCTATACCTGAAGGAAATTGTTAGACTTCACGGTATTCCGGTAACTATTGTGTCCGACAGGGACCCTCACTTCACCTCTAAGTTCTGGAGAAGTTTACAGAAGTCTTTGGAAACAGAATTGAATATGAGTACGGCATATCATCCTCAAACTGACGGGCAGTCAGAGAGAATAATACAAGTTTTAGAAGACATGTTGAGGTCTTGTGTGATGGACTTCAAGGGTAGTTGGGAAGATTTTCTGCCGTTAATAGAATTTACTTATAATAACATCTATCAGTCCAGCATACAAATGGCACCTTTTGAAGCCTTATATGGAAGACCCTGTAGATCCCCAGTTTGTTGGACGGAAGTAGGAGAGAAAAGTATAATGGGGCCTGAAATAATCCAGGAAACAACCGACAAAATAAAAATTATTCGGGCCAATTTACTAAAAGCACAGAGCAGACAGAAGAGTTACGCAGATAATCGAAGAAGACCTCTCGAATTTGAAGTGGGAGATTTTGTTTTTCTAAGAATCTCACCGAGGAAAGGTATTCAACGTTTTGATCTCAAGGGAAAACTTGCACCCAGATATATTGGGCCCTATGAAATATTGGGAAAAACTGGACCAGTGGCATATCGACTGGCATTACCCATAAATTTGGCAAATATACATCCAGTTTTTCACGTGTCCATGCTTCGCAAGTATGAACCAGATCCTTCTCACATTCTGAAAGATGAAGATATCAGTATTCAATCAGATGCCTCATACATAGAAGTACCAGTGAGAAATTTAGACACCAAGGATAAAGAATTGCGAACCAAAACTATTCGACTGGTAAAGATTCTATGGCAGCATCACAACGAGGAGGAAGCTACTTGGGAATTGGAATCAGAAATACAAAAGTAATATCCACATCTATTCAATAACTGAGGTACGTACTCTAATTCAACCACTGAGGTATGTACTCTAAATTTCGAGGACGAAATTTTTATTAGGGGTAGAGAATGTAACAACCCAAAAATTTATTAATAGTTTAAAGGTCATTATAAGAAAAGTTTTATAGAAAATTTAAAATAAAAATCAGACGGCGCCATTGCGTTCGTCTCGCCGAGACGATCGAAAAACCTATACAAACTTTTACGTTTTGGATGCATTTAGAGTATTTAAAAATTGTGAGGAAAAAAAAATATATTTAGCCTATAGAAAGATTTGAACCTATGACCTTTTCATAAGAAAATATTTAAGTTTTTTCTCTAGCCAAAAGATCTGTAGTGCGTTTCTGTATTAGAAACAGCTAATATAACTAATATATATACTAATGGGGAGACCAACAGCCGTTGACCCTTTGTTTTCGATCGGACGGAAAGGGTCGCGCAGATGTAACCGAAGCCGGCGACCTTTCGTTTCCTATCAGACGGGTACAGCCGCAGTACGCACTAAATGGCCGATTTGCAATAAAGACCCTGTGACTTTTAGAATTCCCAAAACTACTATATAAACCCCCCCCTCCATAAGAGTTTTTCACTCCAGCCTGTCTCGAAACCCGTGCCCTACCTCTCCCCTCCCCCTCGACAACCACCACCGACCGCCGCCCGCCGCCGGCCGACCGCTGCCCGCCGCCGCCCGCCGCCGCCCGCCGGCCGACCGCCGACCGCCGACTGACCACCGCCGGCGACCGCCGCCGCCAGCCGCCGGCGACTGCCGCCGCCGCCCGCCGCCGCCTCCTACCGCCGGCCGCCGCCTCCTGCCGTCGGGCGCCGCCTCCCAAAAACTCCGGTTAGTTTAATTTTTTTTATTAATATTATGATGGGCTGAAGCCCAGTAGACCTATATATATAGCCCACTATGAAATATGGGCTGAAGCCCATTAAGGAATGGGCCGGGCCCATTTAATTAAAAAATTTGAATTGTTATAGCGACACTAATTTTTATTAACTAAAACAGTATTGCTAAAGACAACTGAACTGTTTTACTAAGGGCAGACCCGAATTAAAAATCCGCTAAAAGCCAATTGTTTTGGCCGTAACGGGAGCAAACGAACTCGGAATTGAGTTCCGTTTACGGCCACGGGTCCGTAATGAAAAGATCTACACACCAGTATAGATTTAAGGTATTTTTGAAATTACAAAAATACCCCTAAAAAGAGAGAAACCCATTAGTTCATATCGAAAATGTTTCAGAAAAATCCTAGAAAATTTAGGAAAAAACTAACAAATTATTAGTAACATATTTTCAGGTTTCGAGCGTGATAAGGCTTCCTCATCAGAAATAAGAGTTTGCAACGGTTCAGGTAGGGGATTTTAACCAAGTTCACCATAGTTCACCATAGTTCCTTATGCGAAGTACAGCCCGAGTGGCTGTACTTCGCATATTATGTATATTTGCATAATGGCTGTACTTCGCAGCAGGAATGGAGGGTCGGTTTTAGTCGAATCTGGGTCCAGTTAGCTGGACTGATGTGAAGAGTATACTCGATATCCTCGTCAAACAAGGACTACGAGTTAGTTTACACTTCACAAGACTTGATGCCAATTGGATGCACAAGATCTGATTTAGCATCAGATGTGTAATCTAGAGAATCGACTTCAGGTATAGTTTTCACCTTGGGATGAGAAGCGGTTAGTTAGCAGAGTGTGAAGCTATAATGCATCACGGGCTCTACTACAGAAGCCTAAGCACATTGTAGCGTGCGTGACAGGAAAATAGGTGGTATGGCTCGGTAAGTTTATAGTAAACTTGGAAAGCATACCAGAGGCTCAGTTTTTTGTTGTAATAACAAAAGAGCGGTAGCAAGAGCCTAGGCACCACCATAAAGGGGAAACATATCAAATACAAATTCTACTTGATCTGGTAGTTTTAGGAGGAAAGGCAAGTGGCGGTAATCGAGTTAGCATCTACAGATAATGTTGCTGATTCCTTTAGGGAATTCCTGCAAAGGCTTTTGGGCAGCATGTAGAAGCTATAGAGCTACTGACCGTTTTTCCTCGCTAGACCAAGTGGGAGATTGTTAGGTTTGATGTGGTCTACAGCTCGTAAAACCCTAGGTTTGGCTGTATATAGTTGATAGTTTATTTAGGATTGTATAAAGGTACGTATTATTATATGTGTTCTATTTATAGAACTTAAGGAGCCATGGCTATATAGTAGTCCATCTGAGTGGGAGACTCAGTGGATCGGTCCTATGAGCCTAAATCGTTCACAGCTCTGATTTGGGTTGGTCGCCCTATAAGGATAAGTTGTTGGAATGACAGAGCATGAGAATCTCCATAATGGTCATTACCAGGCACAGTGTCTATTGCCGAATAGAACCAACACGGTGCACAGATCGGTGAGCAGACACCGGTGCACATAGCCGTGTTTCTGCTTAGGGTAATCGGTCCTAAACCCTGAGGAACCGTGACCGGTGGACTAACCAGTTGCGTGTAACTTTGGTTCACCAACGTGTGAGGGATCTAACCACGACCCAATACCACGGTGCGCTGGGTTACCGGGCTGGCGTTGCATCGGCACGCCACTCTTGCAGGCCATCCACATTTTTATCGGTAGGTACGTTCCTTGGTATGACATACACCGCACTAAACCCAGGCCTGGTGGTCAGCAGTTGAGCTGTTGACCGAATCCGGTTGCTTGGCCAAAGCGATCGGAGGTGCGATGTGATAGTCAACCTGGAAGGAACCTAGTCATATGGTCACTCGAGTCTGACGGTGCTCTCCACCGCTCGAGTTGACTCATGGCACCGAGTGGAGGGACATCGCATTACCAATACTAAGCGGAGAACAGGGGTATACGAGAGAGCTTAATAAGTCTGGGAGAATTGGAGTGCAGCCTGCGTCGCACTCTGGGTGGCCACGCAGGTTAACCGGGACCCAGAGGATTGACAGGGACACTCGGGTAGTGTGTCGATCGGGTTCGGTTGGAAGCCATGAATCCTAGTCCCTGAAGGTTCCACCCTATCCACGATCATTACGGATCAATACTTTTTCCTTGTCTCACAGCATATTATGAGTTGAAGAAATAATGCCTAATCGTCCTATGTTCCGTGAGTGCATCGCACTGGAGCATGGTGGTAGCACAGGACTAAGTGTGTTCACTAGGGGGCAACCCCAGAGTAGTGTAGAGACATACGATGTTGCCATTATACCATGAGGAGTCCATTCCGTGTGTGCGTGTTGCACTAGAACGCAGAATGCGAGTTTAGTAATTTTTACTATAGGGCACCCCACTTTTTACTAAGGGCACCCTAGTAAATAGTAAAAATACTATTCATCATCCCATGGTGTATTGACTTGTTGCTGATGCCGATGAGGTGCCCTAAGTGTTAGGGTGCATTATCGTGCACGTAGATGGGCCATACATTGTCCCGCATGAGGTGAACGACTACTAGATGCATGGGGGCATTTTGGTCATTTCAAAATATCCCGCATGCCCTAGTGGCCGCCATCCTCACTAGGGTTAGCATGCATGGCCATCAAACTTATAATTAAGGGATTAATTCAGATTTGAATGATTTTGAATCATCTCCTTAATTGCAACAATTCTAATATGGCAACTAGTAATAAAAAGGGGCATTGAATTTGAGAGTAATGAGGGAGAGAGAGAGGAACGGTTTCAAATGACAAGAGAGAGTGAGGGGCACGAATTTCAGATCTGAAATGGTGCATCCTTCTTATATTTCCGATGAAGAACCAAAGCCCCTTCGCTTATGGTTCGGATTTTTGTAATCTCTCTCTCTCGGGTTCATCTCTTCTCTCTCCCTCATCTTCTTCTCCAAGTGTGTGTGTGAGATTGATGGAGATCGCTTGCACTCTGAGGCACTCAGAGATTAGAGTGCAAGGATCCGGGATGATATGTGAGATCGGGTGAATCCGAAGAGATTCATTTCTTTCTTGCATGAGGATCCGGCTCGAGATTGCTGCCCAGATTTTATGGGCAGATCTGCACTGTTTTGATCACTGCAGGAGCTATAGAAGTCCAAATGACTTCAAACCGGTTGCCAACTCTTGATGTTGAAGTCTTCTTTCCGGCAAATCAAGTTTCGCTCCATTCCGATGTCGGGATAGACAGTTACGGCCTTTGCACTGAAAGGTGTTCGTGCAGATCCGAATTTGTCTTCATCAATATTGAAGCAATTCTTCGCGGTGTTAAATCCCGCACGAAGGTATAACCTACTAACCCATAGATCTATCATAATGCATACATATGAGATATGTCAATCATTTCGATAGATGACTATAGGGGTTCGATTCGTATTTGTTTTATCATTTACGCATATGATTAATATGAATGAAAATATTAAAATGTACCGCACACCGAAACGATCCTCGGGATCAACTCCACCTTCCGCTGCGCCTCCGATATCATTCCAACAAATGGTATCAGAGCCATTTTGGTGTGCGATTCATGAGAAAATTTTTCATGGAACGAATCGTATGTACATTTGATTAACGAATGCATCACCGGGGTTTGCGTAGATCATATATTCATATATGTCGCATGTTATGCATAGTGTGTTTTGCAGGGCACCGCTATAGTGTGATTGTTTGCTTTCGGGGGTCGGACCCTGAAATATAATTGCATGGTATTTCGATTGTTTTTGTGATGGATGAATGTAAGGCCTAATGGGACAAGCGCGTGGAGGTTGACCACGGCTTGGTTTTTCCCGGCCCTTATTTCTATTCTTGTCTTTATTATTCTACCTAGGAAAATGTGTACGAATGAGCAATTGCTCGAAGCGTACTAGTATTTTCAGTTACAGGTTGAAGTCTTGGAGGACAAGGATAGATCGGAGATTCATCACTGGAGGACCGAGCGCGGTGGCCCAAAGTAAGGAATATCTAGAAGATGCCATTGAAGAAATGTCAGAGCATTGCTAGTCAGGTTCAGGGGTCGGACCCTGAACTTGATATCAATGGATGTTTGTTTTTTCTTTGGTTGGATATTTCTTTAAACCCCGGTGAAAGAATATAATCTGATGCAGTATGTGTTAGTTCGTGGGATGCCTTTTCCCCACTTGGTCCATGCGACCATTAGGTTAGATCTCCATTTATTGACACCCGTAGTCTAATTGGTGTTTGATGGTAGTTGGATCCCATAACACTCGGTTATGCCACCGTTAGGTAGAGGTCCGACGGAGGTTGTCGGATGTCCCTAATTGGTTTGACATCGAAACCAATAGTGATATGGTGATCATCTACGATATCAGTCATCAAGTTACATATGAGGAGTCATACTAATGGGAGACCTTTCCTTGTATGTCTAGACCATAGGCTAGGCTCTAGAGCACAAAGGGTAATGATCATTTTATTTAGTATCGAAGGCTTGGAGAGTACGTAATGTGATTCTCGGGAGAATGGTGACAACTAAGTATCCACGGGATAGGGACTATGGTCCTTTCCAAGTCTATCTATACTTTATAAGAGGTCTTAACTCTAGTGGGAGCGCGGTATGACCAGGGTCTATGTCTAGGTTGTCGCAACCTAGGAACTAAAATACTTGCATTAAAATAACCCTCACCATAATTAAGGGATGTGAAAGAGGACTCAGTGTGAGTGCCCCTGGCCTCCACGGCCAATTGCTGAATTTCTGGGTGATAGGGTATGACTCAACATCCCCCTCGGGTGAGAGTTATGTTCTGTCATGCCGGAGGCTTAGCAGTCTCCTTCGGGATATGGTGGTCACGATGCCAGGAGAGAAGGGCTTTTCCCGCCCTCGCGGGGGCCGCATGAACTCCCGTGTCATGATTGCCTAGGCTGGTGGGTAAGCATCCGAAGCACCCGTGAGGCTACCCGTTGCGTCGCATGGAGATCACGGGGGGCTGACCAAAAGGTACCATGGTCCATCATAGTCCGTTTGTGGCAGATTTGGATTGGGTCGGAAAGATCCGATGTGAGCGGAGGACGATACATACTGCCCCCTCGGGCGGGTGTATTCGAATCCGAGATCTCGCATACATGGTAAATTACTCCATGGAGATGTCTTCGCTTTGAGGTTAGCGTTGGCATATGGATGTAATTAGCTTGTTTTAAAAATATCCTTAAAATAAGTTTTAATACAATCTATATTCAACCATAGATCCCCTGTCCGCTATCCCATTAGAGAACTAGATAACGGGTACCGACTTTGTAGACCGGTAGCGCCATCATGACCTTATGTTTAGGGTTGGTAAACTACTATGGCTATAAATCTTAATGTCCCTAAAACCAGACCTATCGGGTCCAGATGCCACTGTGGCACAGGCTAGGGCATATAATGACTAACGAGAGTCTGTAGAGATATGCAAGTGCTATGTCATAGCATACTTGCGGACAACTCTTGAGAAGTAAGTCAGACATATGTCGGGTCCTCTGATGTAATGTTTTGTTACAGCATCAGATGTCTGAATGGCGCAGTCAAATGACTCGCTATCTCACCATCAAGAAACTCGTCAGCACTAAGATGTTTGATGAAATACTGGTTTGGAAACACATTCTTGGGTTCCAGAGCGAACTGGTTTTTATTGACATAGTGCTAGATGTCGAGGTGATGGAGAACATCTGTCTTGCATCCTTATACGGAACCTTTGAAGGCTTTGTCAGAGACTTCAGCCTTTACAAGCTGGAGATGGCAAGAGCGAAACTTCTTAGAGCTATCCAGGTCACTAAGGATGGGATCAAGATTAAAGGTGATTCCTTTAGTGCTTAACTTAGGTCTTCTATGAAGTGCCTAAAAGTAAGAACTGATCAGAAACTAAAAACAATGCCTGTATAGAATCAGGAGCGGACTCTTAAGTCTGGTGAAGCCTAGTACGAAAGTGCTTCCGATGTGGCAACAGAAGGGGCATTGAAAGATTGAATATGGTCTCAGGGTGCTAGGACAGGTAAACATCAACTCTTGGTAGAGTCGAATTGCCATCTAGTAGCAGTGCTTCTGCTTCTTGAAATATGGACTTCGTGTCTATAAAGATTCAAGGAAAGTATAAGGCTACTTATTGGTAAGGTGGTCCTAACATAGATACTGATACCATAACAACTGCAGAAGCTATTAATATGTTATCTTAGATTTTTCGATAGAAGGATTTTGATCCTTAGAGATTTAGTTATGTTTCCTCCAAGCTAAATAAAAGGTTTTCAGTTCTAATCGATGGCTTTAGTGCATCTCTTAAACTGAATAGGTACCTTCATTGCTAAAGGAATAGTTCATAATAATCTCTTTGTATTAAAATCTAGTTCGAAAATAGATTACATGATAGCTGTAGTATCTAATTCATATTCATCTTATTCCTTGGGATAACTTAATCCAATTGTGGCTTCTATGACTTAGATATATTGTCTCAGACATAATTCAAAGGTTATTGAAGGCTGAGTTTCTAGATACAGACCCCTTGGAGACCCTTCCGACCTGCGAGTCTTGTTTGGAAGGCAAAATAACTAAAAAGGGCCACTGAGGTATTGGATTTTGCCCATTCTGACGTATGTGGTTCCAAGAGCATGCAGATGGATGATATCCATTGGATGAGTTCCATAGGTACCTGATGGGGCATGGGATGATATCCCAGATAATTGCTCCAGGGACACCATGCCAGAATGGAATATCCAAGAGAAGGAATCAGACCCTGTTGGACATGGTCTAAAGAATGATGAGTTTTGCCAAGTTTACTACCCACCTTCTATGGGTTACACCTTGAGATACAGTAGAGTATATCTTGAATAATATCTCATCTAATTAGTGCCTCATACCCCTGAAAAGCTGTGGTCTGAGCGAAAGCCTATACTACGGCATTTTAGTATATGGGGATGTCCTGCATATGTGCAGAAGGACAAGAGGGATAAGATGGAGACTAAGTTCAAGGTGTATCTGTTTATAGGTTATCCTAGAAAAATATAAGGTAGACTATCCATGATCCTGAGGAATAGAAGGTGATCGTTTCTACGAATGCCATTTACCTAGAGCGGGATTCTATTATAGACCATATGTTCACTAGTAAGGTAGTTCTGGGTGAATTACTGGATACTAGTGGAGAGCGCATGATCGGAAACGTAGTGGTAATAGATGATGCAGACACTAGTATACCAGAAACTGTAGAAATAATTTGCTTTGTACCACAACCATCTTGTCGCAGTGGGAGCACCATTAGAGCTCTTGAAAGATTTTGTGGACAAACTTTGTGAATTAGTCCATAAATTCAAGAGGATGGCCCCTTGAGCTACGACGAAGTAGTGAAATTTTTTGACAGAACTGTCTAACAGAAAGTCATGGAGACAAAGCTTGCATCAGTGTTCAGTGATACTCTTTTGTACCAGGGTTCATCAAAGCTTTATTAAAGCATATTTGGATTGGGTCAAAGTTAAAGACCCGTGTAAGCGGATCACTGTGCGCACCCTCCCTCGAGTGGGCGTATACTGAATCTAAGGCTTGTGCACCTAGCAACTTAGCCCATTGGGTAGAAGTTGGCAGAAGAGAGGATATATGATGCAGTTTCCAGGCTTAGGAGTTAGCAGGTCAGGAATATCTGGCTTACAGAATTGCAAAAGGTTCATTTATGGACTAAAACAAGTATCCAGGAGAAACAATATCTATCTTGATCAAGTATGATCTATTCATACAGATTTGATCAAAATAAGCCAAGTGTGTACAAGAGGAGCGATGGAACTATAGGGGTGTACCTAGTACTTTACATAGACGATGTTCTACTGATTGAAAATGAAGTAGGAACGTTGCCTAAGTTAAATGTCTGTTTATTATCTTAATTCGACTGAAAGACCTTCGTGAGGCAAGTTATGTTCTGGAGATCATGGTAACTCGAGATCATCAGAACAAGATTCTCACGCTATCACAGGCTATGCATAGAGATATGGTTCTAGCCAGAATCAATATACAAGACTCCAAAAGGGGTTTCTTGCTAAAACTCGAAACTGTCGAATGATATAAATCATTTGACACCTAAGGAGATGGCAGAAATACAGAAGGTGCCCTATGCTTATGCAAAGGGTAGTCGTATGCCATGAATGTATAAGATGCTAGTTATCTGTTGTGCAGCAGGAATGGAGGGTCGGTTTTAGTCGAATCCGGGTCCAGTTAGCTGGACTGATGTGAAGAGTATACTCGATATCCTCGTCAAACAAGGACTATGAGTTAGTTTACACTTCACAAGACTTGACACCGATTGGATGCACAAGATCTGATTTAGCATCAGATGTGTAATCTAGAGAATCGACTTCAGGTATAGTTTTCACCTTGGGATGAGAAGCGGTTAGTTAGCAGAGTGTGAAGCTATAATGCATCACGGGCTCTACTACAGAAGCCTAAGCACATTGTAGCGTGCGTGACAGGAAAATAGGTGGTATGACTTGGTAAGTTTATAGTAAACTTGGAAAGCATACCAGAGGCTCAGTTTTTTGTTGTAATAACAAAAGAGCGGTAGCAAGAACCTAGGCACCACCATAAAGGGGAAACATATCAAATACAAATTCTACTTGATCTGGTAGTTTTAGGAGGAAAGGCAAGTGGCGGTAATCGAGTTAGCATCTACAGATAATGTTGCTGATTCCTTTAGGGAATTCCTGCAAAGGCTTTTGGGCAGCATGTAGAAGCTATAGAGCTCATGACCGTTTTTCCTCGCTAGACCAAGTGGGAGATTGTTAGGTTTGATGTGGTCTACAGCTCGTAAAACCCTAGGTTTGGCTGTATATGGTTGATAGTTTATTTAGGATTATATAAAGGTACGTATTATTATACGTGTTCTATTTACAGAACTTAAGGAGCCATGGCTATATAGTAGTCCATCTGAGTGGGAGACTCAGTGGATCGGTCCTATGAGCCTAAATCGTTCACAGCTCTGATTTGGGTTGGTCGCCCTATAAGGATAAGCTGTTGGAATGACAGAGCATAAGAATCTCCATAATGGTCATTACCAGGCACAGTGTCTGTGGCCGAACAGAACCAACACGGTGCACAGATCGGTGAGCAGACACCGGTGCATATAGCCGTGTTTCTGCTTAGGGTAATCGGTCCTAAACCCTGAGGAACCGTGACCGGTGGACTAACCAGTTGCGTGTAACTTTGGTTCACCAACGTGTGAGGGATCTAACCACGACCCAATACCACGGTGCGCTGGGTTACCGGGCTGGCGTTACATCGGCACGCCACTCTTGCAGGCCATCCATATCCTTATCGGTAGGTGCGTTCCTTGGTATGACATACACCGCACTAAACCCAGGCCTGGTGGTCAGCAGTTGAGCTGTTGATCGGATCAGGTTGCTTGGCCAAAGCGATCGGAGGTGCGATGTGATAGTCAACCTGGAAGGAACCTAGTCATATGGTCACTCGAGTCTGACGGTGCTCTCCACCGCTCAAGTTGACTCATGGCACCGAGTGGAGGGACATCGTATTACCAATACTAAGCGGAGAACAGGGGTATGCGAGAGAGCTTAATAAGTCTGGGAGAATTGGAGTGCAGCCTGCGTTGCACTCTGGGTGGCCACGCAGGTTAACCGGGACCCAGAGGATTGACAGGGACACTCGGGTAGTGTGTCGATCGGGTTCGGTTGGAAGCCATGAATCCTAGTCTCTGAAGGTTCCACCCTATCCACGATCATTACGGATCAATACTTTTTCCTTGTCTCACAGCATATTATGAGTTGAAGAATTAATGCCTAATCGTCCTGTGTTCCGTGAGTGCATCGCACTGGAGCATGGTGGTAGCACAGGACTAAGTGTGTTCACTAGGGAGCAACCCCAGAGTAGTGTAGAGACATACGATGTTGCCATTATACCATGAGGAGTCCATTCCGTGTGTGTTGCACTAGAATGCAGAATGCGAGTTTAGTAATTTTTACTATGGGGCACCCCACCTTTTACTAAGGGCACCCTAGTAAATAGTAAAAATACTATTCATCATCCTATGGTGTATTGACTTGTTGCTGATGCCGATGAGGTGCCCTAAGTGTTAGGGTGCATTATCGTGCACGTAGATGGGCCATACATTGTCCTGCATGAGGTGAACGACTACTAGATGCATGGGGGCATTTTGGTCATTTCAAAATGTCCCGCATGCCCTAGTGGCCGCCATCCTCACTAGGGTTAGCATGCATGGCCATCAAACTTATAATTAAGGGATTAATTCAGATTTGAATGATTTTGAATCATCTCCTTAATTGCAACAATTCTAATATGGCAACTAGTAATAAAAAAGGGGCATTGAATTTGAGAGTAATGAGGGAGAGAGAGAGGAACGGTTTCAAATGACAAGAGAGAGTGAGGGGCACGAATTTCAGATCTGAAATGGTGCATCCTTCTCATATTTCCGATGAAGAACCAAAGCCCCTTCGCTTATGGTTCGGATTTTTGTAATCTCTCTCTCTCGGATTCATCTCTTCTCTCTCCCTTATCTTCTTCTCCAAGTGTGTGTGTGAGATTGATGGAGATCGCTTGCACTCTGAGGCACTCAGAGATTAGAGTGTAAGGATCCGGGATGATATGTGAGATCGGGTGAATCCGAAGAGATTCATTTCTCTCTTGCATGAGGATCCGGCTCGAGATTGCTGCCCAGATTTTACAGGCAGATCTGCACTGTTTTGATCACTGCAGGAGCTATAGAAGTCCAAATGACTTCAAACTGGTTGCCAACTCTTGATGTTGAAGTCTTCTTTCCGGAAAATCAAGTTTCGCTCCATTCCGATGTCGGGATAGAAAGTTACGGCCTTTGTACTGAAAGGTGTTCGTGCAGATCCGAATTTGTCTTCATCAATATTGAAGCAATTCTTCGCGGTGTTAAATCTCGCACGAAGGTATAACCTACTAACCCCTAGATCTATCATAATGCATACATATGAGATATGTCAATCATTTCGATAGATGACTATAGGGGTTCGATTCGTATTTGTTTTATCATTTACGCATATGATTAATATGAATGAAAATATTAAAATGTACCGCACACCGAAACGATCCTCGGGATCAACTTCACCTTCCGCTGCGCCTCCGATATCATTCCAACAATATGTTCGTAGAGGCAGGGGTGGGGTAGCTTGGAGCGCTCCGGCTGCCACTCCAAGGTCCGAGGCCGAGCCGTCCGGATCTGGTAGTGCTGTTCCTCTCTCCACACCAGCTCCTGATGTGGTCGCAGCCTTCGGAGCTTCGAGCAGTGCTCAGCACTCGGCTGCAGCGTCTACGCCCACAGGTAATGTTTAGATCTAAAGTTTTATACATGTTGTAAATACTTCTTCAGTACTGATGTATATTTTATTTGCAGGGTCGAGGATCACCAGGCACGTAGGCGACCGAGGCGTGACGACGGCCCGGCGCTTGTTGACCTTACACGAGCCACTTTCCCTACAGTGGAGCGGCATGACCTTTATGGGCGAGCACGCTTCTGACGTCGCCACGTGGGTCGGTATTATAGTACGGGAGGAGAGGAATGCCCCGATTGTGGGGTTAAGGGGGTGGAAGAACATTGATGCATCCTATAAGAAAAGGATGTATCGGCAGTTTTTGGTACGTTAGTTTCATTAAAGCATTTTAGAATAATATCGTACTTCTTTATAATTTGATTTGATAAAATGACTCGTTTCTAAATTGATTTTACAGGAGAAATTTAAATGGGAGAACATGGAAACCGACACCCATCGGGAGGACTTGTGGAAGATGATGGGTGAGCGATACAGGGATTACTGTCACGAGCTCTACCAGCTCTACGGTTACTTGGTCGGCCAGCCGGCTAAGGCGGTACAGGCTGCGGCCGGGACGAGAGACGCGCCACCGCTACACGTTCTACAGTTTTTGGTCACTCACTGGGCCACCCCTCACTTTCAGGTATAATTATAATTTTGTTGATTCGTACTTGTTTTAATGTTATACTAAAAATTTGTATTGATGTTTCAAAATTTAATCGATTGACACAGGCGAGTTCACGTAAAAGCAAGCAGAATAGAAGTGCCTCGACGACACCTGCTCCAGTGAAGGGGAGGACCTCCATGCCCCAGCTTGCCCAGCAGCTGGTAAATGATACAAACATTGTTATTATTTAAAACTCTATACATGCTATATTAACTCATCTATTTATTTTATATGTCCAACAGACACAGTCCTTGGGCCACGAGCCTGATAGGATTGACCTTTTTGAGGCCTCTAGGAGGCGGCGTACCGATGGGGCATTTCTGTATGACAGGGTTGCCTCGCAAGTGGTAAGTAATTAAATTACTGTTAATATATTCTTATACGTATGCCATAAAATATCATTGAATATCATTGGTTGTTTTTATATAGGAGAGGATGCGACTTTTGGTGACCCCGTCGGGCGAGGCCGGATCCTCCTCCAGCTCAGTATCTGTCGACTCAGCGATGGATACTGTGCTGAGACCTGCCACGCACGACCGTGTCCTCTGTACTGGCCTTGGAGTCACGCCCACCTCCTACTTTGGACGAGAGGGTATGCGCTCGAGGGCACGGGACACCCAGACCGGTGCTATCACTCAGCTGCAGTCTGCGCTAGACGCGGAGCGAGAGCAGAGGCAGGACCTCGAGCAGAGGGTTGAGGCAGAGCGAGAGCAGATGCAGGCCCTCGAGCAGAGGGTTGAGGCGGAGAAGAAGGCCCTCGATGAGGAAAGAGAAGCTCGCAGGGAACTGGAGCATAAATTTTATGACTTCATAAGCCGGTCTAGCGGTGGCTCATCCTCATGATCAGGTACTTACTAATCTTTATAATATTAGTAAAAAATATGAATCTTACTAATTTGAGTTTAGATCATATTATCACACTTATGATTTTCCAACACTTAGACTCTAAATCGGTGAATCGGAGCGTAAATTGGTCAAATATCCAATTAGAACTCGTTCGCAAGTCCGAAATACGGAATAATTCTAACTTCGAATTATCGGATGCCGATCCGATGATGATCCGATCGAATCCAAACCTATTTCAAATCCGAAACATGCTAACTTATGATTTTCCAACACTTAGACTCTAAATCGGTGAATCGGAGCGTAAATTGGTCAAATATCCAATTAGAACCCGCTCGCAAGTCCGAAATACGGAATAATTCCAACTTTAAATTATCGGATGCCGATCCTATGACGATCGGATCGAATCCAAACCTATTTCATATCCGAAACACGCTAACTTATGATTTTCCAACACTTAGACTATAAATCGGTGAATCGGATCGTAAATTGGTCAAATAACCAATTAGAACCCGCTCGCAAGTCCGAAATACAGAATAATTCCAAGTTTGAATTATCGGATGCCGATCCGATGACGATCCGATCGAATCCAAACCTATTTCATATCTGAAACACGCTAACTTATGATTTTCTAACACTTAGACTCTAAATCGGTGAATCGGAGCGTAAATTGGTCAAATATCCAATTAGAACTCGCTCGCAAGTCCGAAATACGGAATAATTCCAACTTCGAATTATCGGATGACGATCCGATGACGATCCGATCGAATCCAAACCTATTTCAAATCCGAAACACGCTAACTTATGATTTTCCAACACTTAGACTCTAAATCGGTGAATCGGAGCGTAAATTGGTCAAATATCCAATTAAAACTCGCTCACAAGTCCAAAATACGGAATAATTCTAAGTTCGAATTATCGGATGCCGATCCGATAACGATCCTATCGAATCCAAACCTATTTTAAATCCGAAACACGCTAACTTATGATTTTTCAACACTTAGACTCTAAATCGGTGAATCGGAGCGTAAATTGTTCAAATATCCAATTAGAACTCGCTCGTAAGTCTGAAATACGGAATAATTCCAAGTATAAATTATCGGATGCCGATCCGATCGAATCCAAACCTATTTCAAATCCGAAACACGCTAACTTATGATTTTCCAACACTTAGACTCTAAATCGGTGAATCGGAGCGTAAATTGGTCAAATATCCAATTAGAACTCGCTTGCAAGTCCGAAATATGGAATAATTCCAACTTCAAGTTATTGGATGTCGATCCGATGACGATCCGATCGAATCCAAACCTATTTCATATCCGAAACACGCTAACTTATGATTTTCCAACACTTAGACTCTAAATCGGTGAATCGGAGCGTAAATTGGTCAAATATCCAATTAGAACTCGCTCGCAAGTCCGAAATACGGAATAATTCTAAGTTCGAATTATCGGATGCCGATCCGATGACGATCCGATCGAATCCAAACCTATTTCAAATCCGAAACACGCTAACTTATGATTTTCCAACACTTAGACTCTAAATCGGTGAATCGGAGCGTAAATTGATCAAATATCCAATTAGAACTCGCTCGCAAGTCCGAAATACGGAATAATTCCAACTTCGAATTATCGAATGATGATCCGATGATGATCCGATCGAATCCAAACCTATTTCAAATCCGAAACACGCTAACTTATGATTTTCCAACACTTAGACTCTAAATCGGCGAATCGGAGCGTAAATTGGTCAAATATCCAATTAGAACTCGCTCGTAAGTCCGAAATACCGAATAATTCCAAGTTCGAATTATCGGATGCCGATCCGACGATCCGATGACGATCCGATCGAATCCAAACCTATTTCAAATCCGAAACACGCTAACTTATGATTTTCCAATACTTAGACTCTAAATCGGTGAATCGGAGCGTTAATTGGTCAAATATCCAATTAGAACTCGCTCGCAAGTCCGAAATATGGAATAATTCTAAGTTCGAATTATCGGATGCCGATCCGATGACGATCTGATCGAATCCAAACCTATTTCAAATCCGAAACACGCTAACTTATGATTTTCCAACACTTAGACTCTAAATCAGTGAATCAGAGCGTAAATTGTTCAAATATCCAATTAAAACTCGCTCGCAAGTCCGAGATACGGAATAATTCCAAGTACGAATTATCGGATGCCGATCCGATGACGATCCGATCGAATCCAAACCTATTTCAAATCCGAAACACGCTAACTTATGATTTTCCAACACTTAGACTCTAAATCGGTGAATCGGAGCGTAAATTGGTCAAATATCCAATTAGAACTCGCTCGCAAGTCCGAAATACAGAATAATTCCAACTTCGAATTATCGGATGTCGATCCGATGACGATCCGATCGAATCCAAACCTATTTTATATCCGAAACACGCTAACTTATGATTTTCCAACACTTAGACTCTAAATCGATGAATCGGAGCGTAAATTGGTCAAATATCCAATTAGAACTCGCTCACAAGTCCAAAATACGGAATAATTCTAAGTTCGAATTATCGGATGCCGATCCGATGCCGATCCGATCGAATCCAAACCTATTTCAAATCCAAAACATGCTAACTTATGATTTTCCAACACTTAGACTCTAAATTGGTGAATCGGAGCGTAAATTGTTCAAATATCCAATTAGAACTCGCTCGCAAGTCCGAAATACGGAATAATTCCAAGTACGAATTATCGGATGCCGATCCGATCGAATCCAAACCTATTTTAAATCCGAAACACGCTAACTTATGATTTTCCAACACTTAGACTCTAAATCGGTGAATCGGAGCGTAAATTGGTCAAATATCCAATTAGAACTCGCTCGCAAGTCCGAAATATGGAATAATTCCAACTTCAAATTATCGGATGTCGATCCGATGATGATCCGATCGAATCCAAACCTATTTCATACCCGAAACACGCTAACTTATGATTTTCCAACACTTAGACTCTAAATCGGTGAATCGGAGCGTAAATTGGTCAAATATCCAATTAGAACTCGCTCGCAAGTCCGAAATACGGAATAATTCCAACTTTGAATTATCGGATGCCGATCCGACGATCCGATGACGATCCGATCGAATCCAAATCTATTTCAAATCCGAAACACGCTAACTTATGATTTTCCAACACTTAGACTCTAAATCGGTGAATCGGATCGTAAATTGGTCAAATAACCAATTAGAACTCGCTCGCAAGTCCGAAATACGGAATAATTCCAAGTACAAATTATCGGATGCCGATCCGATGACGATCCGATCGAATCCAAACCTATTTCAAATCCGAAACACGCTAACTTATGATTTTTCAACACTTAGACTCTAAATCGGTGAATCGGATCGTAAATTGGTCAAATATCCAATTACAACTTGCTCGCAAGTCCGAAATACGGAATAATTCCAAGTTCGAATTATCGGATGCTGATCTGATCGAATCCAAACCTATTTCAAAGCCGAAACACGCTAACTTATGATTTTTTAACGCTTAGACTCAGTTATAGATATAAACCATTTTTTTAACAAATACATGTTAATTGCAGGAGTAGGGCGGCGTCAGGGGATCGATGAGAGCACCAGCGTCGGTGGCGGGCCGCGTGGGGTGGTTGAGATAGGGCATGTATCATCTCTCAGTTTTGGATTGTGTAAATATTATTTTGTAATATGTGGTTATTTTTTGTTCTTGTCTATAATTGTCGGGTATTAATTGTTATAATTGTCGGGTATTAATTGTTATAATTATCGGGTACTGTGGTAATATTTGATAATTTGCTGTAATATTTTATCAATTTAGGTAATATTTGATAAATTGTGGTAATATTTGATAAATTGTGGTAATATATTGTGGTATTGTTGTAAATCACAGGAATTAAATAACATTATTTAGGTAAATTTATTTTTAAAAAAAATACTTATTACCGACAGAAATTAATTATTCCGTCGGTAATAAAGTTTTTATTTTTTTTAAATTATTTATAATTTGCCGACGGAATATTAGCTCCGTCGGTAATATATATTATTACCGACAGGAATATATATAGTCGTCGGTAATATATATATTATTACCGACCGTAACTATAGTAACCGTCGGTACAATGTTGATATATTACCGACGGATATTTTATTCCGTCGGCAATAATATATTATATTCATTTTTAATTGTTTAAAGATTACCGACGGCTTTAATATTACCGTCGGTATTAATTATTATTACCGACTGTAATATTTAGTCCGTCGCATTGTTTTTCCGACACCTTTTTTCCCGACAGCCAGCGATGGAAATTTCTTCCGTCGCTATAAAATATTACCGACAGAAACTTAATATTACCGACGGATATTGTCCGTCGGTAATAACTGTTTTTTTTGTAGTGTGCGATGCCGCACGCACCGCATGTCGCAGCCTAACACACCACACTCTCTCTCTTTCTCTCTCTCTCTCTCTCTCTCTTTCTCTCTCTTTATATATATATATATATATATATATATATATATATATATATATATATATATATATATATATATATATATATATATATATATATATATATATATATATATGGGCTGGGATCCGTTGACAACCCAAAATGGGAGGTAAATTTACCTCCCATTTTTAACTTGATTCAATCGGTGGATAGAGGTTTCCGAATTTGCTGATTTTTTGTGAGGATAATCAACATGCCAAGTTAATCATCCTCACAAAAAATCAGCAAATTTAGAAACTTATAAGGGCGTCAAAGGTGTTATTTAAATTAACGGTTCAAATAGACGGTTCAGAAACGTTTGATTCAATCGGCGCCCTTAGAAGTTTCAGATTTTGTTAATTTTTTGTGAGGATGATCAACTTGCCATAATGATCATCCTCACAAAAAATCAACAAAATCTGAAACTTCTAAGGGCGCCGATTGAACCAAATGTTTCTGAACCGTCTATTTGAACCGTTAATTTGAATAACACATTTGACGCCCGTATAAGTTTCAGAATTTGCTGATTTTTTGTGAGGATGATCAACGTGCCATGTTGATCATCCTCACAAAAAATCAGCAAATTCGGAAACCTCTAACCAACGATTATGGCGAGTTGTAAATGGGAGGTAAATTTACCTCCCATTTTGGGTTGTCAACGGATCCCACCCCTATATATATATATATATATATATATATATATATATATATATATATATATATATATATATATATATATATATATATATATATATATATATATATATATATATATATATATATATATATATATATATATACAGAGAGAGAGGGCTGTTACGTTGAGCTGTGAGCTACGGGTGGAGAAAATGAGCTGCCCTTATTTTGATTCCCCTAGGAGTTTTGGAATTTGATGAAATTTGGTGAGGGTGTTATCTAGGATAAGATGATCATCCTCACCAATTTTAATCAAATTCCAAAACTTCTAGGGTCATCAAATGGTAGAAGCATTATCTACCGTCCGCAGTCACCATTGATTTTGCTTCTACCATTTGATGACCCTAGAAGTTTTGGAATTTGATGAAAATTGGTGAGGATAATCATCATATCCTAGATAACACCCTCACCAAATTTCATCAAATTCCAAAACTCCTAGGGGGATCAAAATGAGGGCAGCTCATTTTCTCCACTCGTAGCTCACAGCTCACTATAACATTCCTCTCTCTCTCTCTCTCTCTCTCTCTCTATATATATATATATATATATATATATATATATATATATATATATATATATATATATATATATATATATATATATATATATATATATATATATATATATATATATATATATATATATATATATATATATATATATATATATATATATATTGGGATGCTTAGGTGCGGTCCGCGTCCGCAGTCGTCCGATGCACCACACCGTGCATCCGATGCACGCGGCGGGTGCATCGGACGACTGCGGACCGCACAGACCGCAGACCGCATATAAGTATCCTCATATATATATATATATATATATATATATATATATATATATAGGGAAATGAGTTCCGATGACATGTCATAGGGAGTACCCTATGACATATGGTGAGTGAGTAACCCTAGAATATTTAGAATGTTCTAAATTTTTATGAGGATGATCACCTTATCTTGTTGGAATTGGATCCGCTAATCAGAGTTGCAGCAGAAGCAAAAGAAAGATCCGAAGATCATACGGTGTATATTTCATTACAATTAATTCTACAAAATAATCTACATGCAAATCTATGATCTTAGCATATGTGCGGACACCTAGAGGCATACTACGATCTACGGAAGACATGCATGCATCTAGTTAGGTGTTTAGAATCATCATACCTTTTTGGATCTATGATCCGGAGACGACAGAATGATGAAGAACCACACTGGAATCTCAAGGGAAACTGTTGGATAGCACCTTGTCCTTTGAGAATTGAAGAATCCTCGAAATCCCGTCTCTGAGTGCAGGGATTACGAGCCGACGGAGGAATCCGTTGCGAAGATGATGGCGAGCCGCGAGATTTTCTCCCCCTCTTTCTTCTTTCTTCCTTCTCCTTCCTTCCTCTTCCTTCTCCCTTCTTCTTCCTCTATTTTCCTTGGCCGAAACCACAAAGGAGGGGGCTAAAGGGGGGTCAGATTTTTTGGAGGAGAGGGAGCACTATGGCCGGCCCTCCCCCTCCCTATTTCCTTTATAGGGCCGGTCTCCCAAAGCCTCAAGGAAGCTTGGGCTGGCCCCTAGGTGGATAGGGATAAGGGGGGCGGTTTTTAGGGATTCCGGGTGTCTATCGTGAAGCCCGGACGAAAATGCCCTTCACGAAAAGCGGAAAACTGAAAGAGAGACTGAGTGAGGTGCGCTACTCGGAATCGAATTCCGTCAGTGCCTATGAGCTTCTGGAATTATTTCGCTCATTCTAAGATCCATATTCAATATATTCTGAGCCATATTTCAGTATTTATCAAAATACCCCTATGGCCCATAACACATGTGAATTAGGTTCTTAGGCTCCGGGCTTGCGCTCCATCGCGCTACTTCACATCCAACGTATCCAACTAGATCGGGGAACAATTCCTATACGCAACGACAGGGTGGAACCTTCAGGGTTCAGGATCTCTAGCTCCAACTGGATCCCTGATTAACTGTTCCGATGATACACCGAAACTTCCGTTAATCAGCCCTAATCCGATTAACCCGCGTAGCCACCCAGAGTGCGACGCGAGTTGAACTCTAGTGATCCTAAACTTATGTTACTCCCTCGTAACCCTGTTCTTTACTATACTCCGATAATCCTCAGTCCCTCCTATTACTGGTGCCATGATACGACTCAGGCGGAGGGGAGCACCGTCAGATCCCGATCGATTATCTGACTAGGGTTTGATGACTTGTCATCTATAACACCACACACCTTCCGGTACTATGCCTAGCATCCGGAATATCGTCAGTCATACTGACAACCACCAGGCCTGGGTTAACTGTGTGGACAGATTGACTCATCAAAACGCACCCATCCAACACTGGACGTCGGATAACCTGTAGGGATTATATGTCACTCAAGCGCCAGCTGGGTAACCCAACGTATCATGGTATTGGACTATGGAAGGTCCGCACACGTTGGCACATCAAAGCACCACACAACTGGTTGGCCCAGTGTACATGGTCCCTCAGGGTTAAGGACAGATTATCTATAGTAGTAAGACGGTTTATGCACCAGTGTCTGAATCACTGAATTGTGCACCGTCTTGGTTCCTGTTCAACACGATCATCGTGCTTGGTCAGGTGAATGGGAATCCCACGTTCCCGTGGTGGAGACTTCACCACATCTTCTACCTACCAACAACTTATTCTCGGTGAAGCAACCGGCATCACCTAAGCTGTGAACTAGTTCTAGGTCTACACAGAACTGGTCTACTGGGTCTCCCAAGCATGGATCCTCCATGCGCCTCCTCAGTGGCCTACTGTATTCCCTAGGGTCCTCTTATTATATGAGTATTATCATACACCAGAGTAGTATTCTAATTAAAGCAATAACCAAAGTCATCTTTATTAATGTTAATACAGAAAATCCATGCTAAGGACATACGAGCTACAACAATCTCCCACTTGGCCTAGCGGGGAATAACAGTCTTAACTCCCATGGCATCCACGTGCTTCTCAAAAGCCTTGGTCGGTAACGCCTTTGTGAAAGGGTCCGCCATGTTATCTGCAGACGCAACCTGAGTCACTGCTACCTCCCCCTCGCTTCTGCAAGTCCCGGATAATGTAGTATTTCCGCTCAATATGCTTGCTCTTCTGGTGATATCTTGGCTCCTTGGATTGTGCTACCGCTCCACTATTGTCACAGTAAAGGATAATAGGATTTTGAGCTCCCGGTACGCATCCTAAGTCCGTGAGGAACTTCTTGAGCCACACCGCCTCCTTAGCTGCTTCGCACGCTGCAACGTACTCAGCCTCTATCGTCGAATCCGCGATGCATCCCTGCTTCACGCTCCTCCAACTGACAGCTCCTCCTCCTAATAAAAACACAAACCCTGATGTCGATCTCCTGGATTCCGAATCAGACGCAAAGTCAGAATCCGTATATCCAATCGGCATCAGTTCCTATGAAGAGTAAACTAACTCAAAATCTCTCGTCCAACTGAGATACTTGAGTATACTTTTCACAGCAGTCCAGTGCCCTGGACCCGGATTTGACTGATACCTATCCATCATGCCTACTGCATAGCATATATCTGGTCTCGTACACTGCATAGCATACATTAGACTCTCTACAGCCGAAGCATAAGGTATCTTCTGCATCTCTGCCCTCTCCTCAAGAGTCTTAGGACTCTGATCCTTGGACAATTTCATTCCATGTCTGAATGGAACCAGTCCCTTCTTGGAGTTGTGCATACTGAATCTGACTAAGATAGTATCTATGTAGGCTGATTGTGACAGCGAGAGAGTCTTGTTCTGGCGATCTCGAGTTACCTTGATCCCCAGAACATAACTCGCTTCACCTAGGTCTTTCATATCAAATTGAGAGGATAACCACACCTTTACTGTAGACAACGTTCCAACATCGTTTCCGATGAGCAGGATATTGTCTACGTAAAGCACTAGAAAAACTACTGCAGTCTTATCGCTCTTTTTATAAACACATGGTTCATCCACGTTCTGCTCAAATCCATAAGACTGGATAGCCTGATCAAAACGTATGTTCCAACTTCTGGATACTTGCTTCAGTCCATAAATGGACCTTTGCAACTTGCACACCAGACCTTCCTGACCTTTTGCGATAAAGCCTGGAGGCTGAGACATATAGATGTCTTCTTTCAAATCTCCGTTGAGAAATGCGGTCTTGACGTCCATTTGCCAGATCTCCCAATCATAATGGGCTGCAATGGACAAGAGGATTCGGATAGACTTAAGCATAGCTACTGGCGAAAAGGTTTCGTCATAGTCGATCCTTTCTCGCTGGGTATAACTCTTAGCGACTAGTCTAGCTTTGTAAGTCTCAACGGTACCATCCGGACCTCTTTTTCTTTTGTACACCCACTTACACCCAACAGGTTTAATATTGTGAGGTGGTGTTACAAATGTCCAGACCGAATTTTGGGACATCGATGTCAGTTCTGCCTCCATGGCTTCCTTCCATGCTGCATGGTCAGAGGATACCATCACTTCGTCATAGTTCAACGGATCATCCTCCTGAAACTCTGGATCTACCATAAAGGCTTCTCCAATATATCTATCAGGAGCACTTGTGGTCCTCCCACTGCGACGAACTTACGGTGGTTCCATAGGAGTCGATTCTACAGTATCGTTAATCTTAATGGTATCGGCTCCCACTACGTTTTCTGTCTGTGTACTCCCATCAGTACCAAGCAATTCTTCAAGAACTACTTTACTGGTGGGCTTATGGTCTATTAAATAATCCTGCTCCAAGAATACGGCGTTCGTTGAGACGAAAACCTTTCTATCCTCAGGATCATAAAATAAACCACCCTTTGTCCCTTTTGGATACCCAACGAATAGACATACCTTAGTTTTTGACTCCATCTTATCTCGCTTGTTCTTCCGCACATGTGCTGGACAACCCCAAATCCTAAAGTACTGTAGGCTTGGCTTTCGCTTCAACCATAACTCCCAAGGAGTTAGGGGTACTGACTTTGATGGAACAAAGTTTAAAGTATATACTGCCGTCTCCAGGGCATATCCCCAAAAACTAGGTGGTAATGTTGCATAACTCATCGTAGTCCGAACCATGTCTAACAAAGATCGGTTTCTCCTCTCAGATACACCGTTTTGTTGTGGTGTCCCTGGTGCAATCAACTGGGATACGATCCCATACTCACGCAGGTACCCAATAAATTCATCCGATAGGTATTCACCTTCTCGATCCGATCGAAGAGACTTGATACTTTTACCCGTCTGCTTTTCTGCTTCAGCTCTGAACTCCTTGAACTTATCAAAGGATTCAGACTTCCGCCGCATTAGGTATATATATCCAAACCTCGAGTGATCATCCGTGAAGGTGATGAAATACTCGAAGCCTCCTATGGCACGGACACTTATGGGCCCATATACATCCGTGTGTACCAACTCTAATACTTCCTTAGATCTGCAACCTTTGGCTCGAAAAGATCTTTTAGTCATCTTGCCTTCCAGGCAAGACTCACACGTCGGTAGGCTTTCTGAAATATCTGGACTTAAAAAGTCCTATCTTAACCAACCTGTGAATCCTGTCTGAGGCTATGTGTCCAAGCCTTAGATGCCAAAGGAGTGTTGGATTATCTGAGGGATTTTTTTCTTTTAGATGATATAATCACACAAGCTTCAGTTATGTTATCCTGCTTATGATTGGAGTTAATTACATAGAGATAATTCTGTGTCTTTCCCTTACAAACAAAGGAACCATTCAATTTAATTGAGACACCAGAAGTATCAAATAAAACTAAAAAACCTTCATTATTCAATAAGGAAACAGAAATTAAATTCGTCTCAAGGACGGTATATAAAGTATGTCTCTAAGTAATAAACTTCTTCCATCAAGGAACTGCAAGATGACATCTCCAACTGCTTCAGTCTCTGCCACAGCCTCAGTTCCCATGCTTAGGATTATTTTCCCATCACCCAGTTTTCTTGTCTCCTTGAATCCCTGCAAATTATTGCAAGCATGGTTAGTGGAACCAGAATCCACAATCCATAAAACTGGAGAACAACTGGATGCTACAAGGGATTCCACTATGTGGATTTGAGATATACCTGTCTCAGCCTTCTTGGGAGCCGCACGGCAGTCGCCTTTCCAGTGCCCCTTCTTGCCATATCGGAAATATTTTCTTTTGGGCTTCGCCGGACCATTCTGCTTAGGAACCTGCAACTGCACCTGGCCCATCTTCACGGGCTTCTTAGACTTTCTTTTCTGAAACTTGCCTTTGGCTTTCAGAAAAGAATTTCACTCCACGTTCAGGGATTGGGCACCTGCCTTCATCCCGTCCTCTGTCGCTTGGAGCGCCGCTAGGAGCTCTGCGTTAGACATCTCTAACCGGTTAAGGTTAAAGTTGGTAACGAAGCCCTCAAACTCTCCAGACAGAGACACGAGGAAAATGTCGGTCTGGATCTCTGCATCAAAGATGACATCGAAGGAACCAAGCTCATTCACATAGCCAAACAATTTCAGCATATGATCCCGAACTAAAGTCCTCTCTGCCATCTTCGTGGACACCAATTTCTTGATGGTCAGGTAACGAGTTACCCGACTTCGACCCTCGAACATTTCCTTTAGTTAGAGCATCATGTCTGAAGCAAAGGCCATGTCTTCGACTTGCTTCTGAAGGACGGTCTGCAAGGATGCCACTATGTAGCACTTGCACATCTCATCAGCATCTAGCCAGTCTTTCCATTCCTTCAACTGGGCCTCAGTTGCACTTGGTCCCGGCATGGCCGGTTGAGAGATTCTCAGGGCAATTGTGTGTTTGCCAACCCTTAGGATGAGCATCAGGTTACGCTTCTAGTCCTTGTAGTTTGGTCCCGTAAGTTTGTTATCATTAAGTATAGAGGCAAGGGGGTCGATCTTGGTCATGATTTCTGTAAACAATGGTTCAAAGCAAAATCAGGGTTTACTACAATCTATTTCATGGAATTTAGAAATAGATAATGTATACTCCAGCCGCTATGTCTTCACCACCTCAAGTAGAGACATCCAGGAATCTAAATTCCCTGGGCTCGAGCACTGAGACTATCGTCCTTGAATTGGAGACAGCATCTCGGTGAGAGCATGCAACCGCTTCTGCCAACGGAGCTTTTACGGCCCAGTTTTCATCAGAATTACCCATGGTAAACTGAAAGACCTTCCAGTCTCCTTTTGGCCAGCTTTATGTGACCCGCGTGCGCAGCAACAACAGCTTCACACAAGCTTTCAGATGCTTCCCACAAATCTAGGTGGTGTCGGCAGGGGGGTTCATAGGCTCCCACGGTGCAGGAAAAACTGTCACCCACAGCCACTGGCATCCTCCATGTCCCGAAGAAAACCACTAGGCGAACCAGTATGGAAGGAAATACAGCTCTCACTCGGTGGGAATATCGAACTGCATACCTCCCACCCAGACCCTTAGCCGGTTGATTGTAGAGGCCAGGGGCTCCCCTTTGGAGGGAACCTCTTATACATCCCTTCTTTATGAGGTTTTATGCATATCTAGAAAGGTCACGACCTCCTAGACTTAGACCCTGGTCTACCGTGCTCCCACTAGGATTACAAACCCTCCCGCAAAGCATTAGTATCCTCGGAAAATATCATAGTCCCTACCTTGAATACTCAGTTTTCGTCTTTCTTGCAAGGATCACATTACATAGATTCCAAGGATCCCGATACTTCACTAGTTTGCCCATAATCCTAAGATCTGGAGCCTAGCCTAAGGTCAACGTGAAAAGGACTCCCACTACGATGACGCCTTGTTCACAATTTGATGCCTGATGTCATAGTAGACCTCATCTCATTACAGGTTTCGATACTGGCCAAATAAGGACATCCGATAACCTCCGCCGGGCCTCAACCTAATGGTGGCATAACCAAATCGTGATGAGTTCATACTACCATCAAACGTCATCTAGAAACAGGTATCATATAGTGAAATCCTAACCTAACTTGGTCGCTAGGACCACATGGGGAAAGGGCATCCCACTAGGGTTATCATACTTCTTATGGAGACATTAGTTAATTATCTCTAAACAAATATAACACTGCGTCTATCTCGGTGCACAGTACTTGGCTACCTGAACTACCACGAGGGCGGTTACCGCCTTTCCTTTTAGCTAGCCACCGGATTCGCACGTGTTAGAAACATCTAGAGACACCGATGAATCCATAAGCTTAGTACTAACCCTAAGCCTGATCTAGAGACAAACTCACAAGCAAGATAATAAAATTATCATCGGGGTTCTCTAAATAAAAAGTAAAGAGAATCAACAGAAAAACACATCCTAACTGAATCAGTCCAGGATCCGACCCCTGAACCTGAATTGCACAGCCAAGATATCATGATCTTCCATTCTGCACGATCTCTGACGACGATCCCCATCATCGCCAACGTGCACGCTTTCGTCGGATCTTTGCACGCCATGGTACCGCTTGCCCGAACCGTGGATGAAGCATCATCTCATTCTTCCTGTGATCGAAAAACTAACATGCTCCGAGCAAGTGCTCGTTCGTGTACAATTTTGCTAGAAAGAAAAAGGAAATAATCCTAGAAAACTGACCAGGGAACCGAGGATGGTCAACCCCCACCCTCGCCCATCTAGAGCCTTAAAATCCACAAGCACAATAATAATCAATGCAAAAATAAATCCGGGGTCCGACCCCCGGATGCATGCAATCACAGATTACTATTCAGCGCGGCACCTGCAAAAAAACGATACATAGCACAATCCATATGCATGATCTACACCGAACCCCGACGAAAATATATGCCATCATATATTCACATGATGTTTTCACGAATTCATGCATGAAACATACACCAAAAGCGTGCTATGATACCAATTATTGGAATTAGATCCGCTAATCAGAGTTGCAGCGAAAGCAAAAGAAAGATCCGAAGATCATACGGTGTATGTTTCATTACAATTAATTCTACAAAATAATCTACATGCAAATCTATGATCTTAGCATATGTGCGGACACCCTAGAGGCATACTACGATCTATGAAAGACATGCATGCATCTAGTTAGATGTTTAGAATTATCATACCTTTTTGGATCTATGATCCGGAGATGACGGAACGATGAAGAACCACACTGGAATCGCAAGGGAAACTGTCGGATAGCACCTTGTCCTTTGCGAATAGAAGAATCCTCGAAATCCCGTCTCTGAGTGCAGGGATTACGAGCCGACGGAGGAATCCGTTGCGAAGATGATGGCGAGCCGTGAGATTTTCTCCTCCGCTTTCTCCTTTCTTCCTTCTCCTTCCTTCTTCTTTCTTCTCCCTTCTTCTTCCTCTATTTTCCTTGGCCGAAACCACAAAGGAGGGGGCTAAAGGGGGGGTCGGATTTTCTGGAGGAGAGGGAGCACTATGGCCGGCCCTCCCCCTCCCTATTTCCTTTATAGGGCCGGTCTCCCAAAGCCTCAAGGAAGCTTGGACCGACCCCTAGGTGGATAGGGATAAGAGGGGCGGTTTTTAGGGATTCCGGGTGTCTATCGTGAAGCCCGGACGAAAACGCCCTTCACAAAAAGTGGAAAACTGAAAGAGAGACTTAGTGAGGTGCGCTACTCGAAATCGAATTCCGTCAGCGCCTATGAGCTCCTGGAATTATTCCGCTCATTCTAAGATCCATATTTAATATGTTCTGAGCTATATTTCAGTATTTACCAAAATACCCCTATGGCCCGTAACACATGTGAATTAGGTTCTTAGGCTCCGGGCTTGCGCTCCATCGCGCTACTTCGCATCCAACGTATCCAACTAGGTCGGGGAATAATTCCTATACACAACGACAGGGTGGAACCTTCAGGGTTTGAGATCTCTAGCTCCAACCGGATCCCTGATTAACTGTTCCGGTGACACACCAAAAGTTCCGTTAATCAGTCCTAATCCGATTAACCCGCGTAGCCACCCAGAGTGCGACGCGAGTTGAACTCGAGTGATCCTAAACTTATGTTACTCCCTCGTAACCCTGTTCTCTACTATACTCCGATAATCCTCAGTCCCTCCTATTACTGGTGCCATGATACGACTCGGGCGGAGGGGAGCACCGTCAGATCCCGATCGATTATCTGACTAGGGTTTGATGACTTGTCATCTATAACACCACACACCTTCCGGTGCTATGCCTAGTATCCGGAACGTTGTCAGTCATACTGACAACCACCAGGCCTGGGTTAACTGTGTGGACAGATTGACTCATCAAAACGCACCCATCCAACACTGGAAGTCGAATAACCTGTAGGGATTACATGTCACTCAAGCGCCAGCCGGGTAACCCAACATACCGTGGTATTGGATTATGGAAGGTCCGCACACGTTGGCACATCAAAGCACCACACAATTGGTTGGCCCAGTGTATATGGTCCCTCAGGGTTAAGGACAAATTATCTATAGTAGTAAGACGGTTTATGCACCAGTG
>CANTAL010000030.1:1297500-1300000 GCA_947650365.1 Chamaelirium japonicum
GATCGGGATTCAGTCCCCCACCGACCGTAGCTGTTACTGTGGCGGCCACAGTAACAGTGATTTGTCGGTGGGGGGCTGAATCCCGACCGTCCGATCATCGTGAATCGAACGACACAAATCTTTCCGCCCCGGTTAAAAGTTATAGCCGTTCGATCGAATGATCGAACGGATGAGATCCGTGGAAAACAATTGAATAGGACAAAAAATCATCTTCTCTTTTAATTTTTATCTAATCAAAACTGAATTGAAGGAGGACAAAATGTAGTTTTGTAACTATAGGGAGGTTAAATATTATTGAGATGAACATTAGTGTTGCAAATGATATGATATGCTATTTTTAATTGCATTGGAGTTGCAAATGATATGATATGCTGATTTTTAATTAAGATCGGATTTTTCTTCTCTCTGATTACATTTTGCCCTTTGGGCATCACAAATGTTTGCATTGGTTTTGCATCTCGGAGCTTAGGTTACCTTTTTTTCACAGAATGAGCAGGTGAAACGTCTACATCTACTTCTTACCATAAAAGATTCTACTGCAAATATTCAAAAGAATTTAGAAGCTAGAAGGAGACAACAGTTTTTTACAAATTCCTTATTTATGGACATGCCATCAGCAACACCTGTTTCTGAGATGATACCTTTTTGGTAAAAGCAGTTTGCATACATATCTTATTCCGTTTGAAGTTTCAAAGCAGTTTGCATACATATCTGTATTATTTGCAGGTAAGGAATGAGAGTCCTGAACTTGCAAGAGGTGTTTCCCAAGCTATATATGATCTATATGATGTTGTTACCCATGATTTTCTGCGAACATTTTTATTTTGTGTCTAATGCATAAAAACTAGGATCAGTTGCTCATTCTGGGTTGTTGAACTTTCAAGAATACATTCACATGGTTGGTCGAACTGCCTACGGGGGGAAGGTGGAAAAGGGCATGCTTTGCTTTTTCTTTTGCCTGAAGAGTTGCAGTTCCTTCGGTATCTGAAGGTATATCCTGCTGCAAGTACTCCGTCTATCTTAACAAGATATTCAAGCAACCGGTATGAGTCTCCTTTTTGTTAGTAAACAAACTAAATCTCCAAACTATTCTGTCAACTTCTTTTTAACAATGAGTTTTAGACAAAGAAAATTATTGGCAGAGGTTACAGGTAGAGAGAATTACACTACCTTGACATTCGTTTTGCTAAAATTATATCACACTCCTGTTAGGCTGACACTTCATATTGGTCACACATTTCTTTCAAACTTAAAGCATCCTTTATTGAGTTTTTATTCAGTAACCAAATTGTTATGTGAAGGATATCAATAGGAAAAGCATTGTTCTATCTTTCCATGTAGAGACAATCCAATGTGAAACTTTATTTGTGTAAACACATAAAATCTTATTCGTCCAAAAGTACCCAACAATGATGGATCTCAATATGATATTGTCTTCAATGGTGATCACCCAAAGTTGATCACAATTTTGAAAGAAACGAATGGGCAGTGGAAATTTTTTTTTGTTAAAGAGGGCTACGCCGCCCTCGAATTATTGTCGCCGCCCTCGAATTATTGTCACCTCCCTCGAAATATTGTTGACACCTTCAAAATATTTTTCATCTCTAATGTGGATCTGTAATCCTTACCTTTTATCGTGACTCAATTTTATACTGCTAACCTTAAATCATGTTTTCTCCTCTTTTGTTGGGTTTTACGTGTTTAAGTGTGCTTGATTTCTACAAGGAAACCCTTTTTTTTGGATAATAGCATGATACTATGTTTTGATTTTGATAATAATATTTGATTCTCATGTTGAGATGCATACAATATTTTCTCTATTTGTATCTTTCTTTATTTTCAATGATGATTGAGCTATTATCTTGCGATATCTTCTCTTATGGGTGACATATAGATAAAATATATATATAGGCCATCATAATCAAATACTCAAAGACGAGTGCAATTCACACAAGCAGGGTTTAATGAACATTTGTGATGGAGAGTGGGGGTTTAACAAACAACTTTGATCGAGGGGGGTGAGGGGTCACTGTTGTCGACATCTGATGCAACGGTTGGGGTGAGTGCATTTTAAAAACATATTAATGTGTTCCCATGATGAGATGAAGGCACGTGGATTCATCTCTTTCCCTTTTATAACTCGCCAAGTATTGAATGTAAGGCTTGGTTTTATAACAAATTTTTTTTTATTGCATTCCAATGGTGAGATAAAGGGCAGTAGATTCAGCTTCGAACAGGCTTCTATAGCCTACCAAGTATTCAATGAATATCCTTTTTAAAAAAATAAAGTTTAATACGTTCACATGGGAAATTAAGAAGTTATAGGCGTAGTGACATCAAAACATGCACCCGTGCATATTCCTTCGTGTGCAGAACTGTAGCGACATCAAAACAACTCTCTCTACCCGATTAGGTAATCTCCGCACCCAATTTTGATTTTGTTTTATATTTCTTTGTTTTCATGTTCTCTCTCTCTTAAAATATAGCCGCCAGTCACCCG
>CANTAL010000030.1:1305000-1620000 GCA_947650365.1 Chamaelirium japonicum
GCGGTCTTACGGTCCTGCGTTATTTACCTTCTGCAACAATGGTGATATCGAAAAAGCATTTGAGGTAGAGAGGCACATGATGGAGTCCGGGGTTGCCCCAGAAGAACCTGAACTGGAGGTACTTCTAAGAGCCAGTGTGAGAGCTTGTAGGGGAGAGGGAGTTTATTATTTACTGCACAAGCTTCGAACTAGCGTGAGGCAGGTATCTCCATCCACAGCAGAGCTGATTGAGGCATGGTTTAAGAGCCTGACTGCCTCTAGAGTGGGAAAGAGGAAGTGGGATTGGGATATGGTAGAACAAGCCATGGAAAACGGTGGAGGTGGTTGGCATGGGATTGGTTGGTTGGGCAAGGGAAAATGGGCTGTGTCACGTGCTCATGTTGATGCAGATGGCTTTTGTGTGTGCTGTGGTGAGAAGTTGGTGACTATAGACCTCGATCCAACAGAGACAGAAAATTTTGCCAGGTCTGTAGCATCCATAGCTAGCAAGAGGGAAAGAAGCTCAAGCTTTCAGAAGTTCCAAGTACTCAAGCTTTTTACTCTTGGGCTTAGAATTTAAGACTAAGACTTTACTGTTGCTCGCTGGAGAGTATTTAGTGCAAATCTTACTGACACCTAATTTAGCCATAGAACATGCATTGTCTGTGTATGATCTTCGCTATGTTAGCTTATGCCATATATGCCCTATAATCCATAAGGACATTTTAAAAGCTATTATTTTTCATGTTTATTTTAGTATGAAACAATTTGTTACTGATATTAACAAGATACATGCGAGCTAATCCTAAACTTGATAAAAAAATATGTGATTTTTTCTCCATTTCTATTCCCTCCTTTTTCATATTTTCACTTAACTGCTTTTTGAGCTTTATTGAAGTTTTTGACTTGGAACTTTTTGTGCTCATCACTTTACAGTGAACTCAACTAAGTTCGTCTTCTGAAATCTTTATAGTGTATAATCAAGGAATGGAGGGGGGCTGATGGGGAACTCATTTTACCACTTGTAGAAATGGCTGGAATACTATGGTCCTTTTGAAGCTGTTGTTGATGCAGCAAATGTGGGTCTTTTCGGCCAGAGGCGGTTCTCATTAATTAAGGTGTGACATGGAGATATTGTGGCGGAATTTAGGATTATGTCTTTCCTTCTAATTTTTTTGTTATTCTTTTGATGTCGTCGTTTCTTCCTGAATGCATAGGTCAATGCTGTTGTCAATGGCATACGCCAGAAACTTCCATCGAAGAAATGGCCGCTGATCATTGTGCATAACAGACGTCTAATTGGAGGCAAGATGGATGAGCCGATAAATGTGAAGCTAACGGAGAAATGGAGAAATGCAGATGCTATTTATGCAACTCCTACTGGATCAAATGATGATTGGTGAGACTAACTTAAACAACCTCAGTTATGTAAGTTTCAAATTTGGCTATCATGGCATGCTTTTTCTCATGAAATATGAAGTTTATTTGGTCTAGTATTAAGACCAGATAATTCTCTGCTTTCCAGTTTTTTGAGAAGATCAAATTTTTTATGCTCCGCGTGTCATTATGGGTTGCTCTTATTAGAGCATTTACATCCAAGGAAGAAGCCTGAAATGCATATATCCACAGATAAGTGAAATAAGCAATATATCCGAACATGGTCCAAGTTGTTCTGGTAGCCATAATGATAAGCATATATATATACAAGAATACAAGGGGCATATAGAATGTGCTTGCAATATTGAGTATAATATACGCTTCACTACCTTTTTCCTATTTATTTCTTTGGGATATGACACGCCACTTACAAGGAACAATCAATAAAAATTCAGCCAGAATTCATAGCATATTTTGCCTCTTTCAAAACCAATTGTCAATCTGACAACAATCCACCTTTTTCATCGATGCTTGGGAGCGGTATTAGTTATTTTCGACAACTTATGGTAAATTAATCAGCAGTAACTATATTCAAACATCTATTATTCCCTTTGTTAATGTTGATGTATAGAGATGGGTCGGGTTACATGTACAGTCGGGTCGGGTTGTATGGTCATACATGTACATATATATTGGGCTTGAGTCCCTCAATAGAGAGCATTCCATTCCTCTCCAAACCCTAGCCGTCATCTCCTAACATGGTATCAGAGCTCTAGGGTTCTCCCGCGCGGCGACGACGATGACGGTCTTCCCCCTCCGGCAGCACCTCCCCTCCGGCCTCCCTTCACCCGATCGGCCCCCCTCCTCCCTTCACCCGATCAGCCCCCCCGCCCCTCCTCCTCCACCCAACAGCCCCCCGGCCCCCTTCCTCCACCCACCCGACAGCCCCCCCCCCCCCCCCTTCTTCCACCCGCCCGACCCCCCTCCTCCACCCGACCACCCCGCCCGGCCCCCCTCCTCCACCCGCCAGGCCCCCCCTCCTCCGCCCGACAGCCCCCCGGCCCCCCTCCTCCACCCCCCCCGGCCCCCCTCCTCCGCCCGACAGCCCCCCGGCCCCCTTCCTCCACCCCCCGACCCCCCTTCCTCCACCCGACCGGCCCTCCCACCCCTTCCCTCAGCCCACCCGCCCCCTTCCCTTCGCCCGATAACCTCTCCCGGTTCCCCCCCCTCTGTTGAGCCTCCTCCATGGCTTCTCCTGCCGTGCTGTCCGTCGTTGCGATCTCTCCACCGCTGAAGGCGACCGCCTTTCAGTTGTCATCGGCCAGCAACTGGCCTGATTGGTCACTCACTGTCGAGGCCGCGCTCTCCAGTCGTGATCTGTGAGGTCACATCACCGGCGATGATCCTCCTCCAACTGTCCTCTCCGGCTCCTCTGTCACCAGCAGTGCCGCGTCCTCTGCTGCGACTGCTACTGTCCCGACTACTCCCACAGCAGCCACGGCTGCTGCTCTCACGTGACGACGTCACGATCAGGCCATCCGAGCCTATCTCCTGGACTCTGTTGCTTGTCCGCTCCTTGCTCCCATCGGCCGCCTTCCTACAGCGTGCGTGATGTGGGAGTATCTCCGGGACCGGTTTCTCCCGCGCGGCGGTGTACGCCGGCATCAGCTTATCTGTGACTCGCAGTCTGCACGTCAGGGGGAGCGCACGATTCAGGACTTCTTCAGTCTGATGAGTGCATACTAGCATGAGCTGGACTCCCTGATCCTGGAGCGGTGTGCTTGCCCCCGCTCTCGGGATTTCCAGCACTACCTCGATGAGTGCCACCTGCACCAGTTTCTGGCAGCGCTTAGGCCGGACTTTGCTCTCATCGCTGCTCAGCTCTTGCACCGTGAGCTACTCCCTCGACTAGACGATGCTCTACTCGCCTTGGTCGATGAGGAGACCCGTCTTCAGACTCAGAACGCTCGTCCTCCTCCACTTGCTTCTAGCTCCAACACTGTCCTGGCGGCCGGGTTCTCCGATGAGGCTGTCTTTTGTCACTACTGCAAGGAGCCCGGACACATGAAGCGCGAATGCCCTACACGTCCTCCACGCAACCCCCGCTGGGGTCCGGATGAGAAAGCCCCACGTTGGGCTTCGACTTCCCGCGACGATCGACGCGGCGATCGAGGTGGATGGAGCCGTGGATGTGGTTCGTCCTCTTTCCGCCACTTTGGTGGTACAACGGCTACTGTAGAGGCCTCGACGCTCCCCACTGCTACCACATCACCTTCTCAGCCTGAGCCGGACCGTCTTCAGCGCCTCGAGTAGCTCCTTCTTCGCCACCTAGCCTCCACCGGCTCCGCGACTGCTCACGGCTTGTCTGCCACCTCTGGTACTACTGCTCCATGGATCTTCGATTCGGGTGCCTCCTGTCACGTCACCTTTGACTCCACTGTCCTCACTGACTGTTCTCCCACTACCACCCACCAGAAGGTTCGCACTGCGGATGGAACTTTCGTCCCTATTCCGCAATGTGGATCCATCACTACCACCTCTGACCCTTCTGGTCGCCTGACCCTACCCCATGTCCATTATGCCCCTCGTCTTAACATTAATCTGATCTCCATCAGTTCTCTTTGCGACTCTGGCCTGATTGTCACCTTCACCCCTTCTGTTTGTGTTGTGCAGGATTCGCGGACGGGTCAGAGGATTGAGTTGGGCCGTAGAGCAGGAGGACTTTACCAGCTGAACCATCTACATGCGTCTCCCGTTCCTGTTGCGTCTGTCATGTCTGTTACCTCTAATGCCGACCTGTGGCACATAAGGTTAGGTCATATATCGAGTGATCGACTCAAAAACGTATTCTGTTCGGGCGCTTTGGGTCGAGCGTCCTTCTCCCCCCTCTCTGTTTGTACGGGTTGTAGACTGGCAAAGCATCTAGCTCTTCCATTCTCTGCTAGTGCTTCCCAATCTGATGCTTTATTTGATTTAGTACATTCGGACATTTGGGGTCCTGCTCCTGTTGCATCTATTTCGGGTTACATGTATTATGTGTGTTTTATCGATGACTATTCTAGGTGCACCTGGGTTTATCTTATGCGTCATCGGTCTGAAGTCCCTCACATCTTTAGGAGATTCACCACTATGATACACACTCAGTTTGGTCGGCGCATCAAGACCTTTCGGTCTGATTGTGCCAAGGAGTATCTCTTCTCTGAGATGCGTGAGATTTTTCAGTCTCACGGCACTCTTCACCAGTAGTCCTGTCCCCACACCTATGAGCAGAACGGCGTTGCCGAACGCAAGCATCGTCATGTCCTTGAGACTGCACGAGCCTTGCTTCTCTCTGCGTATGTTCCTCACTCCTACTGGGCTGAAACCGTCATGACGGCTGTCCACCTCATCAATATCACTCTGTCGTCTGCTCTGTCCGGTGCCACCCCATATGAGCGCCTCCATTCCAGCCCACCTGACTACTCTCATCTTCGCACGTTTGGCTGCACGTGCTTCGTTCTTCTTCCTCCCCATGAGCGCACCAAACTCTCTGCGAGGTCTGTTAGGTGTGTTCACTTGGGGCTCAGTCGGGAGCACAAGGGGTATCGTTGTTACGATCCCTTGGCTCGCCGGATCCGTGTCTCCCGTCACGTTTCTTTTGTTGAGGATGTCCCGTACTTTTTCCCTGAGTCACGGGATCTTTCCTTGCCTCCTGCGTCACCCTCCTCGTCTTCATCACATCTCCACATCCCCGTTCTACCCCCGTTTTCTGTTGTCCCATCCATGCCTACTCTACCTCCATCTTCCCCGCCACCTCCACCACCACCACCTCCTCCGTCTTCCTCACCACCTCCACCACCATCTGTTACTCGTGTCTATGTTCGTCGGTCTGTAGCTCCTCCTCTAGAGTCGGTTCACACTGGTACTCCCTCGCCTGATGCTGCTGGCCTCTCCTTCCCGGTCGTGGATCCTGCTCCTGTTCGGCGCTACCCAGCGCGCGAACATCACCCTCCTGACAGATATGACTACTCTCATGACAGGTTTGGCTACTCTGCCTTTCCCTCTGACTCTCCTGACTCCTCTGGCTACTCTCCCATTGCCTCCTATTCGCCATCTTATCAGGCTTTTCTTACTGCTATACACACCCACCAGGAACCCCAATCGTACCGTGAGGCAGCTTTACATCCAGAGTGGCGGCAGGCCATGTCAGTTAAGCTTGAGGCTTTTCAGCGGACCCAGACATGGGATTTGGTGCCTTGTCCCTCAGGTGTGGTGCCTGTTAGTTGCAAGTGGATATTCAAGGTCAAGACTCGACCTGACGGATCCATTGAGCGGCACAAGGGTCGCCTCGTTGCTCGTGGCTTCTCCCAGGAGTATGGGATTGATTACGAGGAGACGTTTGCTCCAGTTGCTCGGATGACTACTGTGTGCACCCTCTTAGCTGTGGCAGCTGCTCGAGGGTGGCCTCTCCATCAGATGGATGTCACCAATGCGTTCCTCCACGGTGACCTCTCCGAGGAAGTCTACATGGCTTCTCCTCCGGGCGTTTCAGCTCCTCTAGGGCACGTGTGTTGTTTGCACCGAGCCATCTATGGGCTCAAGCAGGCCCTTCGTGCCTGGTTTGAGCGATTCCATAGTGCAGTTCTGGCCGCCAGGTTTGTTGAGCGTCACTCCGACTATGCCCTGTTCACTCGCTCCTCCAGTCAGGGTATTGCAGTTCTTCTTCTCTATGTGGATGATATGATCATCACCGAGGATGACAATGCCATCATAGCATCCCTTCAGCGTCACCTCCAAAGTCAGTTTGAGATGAAAGATCTGGGCTCTCTTCGCTACTTTTTGGGCCTCGAGATTGCCCGGTCAGCTCGTGGTCTGTTGGTCTCCCAGCAAAAGTACATCTCCGACATCTTTGCTGATGCTGCTCTTACTGACTCTCGCACTGCCGACACACCCATGGAGCTCAATTTGAAGCTTCTAGCTACAGATGGTGAGCCGCTCTAGGATGTCTCCCGCTACCAAAGGCTGGTTGGGATGCTCGTCTACCTCACTATGACCCGGCCAGACATTGCCCATGCTGTTGGCATTGTCAGTCAGTTTGTTCAGGCTCCACGTTCAGTTCACTATGCAGCTGTTCTTCGGATTATCCGCTACCTCCGAGGCACCGTCACCCGTTCACTACTATTTTCCTCCACCTCTCCGTTGGTGCTGCGTGCCTACTCTGATGCAGATTGGGCAGGAGATATAGCCACTCGCCGCTCTACTACAGGATACTGTGTGTTTCTTGATGATTCTCTTATTTCGTGGCGCAGCAAGAAACAGGAGTATGTTGCTCCCTCCAGCACCGAAGCCGAATACAGGACTATGGCTTCCACCACCGCAGAGATTGTCTGGCTTCGCCGCCTTCTACTCGACTTGGGAGTTGTGATATCCAGGCCCACGTCTCTCTTCTGTGACAACCAAAGTGCTATTCAGATTGCTAGCAATCCGGTCTTCCACGAGCGAACAAAACACATTGAGATTGATTGTCACTACGTTCGCCAAGAGTTTCTCGACCATTTCATCTCCTTGCCATTCATTCCGTCATCGGAGCAGACTGCTGATTTTCTGACGAAGCCCCTTACGATTGCTCGCTTCCGGCACTTTATCGGCAAACTCTCGGTTCATGATCCACCGTGAGTTTGAGGGGGAGTGTTAATGTATAGAGATGGGTCGGGTTACATGTACAGTCGGGTCGGGTTGTATGGTCATACATGTACATATATATTGGGCTTGAGTCCCTCAATAGAGAGCATTTCATTTCTCTCCAAACCCTAGCCGTCATCTCCTAACAGTTAAAATCAGAAATGTTGTAGATGAATGAATGAAGGGCAAATTTGATTTACCCTCTTCCCCCCCCCCCCCCAAAAAAAAAAAAATAAAATAAAATAAAATAATAATAATAATAATAATAATATAAAAATAAAAAATTATATGTTAATTAGTAAGCCACCCCCCTTTTAATCGTTATTTGACGTACCCCTCCCCCCCAATTTGACTTACCTCCCCAAATTACTATATGATAATTAGCCAGAAAGGGGGGTATGCCTAAATATCATATATTTTTGGGGGTGTAAGTCAAATTTTTAGGGGGTAAATCTAATAATGATTAAAAGGGGGGTGACTTACTTATTAGCATATAATTTTGGGGGGATAAGTCAAATTTACCCATGAATGAATTATATCTCGTTAAAGGATCTGATATATTTTGCGCATCAGTACCCGACTCATATTTTTGTTGAAATTGTACTTTGATCATTTTTTAATGATATGATATCGAACGAATGAGTCTGATAATATTTCATGGGACCTTTCTAGAAACATCGTTCATATCTAAGCAACTGCATTTTAGCGCCAAGCAAGTTTCAGATGTTTGAAAATCTTGTCTAATTGGTATTGTCAATCTTCCTTTTTTTTTGTATCAACTATCAACTTATGTGATGTTTTTCCTATGAAATTTAAAATCTCCAAAGGTAATGACACATGGTTCAGGTACTGGTTGTATGCAGCAATAAAATGTAAAGGTTTGATTGTGACCAATGATGAGATGAGGGACCATATATTCCATATTCTAGGAAATGATTTCTTCCCCAAATGGAAAGAAAGGCATCAGGTATGTACGACGTGCCGAACTATTGATCGCTATTGATATACTCCAAGGCTTGTTATTTATGTTTGTGAGAGTTTAGTCAGAAACCACACATTGAACATGCAGTTGCTGGAAATTCCAAAAATGTTATACTCCCTATACATGTGGTGCTAACTAATAGTGTTGCACCAGTCTTTCATAATTCAAAGAACTTCGGCAACACCGTAACCCACTAGAGTTTTATGCATCTTCGCATGTATACATTCTCTTCCGTGCTTGTCAAGTTGCTGCAGCATGCATGATCGCATGAGTACTTTGTATTCACCAAGATTTGGGATTTCATTCTGTATTATTATTCTACCCAATCTTCAGTCTAGTAAAACTTTTTAGTATCTTCGTGGCTTTTGGAGTTTGATGATAAATTATTCTCTTCGTGGCTTTTGGTTTCAAAATTCAACAGTTTCTCCGATCTTGTTATTTGCAACTTCCATGAAATCCACTGAGAGCTATTTACTTCCCTTTGCAATCAACTTGAAAAGATCACGGTGAGGTGATAGTAATTCCTAGCGTACTGAGTATATTTTGTGATAGGTACATTTTGGCTTACATGACGGCAATTTTGAGTTTCACATGCCCCCTCCCTGTTCCATTGTTATCCAGGTTTGATTGGCTTTCACTCTTTCAGTGTACATTTATGTGTCATTAATCTGAACATCTATACTTTTTAGCAAGAACTGTTGAAAGCAACAAAGTTCAGGTTAATTGATATGTTTTGCCATCATTATTAATAGAAATTGTGGGTTCTTCTCTTTGCCCAAATGGCTGCTTTTGGTTCCATTCAGTTATTTAAGATCACGATAGTTATAAACATACCTTTCAGATGATGGGAGTGATTAGTATGGGATTGAAAGCTCAAGTTGAAGTTATGAACTAATTGAAAACTTAATATGTTTAATAGGGCAAACCATTGTTGCAAATAAACAAAAAAATGTGTCACGTGTTTAACTGAATAATTGTCCTTATAGATTAAAATTCACATAGATATATTACCCGCTCAAATAAAGTATACAAAGCAAATATGAATGCCTAGGTCACTAAATATAATCAACTGCCGCAAATAAAGCAGACCAGCCATCCTGAAGTTTTTCAGAAATATTGAAGTCCATAAAGCGATTAAAACTTTTGTATGATGTATTTTTCTTTCCAATTATTTTTTTCTTTTTTATCGTTATCACCATGACCGCATTTTCTGAAATTCAGGAGTCGAAGGAAGGGCATTGGCATATCCCTATTTTAGCAGGACATGAACCAGAGATGGAAAGAACCTGGTTATGTGTCACACGTGCCAACTCATGCACAACACAAGAATCACCAAATCCACCAAAAGGTAATATTGATTTTTCTTTTATTTTCCAGTAGCTAGTAGGCATATATTTGGCAATCTTTCATCTTTTATAAAATTCTACTGATTTCTTCATTCATCTAGGGTCGGTAATTTTGTTATTTAGAGTATCAAAAGCAATTGATAAGCATATAAAAGTAGGTATCCGAAAGCTAAGCTTAAATAGCCATAAGAGAGATGGTCATGTTTCAACTTTCAAGATCCAAAACGAAAACAAGTGAAATTGAAGACTTGACAAATTTAAAGAACATGCTTAAAAGGATGAAAATAGATGTATGGCTATGTAACATGGTTTTTTCACACTATTAAAAAGGATAGATTGTGGATAGCATGAGGCCATCAAGCAAAAATCTGGGAGAGGAATGTGGTCTTTTGAAAATTAGAACCCACTTGTTGCCATGAGAAGAATGCTCAAAGGACAACACCATGGGGAGAAGGCCAAAAGGCCAAGCTCGCCATAGTAATAATAAATTTTATGGTTAATGTGTCTAAGGTCCCTGACAACAAATCGATGGGTGAAAAGGACGGGCAAGAGATGGGTTTCACCTAAGGTTCATGGACAATAGATCGGTTCGGTGAAAAGGGTCGTCAAAAGATTAAATCGCCCTCACCGTCAGCCTCCCCCTTTCTCCAATTTCTCTCGAGCTGTTGCGGCAGAGGCGAGCACGAGCAGCGGCAACAGTGGCAATGCTGAAAGCGGGCTCAAGCGACAGAAGTGGTGGCGGGGACGGCAGTGGCCCCGAGCAAGCAGCTGAGACGAGAGGTGGGCGGAAGACAGAGGGGTTCAGATTAGGTTTAGGTTTAGGATTAGGTCTAGGGTTCATCCCATGGCCTATAAATCTTAGGGTTTAAAAATCCGGTTTAGTTTAGAAATGGGTGGCATGAAATGAAAATTTGAATTGCAGTGAGGGGTATTTTCGTTCTTTTTATTTGGCTGCCCTTTAGGCTAGTTGACCTTTTGACTAGGGACCATAGTCACCAAGTTCGTGTTCAACAACAATTCGGCTCGTGTAAAGATTGGAAAAATTGGCAAAAACCAGAAAGGTCGGAATAAAAATGGAAAAAGATCGGGTTCAAGATGTAATCGGTTAGTGCAAAATTTGAAAAAATATTGGAAAGTAGGAAAAAAAAATCGAAAACCTCAAGAATACATATAATTGTTTAATATATTAAAAATTTCTTATAACTTTTTGGGTTATGTTTAAGTAAATAAGACATTCAAAGTTCATAAATATAACATAATAATACTAGGCAACAAGCCATCGACATCCACATCCCAATTATGATTTATCAACAAAACCACATAAATATCTATGCAATATCATGCCAAAATAAGAATTACAAACCTAATATGTTTGAAAGTCATTGATCAAAATATAAAATTTCTATGAATACTAGTTACAATCCATCAACTCATTAAAAGCATCAAATTCCAAATTTGCATCATTATCTACTTTTATATTCTTTTCATTTTCTAAAAGATTCATTCTCACCAAAGTCATCGATTAAATCGCGACTTATTGATAAAGTAGTGGTAAAAGTCGGAGATTCTGGTAACTTAAATAAGTCGCTGTAAAAATTGGCAAATTTACGGCTTATGGCAAGTTCAAGTTTAAAACATGACTTTTTCAATAAATCGAAGTTTTTTGTGACTATGCCAGGGATGAACAACTAACTCCCTCTAAATTTCATTTGAAAACTGGTTTCTATGGGGTGTGTTTCTTTTGTGCATATGTACGAAATTGTGAATGTGATGGCGGAAATACTTTCTTTTTAGGGGTAATTAGGTGTAGACCCAATAGAATAGTATGTACTTACATTAACTCCAGCAAAAAGTTTTGATTTACATCTAGTCCATATAATGGATTTAGTTTAAGACGTGATCATGTACAACTATTTTTAATTCATAAGAAGTATTCTTCCAACCACTTTTGATGTTATCATTTTTTGAAAATGCCAAATATGCCATTGAGAACCTTGCCCATGTGAACTCAATGCAGTGCTATAGTAGCCCTTTGCTACAGTGAATTCACTGTAGCAACTACAGTGATTTTGGAGTGCTGCAATATTTTCGAACTGCTATAGTATTTCGGACTGCTATAGTGATTTGGGTTAGGTTTAGGATTAGGGTTCACTGTTAGGGGTATAGAATTAGGGTTAGGGTTCACTATTTAGGGTTTAGAATTAGGGTTAGGGTTAGGCTTCACTATTAGGGGTATAGAAGTAAAGTTATTTTTAGGGTTAGGGTTCACTATTTAGGGTATAAAAGTAGGGTTAGAGTTCACTCTTTAGGTTATAGAATTAGGTTTAGGGTTAGGATTAAGGTTTCACAACATGACAAAAACGTTTCGGAATTCAAAACGTTTTTGTCGTGTTGTAAAACCAGTTTTACTAGATGGTTAATGGAAGGGTGTATGAGTCATTTTACTAGCCGTTGGACCTATTTCAATTAAACTTTGAACCATGGATCTCTCTTAATAGGAAAGTTTTGTTGGGACCTATAATTAATGGAATGTTATTAAATGCGCCTAATGCAAACTCCCCTTTCTTTTTTAGGTGACAGTTAGTGGTCGTGATCACGTGCCTTTTTTCTCATATATTGTACCAAGCGTAATCAGTAAATTGGAATCTTGTTGATCAATTGAAAATGTAAAGATGAGTGGGAGTAGTGTTTGCATCATTCAGCTAAATGTTCTCTACGGGAAAAGAAACTTGAAACTCGCATAATCCTCTACTACCCCAAGAGTAACCGTATTTTCCGAATACAGGGCTGAATACCATAACTAAATTCTCATCTTATATACCTGACATTACGCCTTGTTAAGATGCATCATGACCGTTGTTTCTGAAACAGAAGTGCATCCTGTGACGATGATGAAGACTGCTGCCTCAGGTGCCCAATCCAACGATCAGACGGGGCTCCTCCCCGATGGTTGTGAGCAACAATGCCGCCCAGTTGCTGAACCACCACATGAGATGACCCCCAGAAACCCCAGGGGAAGTGGAGCTCCCGTTGGATCTCCTAAGCCTGATTCGATAGCATCAGGCATAGAGGCCGCAGAGAAGCTTTCAGGCTGTGTGATCAACTTTCAAATCTAACGCGCCTTTGAGAGATGCAACAGATTTGTCAATTCATGGGATTTCGTTGTCCATAGTTTTTTTTTTTCTTCCCCTTCCTGCTGCTGTCTCTGTTCTTCTTGCCCACGTGATAGCTAAATTTTGTGCATGTTCTATCGTCGATTCTAGTTGCAACCCAGATATACGAGTATTGAGAATAGAATACTATTGATATTTAGAAACTAGGCCAGTTTTGTCACCATGTACAACATTTTTGAAGGTTTTTGCTACCCCGGGTGCCGAGTAATTCAATGATTCAAAGGTTTTTAGTTGGTACCACCAACCCAAATAACTCAATCGCTTCCTCGTTGGATATAATGTTTTCAAATCCAACTGAACCGAGCGTGTACTATCGAATAATCCTCTTGTTGTGGAACCTGAAGCCTTTGTTCTGATCTTCAAGCCTGCTCAGTTAATGTGGAAGGAGATGCTCTAGTCATTGTGAAGATCCTCTCGTCGATGAATGAAGATCATCCTTGGTCGATAGTATTTGCAAACAGACGGTCTTTTTGTTTTTGACGGGTAATAAACAGACTGCCTTGTTGAATGAATGAATCTGAGTATGGCTCCTAATCGAAAAACTGGTGTTCTAAATGTCTATTGGTTCACCTTCAAACACTCTCAAGCTCTGGCTCTGAGCTACAATACAACAAAGAACACATCAAATAGACCCCTCTTCTAAACAGGAAAAAAAAAACTCGTCAATCTTTATTTTCCAGAATAAGATGTACACGATAAAATCAACAAGAAAAAAAAAATATACATAAATTAAGAACTGAGGGGACTAGTATAGAAGAGCTAGAGTGAAAACACCAAGCCAAAAAATGAATAAGCAAAACCAAGCATGACCCACTCACTGATCTTACAAGCTCCCAATTTTATCGACAGAAGGTTTGTTCGGCTTCGATTTGGCCATACTGACAAGATCACCAAACAGCTTGTCTTCAGGCTTGGATGGCTTATTGGGCTGCTGCAGGTAAGACGAGGAGGGTGAAGCAGGCATCTGATACGGGGGTGTGTTCGCATAGCCTTGCATCGAAAGACTGTACATCCTCTGAGCGACCTCGTTCGGACTCGCGTGATGGTACCCGAGTGTTCTCTGGTCATAGAACTGAGCTTGCGGGTGCTGCCCATATGCGTATCCTGCCATCTGGCCTCCATACACGACTTGCTGATGCATACCTGGCATCATTCCGTTTGCACCTCCCAGCTGGCTGCTCTGCATTGGTGGAGGATACACACCCGTAAACTGGCTGCTCGGAATAGATTGAGGTGGCAGGCCTCCGAGCTGCCCATTTGGCAAGGGTTGGGGTTGCACGGTACCACCCATCGGCCCGCCTTGCACTAGTGGAAGCTGCAAACCAGCCGATGGGTTGCCCTGCGCTGTTGGTGATTCCCAGGGTGGCGGTGGAAAAGCTCCAGTTTGATCGTTCGCACCTGCTAAGAGAGTCTCAAGTTAAAGCGGATGGTGATGCTGTTTCATGAAGGTGGTGCATAGTAATCGAGTATGAGGAGATTCACCGTAAACAAGTTCCGGCTGCTGTGGATTCAAACCCTGAGCAACTTGACCACTCCATGAAGGATTCGGTTGGTTCATTTGGGCTCCTTGGATGTAAGCTGCCGGCTGATATTGCGGCAACCCAGAGTTTGGCGCACCACCATTAGAGTAAAAGGAAGGCTCTGGTGGTGGTTGTGGCTGCAGCTGAAGCTGAGGATAAACTGAATGAGAATCAAAGGAACTGGCTGGATTGTGGTTATTGTTACTACTACTGTTTTGAGGAAACATGTCCACGAGGGCTAGGATGTTCTGATGAGATGCAGAACTGGCAACTGGTTCGCTGACTGGGACAAGGGCCAGTGGATTCTCAGTTGAAGGGGTACCATAATCCTCGCCGCTAAGGAGGTCCATATGAGGATCAACTTTTGCCGAAGGGGCTGCTGAACCATTGGATGCTGGAGGTGCAGTTAGCAGTAATTGCTGAAGAGGAGGCTGGTTGCTTGTGCTTGCAGTGGACCTACAGATCACACACATTGGGTCTTTTAGGCCAATAGGGGAGAAATCACATTGTTATCTCATTCCTTTCCTAAATCGGGAGAAGATTCCATTGATTTTGAAAAGGGGTGTGCAACCCTAACCCACTTCCTACTTCCTGGTGAATGCAGTAACCTTGTGCATCTAGGGGGGGGGTAGGAGCATCAAAGTGTGGCCATTTTCCCAAAAAAAAAGAAAAAATCATGTTATAAAGAAATGATAAGACATGACTCAGCTATGTGACATGCAATGTAAACAAAGGATGCTTTTTAAGAGAACATGGACTACCTTTGATCTGACTGTGGGTTGCTATCCCGATTTGTAGTTGCTGAACCATCAACATCTACTAGCGTCTGAAGGGATTTTGGTTTCTCCACACGAACAGCAATTCCTACAGCAATGGCGTCATGTTTTGCTAGTACACGCTGCAAGTCATCATTCAGAGCAAGTCCTTGGCAAAGCAGCTCCTCGTCTCTATGATAAATTGAAAGCATTTAGCAGAACAGCATCAGACGAAGTGTATAATGTACCAACTTTACATTTCAAAATAAGTAGGGGGGATGTGTGAGCAGTCCCCAACAAACAAATATTTTAAGCTGAAAGGAGTTTGAAATTCTGTGGACGAAAATGCCCTCCACAGTATTTCAAATTTTCTTCTATATGCCACCGAACCAGCAAACCTCCAAAGCTCGTCATCGCCGCGGCCGAACTAAACCTAAACCACCGAACCACTGCTCGCCGTCGCCGGAGCTGCTCACCGCTGCTAAACCGAACCTAAGCGGCTAAGCCTAACCCTAAACCCAAAATCTATGGGCTATGGGATGAACCCTAGACCTAGGATTTCTAAACCTAAGACAAATGGTGGTGTTTCTCGTTGCCGCTGCTCACTGTCGCCGCCCCTATGGCAACGAGCAGCTACAACTCATCGGGATCGAAGTCGGGCTCACTGGGGTCGTCGAGGTCGCCATGCCGCTGCTGTCTAGCAGGCGCCGCCCACAAGAGAGATGGGAGAAGAAAGAGAATTAATTTTGGATTTCTGAAACAAAGTAGGGATTTATTGTTAATTGAAATGCTAAGCCGTCCTGCACATACAAAATATGTTTTGTCGGGGACTTGTCACCAATTAACCCAAATAAGTATAATCAATTCCGCCTAAAGATTTTAAGTCATTTCACACATCATGGTATAACCAAGCGATATGATATGCGAAAAATGTCAAAGGGGGTATTTATAAGCAGCCAAAACTTTTAGTTTTAAATGAACTATTTTAAAAATGGAAAAATCATTGAAAAGGGATATAAAATTGGATTCTAAGTTACATATTTTGTCATTGTTATCCTAAAAGGAAAAATTACACTCAAAATATTGTGCAACTTCACAACTGTTTATCTATTTTCTTTTAGGATCACATGCTATCATAGGCAGTAGTGCTAAGAGGTCTTACGAGGTCGTGTTCACAAGATGCACCACTCTCTGCCTGTAAGAACGACACTGTTCAACAAGATCAACGATTACCTCTTGTTTGAGTCCCTGCAAATCAGTATTAGCATGGCTGAGTACCTCTGGAGTTATAGTCACTAACACCAACTTTGTATTGGAAAATCAAGATATAAAAACCATGCAAATCAGAGAGTACACAATCATGTTCACCAAAGTTATTACTAACGACCACAGTTGAACAATAATACCCAACGTAGTGGGCGAGTTTGAGTGCATCCAATCAGGGAGTTTTAATTGAGCAAAGTTTCATATGTATCTGGTGAGTGGTGACAACTATTTGGAAATTTATAAGGAATCATACATTCCTGAATACAAAGATGATATATACATATACATAAAACCTCATGAATTTGCCACAATGGGAACTAAATCCAGGAATGACTTCAAGTGCTTGTTTCTTGTGAATTGCTATTTGAAATTCGTTGCGCGGGTGTGTATTTGTGTGTGCACGTAAGTGGGTGGCTGTGGGTGCGCACGCTTTCATGTTGTGAATTGTCATTTGAAATACGTTGTACATGCGCGTGTAGTATGTATCTATGCATGTATGCATGTGTATATGTGTGTATTAGTTGTTGGCCTATGTGTGGGTGGGTGGGTGGGTGGGTGGGTGTAGGTAGGGCTGACAATTCTGGACCTGACACGGTCACACGGTAGACCCGACACAAAACGAAGTTAGCGGGTCTGGATTTGGGTTAAGCGGGTTCTGGTCAAAAACGAGTTGACACAATAGACCCGTTTAATAAATGGGTCGGGTTCGGGTTTAGGGTCTAGACACAATAGACCCAAGAATTTCAAGACTCCTGAGCATTTCCATATGCAGCTCTAAGGTGATAAAAAAATGAATTTTGACAATATTTCTTGAAAAACATTGATTTAAGAATATGTGAAATTAAAGTGTAAAATTCTGTTACCTCTTTGTTTCCAGGATCTAAAGCATTTAGCATTTCTGCAAGAACATCCATGATGCCACGAGCGTTCTGAATTTCTGTCAGACTGAGAAAGAGAATTTCAACCTCAAAAAACAGGGATAGCAAACCGCATCAATAAATTGGCAGGTGAAAATAAATAGTTATTTTATAGTACAGAACTGTATGCTTCAAAAATGAGGAAAAGCTGTACTAGCAAAATCAATGAAAAATGTAGCTCATCCCATTACCACTACAATATTATAGTTCATTTTGAATTAAAGATAGAACAATCTTACAATATATGTTATATATTATTTTCCATATCCTTTTGTGTTAAAATACACCAAAGACGTAAATAACCTCATGGTTAATTCCTTGTTAAGATCTTTTATATTTCATATGATCAAAATTTATTTACTCATCAACATCACATATCTGACATCATCCATAAGTAAAAATATCTGTTTAGAACAGCAGAATAGCTTCTCCACAAATTGATTTTGCGGCAACCAGGTAACACGCGTTTCACATGCCAGGCACCTAGATGATGCATTCTTTAAAGCTAATATTTTTAGCCCTGAGCAAACAAAGATGAAAGCACTTTTACACTTTAATTGATAATGAATGTAAAAACACTTGGAAATATTTTGTATTTTCTTGAGAAATTTATCAAAATTATACTAACTAGAGCCTGTTTATTACATAACCTGGCTACCATGACCATACAATCTTAAGGCTATCTAAGCTTCCTGGTAGACTTGATCTTTAAGCAACATTAGAGTGATCTACTTATAGAGACAGGAAGTGAACGACATGATTCATCTTCCTAATCGATTAATTGCCTTTGGAGTTTCTTGAGCCAATTGCTTTCCCTTTGTCGTTTCCGCCTCTTACTGCTGATTGAGGTCATAGGCATATAGAGTGGGCTTTGATCAAATCAAAAGAGAGTAATGCGGTCCTAAATTCCACCTAGGGAATGGGTGGTGACTTTGTCATTCATCATGGATTCCTACTCAAAGGAAGTTGTCTGTGTATCCCGTCAACGTCTCTACGTGACCAACTCATTTGAGAGTTACATGCAGGTCGTGTAGCTGGTCATTTCGAACAAGATAAAACAGTTGCAATTGTTGAGGATAGGTGCTATTGGCATAGCCTTAAGCAAGATGTGGCAAGAATTGTATCTCAGTGTCGAACACGTCAATTGGCAAAAGGCATAAAACAAAATACTAGGTTATGTACGCCTTTGCTCATGAGTCATGCCACACTCACCTTGACAATATATCAGCATGGATTTTGTCCTAAGGCTTCCAAAAACCCTATGGGGCAATGACTCCATCTTTGTTGTAGTCGATAGATTCTCAAAAATGGCACATTGTATTCCCTGCAGCAAAATTGTTGACGCATCAAAGATTGCCTAGTTGTTCTTCAAAGAAGTCAGATTGCATGGTCCACCCAAGACCATTGTCTCGGATAGAGAGATGAAATTTGTTATCTACTTTTGGAGAACCCTATGGAAGATGTTTAACACTAAGCTTCAGTTTTCTTCGACATCATCCTCAAACTGAGATTGTTAACATATGTTTAGGGAATCTCCTACGTTGTCTAGTTGGTGAGCGTACTAGTAGTTCGGATCAAAGTCTACCTATGGCGGAATTTGCTTACAAAGTTCAGTCAACCGGTCTACTAGTAAGAGGCTTTTTGAAGTTGTCACCGGTTATAACCCTAGGAGACCTATAGATCTCATCACATTACCCCTTGAGTCTAGGACTATTGAAGAAGTCGATGCATTTGCCAAGCATATTCATGATTTTCATGCTAAAACCAAAATGAAGATTAACTTAAGCAATGAAAACTATAAAAATGTTGCATATGTTAATTGTAGATTGCAGGAATTCCAAGTAGCTGATATGGTAATGCTAAGGATACGTCCTGAAAAAGCTAATAAAGGTGCTTTGAGAAAATTAACTACTAAGAACATGGGTCCCTTCAAGATCCTTCGCCGCATTAGTGCTAATGCGTATGTTATGAAAATTCCCCCCGACGTGGAAATTAGCAATACTTTCAATGTTCAAGATCTGGTAAGATACAATGAACTTACTTTCAGCATACCTGAAGAACCGGACAGTATTGTTACACATGATCCTATTCTCAAGCTTCTTACCTTGCCTGAACCAATAATTATGTCGTTACCTTCGCTTCCAGTTATACCAAAGAAAAGAGATAAAATAAAAGCTATTGTGGATGAGCGAGAGGTCTCCACCAGTTCAAGTGGCTTCCAGAAATTTCTAGTAAAGTGGAAAGATTGGCCTACATCAGAGCAGTTGGACAGCAAAGAAGAGCTACTGAGGCTTAACCCGGACTTATACGAGTGCTACATCAGTGACCATTCTCCATAGGATAATTTTTTGAAGCTGGGGAGAGTTGATGCGAATCAAAAGCCCGAGGAGCGTTAGATGAAGACATATCATGGAAGACAACACCAGATCTGAGATCTAATACTTCCGGGGATGCAGAGTAGCTGAATTATCTAAAGAAGTATCATTATTTTTTTATTTGGATAAGTATTTCAATTTTAGTCTTTATTTTTCATGTACTGACCCCGACAAGTACATGTATTGGCTCGAGTATAAGTCAAACTCAAACCCATTTTATGATTGACTAGTGGTTGGGCTATAGAAGGGGCAAAAGAGGAAAAAGAGAACAAAAAGAAAAGAAAGTGTTCTTTTCTTTTCTTTTTAGCCGTACGGATGCCTCACCGGGTCCACCCGCGTGGCAACTTCATCTGTCCCATCTCTTATCTCTTCTCTCCCTTATCTCTTCATTGCGACTGCAATTTTCTTTGTGAAATAATCTATCGATGGTGCAAAATCATGTTTTTTGTGTGAAGCCTCTGTTATCCTGTTAAGTTCTTTTCAATCTATTCTTTTGGTTGTGTTGGAAGATCTCTATGGCGGAACTTGAATTCCTAACCCATCTTTTCATCCAAAACCACAAAACTCCATTAAAACCATAAAAATTTGTTTGTTGTTTTTTGAAAATCTGATCATTGTTTAACTAGGAAGCACGGACACTTCCCCAAGCCTCCCTTACCCGTGTCGGACACCGACACTTGCCGGACACTCGTCGGACACTCGCTGGACACGCACCGGACACGGCGGGTTGACGGGTTGTTCGATATAGGGTCGGGTCACAAGCTATCTTAGAGGATTAGATAAACTGAAGCCAAAACTGAATCACAGCCATTCTTTTGCATGTCATTTGGGCCTGAGTATAATTCACTTGTCAGGCTAGTTGTAACGGACGGTTACGATTCAGTTTTGGCTTTAACCTATTTGATCCTCTAAGTTTTCAGATAGGTTGAATCCAAAACTGGAACACAGCTGTTCTTTTCCATGCCATTTAGGGATGTATGTGATTCACTAATCGGGCTCGGTGTAACTAATGGTTGCGATTCAATATGCATTAAATTTTCATTTTAGTTATTTTCTATAAGATTTTTTCGGTTATTGAAATATATATGAATTATGAGCACACATAAAATATAAATAAAAAATATTAATTTATTTTATCGTGTCCCCGTCGTACCCGTGTCGTGTTGTAACCGTGTCCCCGTACCAGTGTCAGTGCTTCTTAGTTGTTTAACCAAACCTTCACATCTGATGATCATATCATCTCCAAATTTGGATGTCCTTTCTAGTATCCTTCCCTAAAACCACACAAAATTTCATCTCAATCAGAAAACCTTATCATAGTGAAAATACAAAAATACCCCCTGCTGTCCCAAATTATGCACATCATTGAATCCTATGAAACCCAAGTCCTTGGCCTTTGCTACCGCGCCAAACCTTCCCGCATCATCATAATTGCATCCGCGTGGAATTCAATAGGCTCGAGTTGAATATTAGATCAAGAATTTGTATTGTATTGCGTCTCCCACGCTTGGCACGATTGCGACGGAGACCTTGAAGTAATCTTGTTCAAAACTTTAATTGATCAACATATAAATTGCTTTTAAGTTGTGCTTGATTATTACTTTTTCCTAATTGAAACCGGTAGTTTATAATAACATCTGTGTTATATAGTCTAATTATCTTTGTTAATCTTCTAAAGAAATTCAGCTTTCATCTTAGGCATTGCATATAGTTGCATTACCTTAGATAGAGTTAAAGGCATTTATGATCATTTAGTTTCCATAGGTTCGATCTTTGGAACCACCATTAAACATTGCATCCCCATCCATCATTGTATCGTTACGTCATTTAGTTGCATTAGAACCCTCTCCTAGAATCGTCTTGCATCACTACACAAGTTATTATCGGAGTCCCATCCTTCACATTCTTTTCATTTTGAATGAAACATCCCTCCAGGATGGTGTTTCCATGTAGTATAATAGTATTGCTCAATCGTCATTTAAAATGACAGATGCAAATAGCAATTTACACTTGCAACGAAACATAGCACCAGGACATTTTTCCTCATAGTATTGCCATTTTAACCAAAATGATTATCACAAGTAGAGTTTCATCACTATTGAATGTCAACAATAAGAGCAGGTTAGTTAGTCAGCCAAATTTAAATCTTTACCTTTCTTCCCTGTTTATAAAGGTTGGCATATGATCTTTTGCGAATCATGGAAATATCATCGGCTGTCATTCATGGTATGTTTCTTGCATCTCACACCATAATTCACAAGAAAACATATTGTCCAATAAGTTCCAGCATCATAAGGGATCAATGTGCAAAAATGTTCCTACCAAGTTTAGCAAGAAAACTCATACACAATATGCACTTTGTGGTTGGTAGAATATAAATTCATATGATTCAGAAAGAATCAATCTTCAGAAAGGAAAAAAGTGCTAACATAATATTTATTGATCTTGCATTGAACAAGCATTATATATGCTAATTAACTATATTTCCAACAGCAGGTGAAGGAAGCTTTGCAATGCACCTGAGAATGGGTAAATCAGATCCAGTAGAAGACTCGGGTGCTTCTTGCTGATGATCAGGACTCCGCATAGACGTAGAATAGGATGCAAGAGGATGTGTTTGTGGAGTAAATATAGGGGCAGAGCGCTCAGCTCTCTGAGGAAATACAGCTCCAAGACGCTGATAGACAACAAAAACAAAGTAATCAATGAAAGATTTGATTAGAAATAGCGGATTTCAACATCAGACAGCAAACATGAACTGTCACTACAAAAATATTTAAATTAATTGAGACTTTTTTTTTATAGAATTAATTGAGACTTGGTAACACCAAATTTCAGTCTAGCATACAACTTGGTTGGTGAGCTGGACTTTTAATCATAAGATTACAGGACCAATGTGTTAGATACTGGATATACAGCTCACAGTCTAGCTCATGAATTTAATAAAAAGAAATGCCAGAGTCTACCAATAACTCCTGGTATGCTGCATAGTATTGAGGATATCTTGCTCGTGGACCGCCAAATGCTTCTTGCCAGGTATCTATTAACATCAATATCTTCTCCTTGACATGAAGATCAGGCTGCAGCATGAGAAAGAGCAAGATCATTTACAATTATAATCAGGAAGCAAGAAACAGAACATAAGAGAATGTCAATTGGATCACCACAACCTTCTTTTTTACAATCTTCACCATCTCATGGAGCACATCTTTCTCAGCAACATGCATATGAACTATGTCCCCACAATTTTTTATCACTGTTTCCAGCAGCTGAAATTAGATAAACAGCCCAAGTGCCTATATTAGCATGTAAGACAATTGAAAAATATATCTACATTGGATAATATATATATATATATATATATATATATATATATATATATAATAATTAGGACATAGAAACCAATAAAACCGCTGAAGTACGGAAAAATGTGAAAACAAGTAGAGAAATTAATGTCTTCCTTCAAGTAGTAACATGCTGCATTCCTTTTTCCATACAGGATATTCATCAATCATATTATAAGGAAGCTAAAAATATAACAGGCATGTTCATAAATAGAGAGTCAGCTATCCTACATTCCGGTCATCCATCACCAAATGAAGATCTATTTCAACATTAAGCATAGCAATGAGTCAGGAACTCAATGTTTACATTACAATAAAGTAGTTTGTGTTCTTCAGCTTGCCCAAACAATAAGGAACAAAATGACGATGATTAAGAAGGTAACAATATCCAACATTTTGATTAATGTGGACAGTGAAGGAGATCTCTCCACATCCAGAAGTTCTGAAAGGGTACCAACCTAATGAAGAAAAGGCTCGGATGCATCAAAGCCTCTTCAAGAGCAAGATTACACACAGGAAGAACTAACAAGACCTTAAAAACCATGCTACTACTAATCAAGGATCAAAATACCGGCCGGTACGAACCGTACCGGCCGGTTCAAACCGGGAACCGGTCCGAACCGCACCGGTATCCAGGTGATACCGGTCGCGGCGACTAATTCGCCAAAATACCGGCCGGTACCGGTTCGAACCGGTACCGGTTGTTAAGTGTCCATTTGAGTGGTTTTTTCATTCCGAATTGAATTTTTTGGGCTTCTTCCTTCATTCCCACATGAGGTGAACCTCCATACTAGCTCGATTTGCAAGATTTGAAGCCAAAAACTCGGATTTGCAAGATCAAAACCACATTTGAAGGTATGTTTTCATAATTTTTTTCATTTTTCTGGGATTCGTGGGAATGTTGGTGTTGAACATGGAGGTACTGGGGGTGCAAATGATAGTGGAGTTAGAGAAACCAGAGGACAGTGGCAACAACCTTATTATGGATATGGATATCCTCCACCACACTATCCACCACCATATTATCCTCAGCCGGAGCCAGAATCTTCGATGGGTAGCATTGGGACTCCCCATACGAACTCCCAATTTGGGAGTTCATACGGGGAGCCTCAATATTAGTCATTTGTGTATGATTTCTTCCAATATCCGACATTGCCGCCATCCGGTCATCCACGAGGTAATGATGATGATGATGATGATGATGATGATGATGAAATGCAGCCTGCCCGAAGTTCCATGTGGTACTAAGTTACTCAGTCTAAGTAGGTAAAAATATCTAATTCTCAACTCTTGTAAGTTATGGATATGCATTTTATTTGCTAAACATGTTAGCCTGTTAGGAGTCTTAGCCGTCTTATGACTATGAATTTGTGTTTATTACTTTATTATCATATTATGTGAAATTGTAAAATATGACTCATCACTCATGTACTCCAGTACTCGTATTAGTTGTGTAATTCATGTTTGTGCAATGGTTATGAATTGTGTTTTGTAATCCCTAAGCATAATATATTAATACTAGGCTAATCTAACACATACAATTTAATAACTATATCAAATTCCACAATTTAGAATTATACAGTGAAAACAGTGACTTTATATAACTTAAAAAGACCGGTTCATACCTATAACTAGTTTACTAATGAAAAAAAACATCACAAACTAGTATTTTAGATTATTTTGGATTTTTTGGTTATTTTTTCAAATTTTTTTGAAACCAAAAATCAATTCACACCGGTATGGACCGGTTCAGACCGATACCGGTTCGTACCGCCCGGTTCGAACCGTTTTTTCGGCCGGCCGATATTTTGTCCGCGACCGGTATTTTTATCCATGCTACTAATGAAGATCCAAACCTAAGGTCAAGCATAGCAATGAGCCAGGAACTCAATGTTTCTGTCCTATGCTTCCAATCTAAACTATAATATACAAAAATAGTAGCCCTCAAACAACTGGGTGCCATGTAGCAGCCTTCCATCCTTCTCTAAGTGCCATGTGGCAACCTCAAGTGACGGTTTCTCTCCGGAAACGCTTGTACTCAGACAACCGTTCCCCCCTGCGGGGTGTGACTTAAAGCCCGGGTTGAGACCAGGCCAAACAACTTGTTTCACACCTATATTAGTCCTTGTTTGTAGACCTAATCCTCCATAAATATAGATCCATCAATAAACCTCACATGCATCTTTCCAAACCCAAAATCTGCTACAAATTCTCAATTCCCACATACTTTTCTTGGTGCTTAGGCTCCTTATGCATGCATGTGTCCTTCTACATTCTTTTGCTTCCTCTTCCTACCAGCATGTGTTTTCACTTTTCTTTTAAAATGCTTTCTCGCTAAGAGGTCCTATGTCTCACCGAGTACATCTATAGAAACCACTCGGACAATTTGGAAATTGGAGGCGCCCTTAAATGGTGGTGTTTGCCATTGCAACTCCATGATCCATTTAAAAGTCATGAGCCATTTGCTTCATTGTCATTTCAACCCGTGATGGATCTTCTTCTTCTTCCTAGTAGCAGTGTGCTTTAACATTCAACTTCTTCAGTGGTCCTTTCACTTCAGATGCTATCTTTATACTTGCAAAATAGCAAGCATTCTAATCTCTCTCCTTCCCCAAAAAGATATGTTATTATCATTGCTGCTTCATTGTTGATTTTTAATCTTGGTGGCAAACTGATCATAGAGCCGGGTATGTCAAAGATCTAGTGATCAATGTAATTTACAATGTAACATGCTGTCAGTGCGACCAAAAGGCCAATCACATGCAAATTGTGATTCTGATATTTTTTTTTAGCTCAGTTAAAAATTGCCAAAAAAAATAAGAAAAAAACACTAATAGGCTAATTATAACAAAACTTATTTAATTGAAAACAATATATATAATTCTTAAAAGATGGCTAAGGTACAATTGTACGAAGTAATGTAAAAAAAGATGGATTTCATTAAAAAGTTAATGTCAATGCCAAAAAAATTGAACCTAACTAAATTACACAAATACAACTAAAAATTTAACAAATAATAAAAGTAAGAATATATAAGATTTTCTATTTCCCACTGGGAATGTATCCAGTCTCTCCGTCACCACCATCGTCAGAATCGCCATCTAGTCCATCACCATTAGAGTCGTCCCCTTCCTCTATATATTGATTCTCTTCTTCAGTCTATTCATTATCCGTCCTCATGAGCTTCTCCACCATGTCAGTTGCGGCTGATGTTTCTTCTTCCATCTCTATAATACCACGATCCCACCGACCCTCAGCCCCCTTCATGTATTACTTAGCTAGTATGGCTTCTTCTTACTTCTTTCAAGATGTCTTCTCCCTGTAACCCACGGTACCCACCACATTTTAGAAGTAACATGCATACTTTGCATTAGATCAAGTAGTATGGGCTAAGTGTTGCTTGTGTCGAGCAATACTGACCTTATCGGTAAAACCTCACAACTCACAAACTATAAAACTCTTTTCATTGTAACTCTTAAGTGACCATACTTCCATCTCAAATCCTTAAGCATCTTGATTTTAAGCAAGAAAGTAACCGCGGAAGACATGGAGAGGGGGGGGGGGGGTTGAGTCTAGAAGAAAATTAGAAAATACATAGGATGAATTATGAAATGAGTGGAGGGCTATATATAGCATAGAAAGGGATAGGAGGGGAGTATATAAAAAATATATTAAAATAATCCCACGATAAAAATTTGAATGTTGGAGAAGTGCACGGCTGCACAGTGACTGTGCGTTTGTTGTGCAAAAACAGATACAATATTTCAGTTTTAGCACATCATGCAAGATAGAACTTAGGCTACTAAGAACAATATGCATATAGGTTTTCTAGAGACCAGATTACATAAAAATAAGTGCAAATAACAACAAGATGACTTTAAATGCAATTCCAATCATAACCATAAGGATCCAAAAAGTAATATGTGTCCATACTGAAAACTCTAGATATCATCAGAACAATTGTGGTACTTACTGTAAGTGCAAGAAGCTGAACCTTTGGATTCCTACTTCCAAGACGCTTTTTGATGCCTTTTACAACATCCCTTGCTTGTCTGATAACCAGAAATACACACATCAAAATAACATAAAAGAGAGAATTGACACGAACCATGTGATCTTCAACAGCATCAGCGCATAGAAGCCTTTATATCAAAACATAAAAAGAGAGATGATTTAGATCTATTTGATAAATGGATATTTAAAATATAAACTGAACGGTATTAACATCATCATTTCATCGGCCATGGTCTTGATCATATTCAGAAGTAATGTATTCGCTATAGTATTGTTTCATTACTTTCACATCGAGGAGAAAATAGATACTATGAGACAGCAAAATAACAGAGGAATTTCAGCCATGGTCTCAAAATATGATAAATGTCAAATGTGGAGAAGGTCCTTGAGCCTTGCCCTATTGTGAAAGAAAACAGAGGTCCTTTGTAATTTGTGTGGCAAGTGGCTAGTGCTAAGAGCAATTTGGCATGGTGGTGGACCCTGCTCCAATCAATGAATTGGGGAGCTAGGGTGAAAGGACAAGTTTGGGGCTATGCTGACACATGATATTCATCGCATGGAATATAATTCTGGAAGCAAATGTCTCTCTCTTCTTGGCAATCCCTGGGTGTACCCACTCTAGCTAGGAGCACAAAGGGCTAAGAGTTGTCTGCCATTCACCAATATCTCCAATTGGGCGATATCAATATGGGAAAAGGGTGAAGAATTGAGATCTTGTATCTCTCCATTCCCAATGGTTGACGTCACTGGAGAGATATTACATAGTTGCTTATGTTCCCAACATCAATGTTAAAAAACTAACTCCATTTAGAGGTGGGCAGCAAGTATAATCTATCAAAGGTCCATAACCTTCTATGAGAGCCTTACTATAAGGAAGATGCTTTCTTCTCCCTTGGAATGGGGCTAGGTCTGGACTTTAAAACACCTTGTACAAGGTGAAGAGTTTTGTTTAGAATGCACATCCAGAGTCCATAGAACTAGTGCTTTGTCATCATTTTGATGTGATTTGTCGATAGTTGCCCTCAATGCATCATAGAGGAGAGCTTAAGTCATCATGTTTCTATCCCCGACCCCCACAGTCATAAGTAATTATATAACATTAAAGCATGGACGCTCCTTCAACTCCTTAAGGGTGTTTTTCTAAAATTTCTCCACACAAATTAAAATAATTACATTGATTCACAGCATCAAATACGACAATAGCCTCAAAATTGTTACAATCAATATCATTTGACCTTTACGGATTAATTTGAGCCATTCATTTCTCACCAAATCATCCAAATCACAAAGGTAAACTATTGAAGAGAAAGGAAGGGAAAACAACTCAACCGAGACAAAGAGATCTTGGGCATGAACAGTACCAGCAATTCCTCTCTTTCACGTAAATGAAGCATTCTGATTAGGATTGGATGTTATTTTCCATTTTAAAAAATTATTGTTGATGTGATGAGTTCTTATTCCATCAATTTCCACACCCAGATCAGCATCAAGTCATATAGTTCTAGTCTTTCATCTAATTGTATCAAATTTGCAATTAACTCCGCTACATTAGATAATACAAAACCGAAGTTCCTACTACACTTAAAAATAAATAAAACTAGGTTAAATCAAATTTGAATTGAATGCCTTTTGAATCCATTACACCCTCTTTGTCCCTTGTTGCGGCCACCTCAAATTCGAGTGCATCACATGGTTTGTGATTTTGGGTTATATTTCGGGCTCGGATTGGGTCTAGAGGAAAATGTTTTGGTTGTTTCCCCTTTCGAGTTCGGGTTGTCTCATTTCACCTTCTTTTTTTGCAAGTTATTTTCACCTTATATGAACGGGAAAATAGTTAAAATCATGCAAACAACAAAAATAAAATAGCAGACTATTATAATTTGAAAAGTAATTGAGCAATTTGTCCTATATTCGGGGTGTAAGTATGCATTTCTAATCTTCATAATGTTAAAGTTAACAGACTTTTAGATTGGAACTACCAACTACCGATGTAAACATTAAAAATAAATAGCAGACTACTATAATTTGAAAAATAAATGAGCAATATGCCCTACATTCGGGTGTAACTACACATTTCTAATCTTCATAACATTGAAGTTAATAGACTTTTAGATTAAAACTACCAACTACCGAGTCATGACAATATATCATGATAACAAGCTAACAAAAACCATCAGGCCATTAATGATTTTAAGTATCCAATACCACATGCCCCTACGAGGCCACTCAGAGTGTGAATCGTTACCATAGTTCGAACACCGATCTTCTTAATAGATTGAAGTATCATATTGGACAAAGCTTAGACTCGTAGTATCCTGTTTTGTTGGTGTATTGTATTATGTGGATGGTCAAGATGGGACTTGTCAAGGGGAGGACTCACTCATTGTACTATTTTATCAGGAAACGGGTCGGAATGTGGGTATGATTTAGCTAGGATCAAATCGAAATTATTTCGATCGTTTTTGTTCGGGTTCGAGCAAATCCTCAAACCATGTTTCCATCGCACATTCGCGCTAATAGTCTAATTCTCTTATGTCGACCCAATCGATGTAGCCTCCAAAAAAGAGGAATCTAACCCTTGAAAAAAACTGTGAGTTGGTCAATTGGCTGAGGGTGATCCTAGGTGCCTTCTTCATCTCCTTCCTTGGAAGTCTTATCCTCAACCTCCTTTGTTCATCGTTTTTTCACTTTTATTTTGAAGGTCGTGACTTTTGTAACCCTATATCTGTGTAATCCGCCTTTGTTCTTTCTGTAATAATATCCTACTTTAATCTAACAATTTCTAGATCCATCCTTTCCTCTATTGCCATTTTTTAATCTACTTTCACAATTTATTGTGTTGAAAACTCATTTTCATAACCATGTTTATTTATTTGAGCCCTTATGTCCATGTAAAGCCCAAATTGGATTAAAGACTTGTCCTAGTGCGTGCACGGTCACGTATATCATTAATTTGTTTATTTTATAGCGTGATTATTGTATTTATTGGTACAACATTTATTTGTGTATGACCTTTATCTACTCCATCTAATTTGCTTTCGACTATTTTTTCCAAATTTATTTTATATTTTTGGTACTTAATTAAGCTTAATTTTTTTGGGACTTAGTGATAGGTCTCCGTAATAAGTTCCATTTCACATTAAGTTACGTTTCACATGTAGTCCCTGAACAAGGAAATTTTTTGCAAAAGTCCTTGGTTACTCTTTTTGACCAAATAGTTACTCTTCGGTCAAAATTGCTACACTATTTTGGACTAAATTGTTATCCTCTTATCTCGCATAGAAAAACAGTAACAATTCGATCCAAGAACCAAATGTTAAGAGCAAACTTTTTCCGACATTAATTTAAAAATGGAAAAGTTTCGGGGACCCTCCGCTAATTTGCCCTTAATTTTTTGTGAGGGGTTGGTAGACTAGCAGGTTTAGCATGCCAATTTAGAGTAGTGGAGTAATGGCCTTCTTGCTCAATCACAACTATCATGATGAATTGAAGTTTTAAGTGCCGAGATAATTTGATAAGGCCCCCGGTTTGACTAAATGTAATTTATTATAGGGAACTGACTTTATTTCCAGGTTAACAGATAGTCCTCCATAGGAAATGAAGGGCGAACCCAAACAGATGGGACAAGCCATATGTCATGGTTAAGACGACTATGGTTATAAAGAAAAGTTCAAATTTTTCCAAGGAAAAGTCTAATTTTTCCAAGGGCGTATTTTTAAGAAACATGGAAGCAGCAAATGAACAAAGAATTCAAAGAAAACAGAAGGCACGATACCGTCGGATGAAAATGAAAACATAGAAGAAATTTATGCGAATAGCAGTTATAATTAAAAATCTTGAAGAAACTGCGGAAAATAGGTTCAACGGGAATCCCATACCCAGGGTCGTGATTGAGGATGTCGCAGATCTCGATGTTCATCGCCCAATCCGGACCGATCAGCAAATCGCTCGTCGCGCGATCCACCAACGAGCCCGCCATCGCCGCAGCACGGGACGATCCGAGAGAGGAGGGGGGAGGGGGGGGGGAGCCAAGCGGCCGCCCTTGATCGAAATCGACCGAAGAACCGGAAGCCGTCCGACGAGCTCCGGCCGATCTCACCGGAAACCGACCGAAGAGTCGACCCTAATCGCGAGATGTTCCAATCTCCCGACCTTCTCCGAGAGCCGTCATCGGTGGTTTCTCCCTGTTTCTTTGTTTCCTTTTTCGGTGTAAATACAACACCCCAACAGAACCAAATCAAAGGCCTCCTGCTTTCAGTTGGCTTCCAATCTCTTCCCCCGCTCTCTCTCTCCTCTCTCTCTCTAGACTTCAAAGATCCTAACAAAAGAGGTGGGGATGTGTGCCAATGGTAGGCGTCCACGTCTCGCTTTATACGAGATAAGTGGTGGTGACGTTCAACCCTTGACGCAGCTGGAGCTTTGTGATTGTCTCTTTCCTCCGCCACTGGATCCCCCCATTTTGCCCAACCGTTCACAACCTTCCCCACCGCTGTCAAAACTTTGGATAGACTGCAGTAAGGGCTTTTTTTCAAAATATTATTAAAAAATAAAATTTTAACGAAACAATGGTCGATCAAAACTATTTACCAACCTAGCGCTCTGACAACTACGTGACATGTCAGAGCGGTAAAGCGAGCGAATTTTTTTATTTTTTATTTTTTGTTTCAAATAGAACCGGTATTTGGATTATCGGGTTTTAAACCGGTAATCTGGATACCGATTTTAACTGAAGCCTCTTCTATAAAATTTTCATACTTAGCCGTTTTCTCTCTGGATTTTGGGTAAACCCGATATTTGGAATTCCGGGTAAATCTGGTATTCCAAATACCGGGTTCTACTTGAAACAGAAAAAAAAAAAAAAATTTACGTTTGCTTTACGGCGCTGACATACCACATGGCTATCAGAGCGCTAGGTTGGTAAATAGTTTTGATCAGCCGCTATTTCATTAAATATTTTATTTTTTAATAATATTTTGAAAAAAAAGTCTGTGCAGTAATTCTTCCCAAACTTACTGCTACAGTAAAATCACTGTAGTAATAGTAAAAGTATCAATTTGACTAATTGTTACTATTTCCAAACCAGATTTGTTCCCTTACTCAAGATCTAGTCTGTTTCATTATATTAATTTTGTTATTTTATTTATTATTATTAATTTAATTCTAGTACTTTTACTATTATAAGATTCCTACTTCCATATGGGTTCGTTAGTGATATTTGTTTTAATTCAATGTGTTCCTAAAGGCTTTCCATAGTTTAGGATATCTACCCAATATTTGATTCTTTAATGAGTTGTGATTTTTTCTTATGATAAGGTTCACAAATGGATGTCAATGAGGATCTTTTCTTTTATAAGAGTTCTTGGACTTGGTTAAAATCTTGGAGTATTCATATTTTTTTATTGGAAAGGGAGTATTTAGATTCTTTATTATAATTTTTGTACTTTTTGCTAGTTAATTTCCATTACGGATTTAAAAGTCATATTTTGGTAGGAAAGTGTTTAAAAGAGTTATAGTTTGATGGAACAATAGGTTTGGGAAGTTTTTAGTATATTAGGATTAAAATTTTGTGTTGGTTTTTATGCAAGGGGAAGGCAAATTAGGACACATTTCGATGAATTAAAATTATTTTCATTCTTTTATTGAATTTACAGCTATTTACTGAAAGTATTGCCTTTTCTTTCCTATCCCCACGTCTTTCTAGAACAATTAGCATATCTAATTCAAAATCTATGATCCGATGTCATCAAATTGGTATTCGAGAGGCTGGTCCGATCTTTTTATCTATTCAGAGTCCTTGAGAGACGAAAGTTGGATAAGTCAAGACCGTACAATGAGTAGATCGTCGATCTGAGAAGTCGAATCACATGGCTTACAAAAGTGGTGCAATTACTTCCCCTCAAATATCAGGTGGAGTATCCCAAACAGAACGTATGAAGCCTTAGGCTTGCCCCTATCAAACCCGCTATCAACAAAAAATGTAATCACTTACCAATTTACAAGAAGGAAATTTCGAGATTGGCAAACAAAGGTTCTTCATAACTAGAAACATCCAATTGTTGGATTGTATTGTAGTCTATTGCCACAAGTATTGTTTGGACTTTGGCTTGAAGGGGATTTTGATGGTGATGTGGAGATCCCCGTAAATTATGCCAGATGGAAGCCTTCGATCATTAATTTTGAGATTATAAGTAGGTCTGGCAACTTCCCTGAAAAAAAACTCGTGGTTGAATATGTAGATAACTATCTAGATTTATACTATTATCCTAGGGATGCGTAAGATAAATTTCAATATCTAATTACTTAATAAAGTTGGTGTTGTAGAGCTTGAGATTCATTTCGAGATCGAGTAGACCCCCTCAGTCCCTCATGTAGGGATAGGAAGAACTAGAGATGGAAGAACCGATATGATCGGACTGTGAAGCACATATGGCTTGGTTGGGTGAGAATGAGAAAGCTGGTATCTATCGATTATCGGTCTAGTGACAGATGATTTGATGGTCGGTGACTTCAACGATCAACCCATCAACACTAGTACACCCAACAATTTGATCGTGGGAAGTTCAAAGTTCATCGTTTTCCTTAAGATCGAGCAGTCAACATTATGATCTTTGTTGGCAACGATGGAGTGTTGAAGACATCCTTAACTATACAATTGATCAGCTGCAACAAAGACAATGACCCGTAGTCGATGACATCCTGAAGATACAACCCTATTGATGGTCGTTGTTGGCATACATCATTAATTGATAAAGATCAAGGTTCGGAATATTGATTTCGACCATCATTTCAACACCTTCAAAAATGGCATATTTCACAAAATATTGTGAAATATCTCGATATTTTGTAAAATATACCATTTTGGTGTATGAAAAAAAATATATTTTATATTTTTTTTGAAATATATTTTAATTTTTGTACCTTGTTTGAGATCTATCGGCATATGAGACAGATTGCTAAACACGGCACACTAGAATTTCTCATCGGGGTCAAGATTCTTCAATTGAGGAAGAATTTAAGAAAGAGCATTAGAAGGTTCATTATGGTCCATTAGATTTAGAATATAAGGACTCTTAAGTTATTAGTTGTTTCAGGAATTTTCTGGGTTTATCTAGAATTCTTCCATTCTAGATGATGCTTAATTCAATAAGAAATTCCTAAGAATTTTTCTTATTTACTCAGATATCTACTCAGATAAGACTTACAATTTTTTTAGGATTCCTAGTTTACAATGAGTTTCCTTAATGGGTTATGATTCCTCCTTATATTAGAATCGTTTCATCCTTTGAGAGTTCTTAATCTTAGTATATGTGTTAGAAACTAGATTTCTTATTTTGTCATGAGTTTCATACTTTCTGTTTTTTATTTTTTTTTTATGTGGCTTTAGAAGTCATAAGTTAGTATCAAAATGTGGTCAAAAATCCTAATTTGATATTACATTTGGGTAGGAAAATTTTAAGTCTATTTGGATCGAGTTTTGGTTGATATAAACCCATATAAATCGGTAACAAATTTTAACATGTTATGATTATTAAACATTTAATTTTAGCATTTTATTGTAATTTCATCCTCTTTGTCAAAATTGTTATCATCTCTTCCTAATCCTACCATCTTCATGGTACAGTGGGTAGATTTAATTTTTGATGTATGATGTGATGTCATCAAATTAGTATTAGAGCGGGTTCCTGCCCCCAGCCTAATAAGCACTGTATGAACAGTTGCCGATAATTAATCAATCACATGTTAATCATGTCTTCCAAAAAGACCTTGCGAATACAGAATGTTAGATCTATTTGTTCACGTATGCATGATGTTGTAGCTCCCATGGTTTTATTATCTAATTATATCGCTAATTAATTTGTATGCTAACTGATCAATTAGTTATTATATTTGAGAATCATGGATTTAAAGAATAAGAATAGTTATATTGGTCGTTTTGCTAGATTATATCGGTGCAAATTATCGGGCGGTTGCCCAACATTAGAATTGGCAACCGGTTGAAGAGATGGCAATTGGGTGGTCATATTATAACAAATCTCATGACATTAGAACCGCATCAGTGAGAGCTTTCCAACAAGTCCTCCTGAGCAGGAATCCAACTTATGATTTGAAAATTTCACTCGATTCCATTTTTTTGGCATAGTGTGGTTTGAACCAAGATGACACCGAACTACACCCAGGTATATATATCTGGACCCACTCTCCTAACTATGTTGTCTACTTCAAATAGGGCGGCCCAATTCGTTGGCATATTTGGATCACATTTAATGAGATCCATCACATCCCTTGAGTATCGGATCGTGCCGTTGATTTTCTTTCCTCCCGACCACTTGATCTCGCAATTGCCGTAACGCAACCAAGAGACTTGAACAAGTTTCATAGTGCATTAAATGCACCCATCACATCCCTTGAGTATCGGATCATGCCGTTGATTTTCTTTCCCCCCGATTACTTGATCTCGCAATCGCCGTAACACACCCAAGAGATTTGAACAAGTTTCATAGTGCATTAAATACACCCATCACTTTAGCCGTCAATCCTCTTCCAAGTTCACACCCACCAATCATTCTCTCTTTCCATTATTTAAAGAACCTTACCTTCTTAATTCTTGTTCAAATTGTGTGTGTGTGAGAGAGAGAGAGAAAGAGAGAGAGAGAGAGCAACATATAAGGAAAGTAGCAACACGAGCAGCCATCAAGGTGGGCATTGTTTTCCTTCTCTATTTCTATCTTACAAACATCGCCACCATCCACTAGTCTGCTATGCCGCGAGTGCACCGCACACACCACCATAGCACCACCTCCAACCCATTTTGGATAACCCATTGCCAAGACGACACTGTCGCAACACCCAACGACCACCACTTCCATCGAAACACCTAACTAACCACAGCATTCCCTCAACTCATAATCGGACCGATGGGTTCGATAATTTTTGACGACACTAGTTGGATGGCCGATAGCCCCGGCATGTGCCAGGAGTTGGGTGTCAGCCCATGGCTCTGGCCGAGGTCGCCAAACCTGAACCCCATAATATATTCCTCTTTGAAATATAAGAGAAGACAATGACCACATGCATGGCTTGGTTACCCCTTGATAGAACCATCCAATTTTATCCATGTGTGCTCCTTTATTTATTTCACCTTTATTTTAACTAATTATACCCCTAGCCTTGTTTAATTTCACCCCTATCAATATTACACCCTTGCTTATATTATATGAGCACCACCCCATTTACTAGCTACTAAAAAGCACTTAGAGATACATTAGTCCAACCAAAACCAAATCTGAATTCTATGCTGAAAAACATATTGTGCAATATTTTGCACATCCGTTTTCTGACTTGTACAAAAGCGGCGACATTAGAAAGCGGGTTCCGAGCCTCATCACACTGTGTTGCCTTCAATCCTTGGATCTCCCTTGATTTTAAGAGGAGCAACTTTGACCCTTTGGTTATGCCGATCGCACGCTCCTAGGAAACCTAAACCCCTGCACAGCTCGACTTCCTTGACCCTGATCTAAAGTCTTAAATAATTTTATACTTATACATTTTCTCTTGCATGCATCGAATCAGTTTTAGAGTGTGAGTGCATCGATCGGAGTTCGCATTCTTTCACTTTAGGAGTACGGTACGAGAGACTCGCTACCCCGGCCAAGGTGAGGGACACTCAACCTTTGCGACCCATGTCTGCTCATTACATTCATAGTTATTAAGAAATAAGTTTTGGGGTTCGTGTTCACGATTATGCTCGTAATTTGATCGATCGATGTATATGTGGTATAATCTCCAAAAATCATGGCTACTATGTATGTTAATTTGCTAAAAGGAAAACCTTTGAACTAGCATACATGAAATCAATTTACAGGACTTGTTGAGATTTTATCTTATAAAATGTTATAAACAAACTTTAGTTCTGGAGAATATAAAAGGTTTTGAAAGATCCTAAATCACACGACCAGGGATGAATCTATATAAAGCACCTTAGTGTTATGGTATTAAATATTTGACCGGAAGCCCTGATTCAATCTTTCTTGTACCTATTCTGGTATCGAGGCAACGTCATTGCCTAGTTGGCTCTCAGTTTAGATCCGGGTGCACATCGTAGGTAAGTGAACCCTTAGATGTGTACAGACCGAATAGAGTAGGGAGGATCACGTGGTTAGGTCACTGGTTATTTCCGTAGAAAAATTAAAGTGGAGTGACCTAATCCTGGGGTCATGATAGATCCCGAAGAAAGCAAGTTGGGCGAGAATGCCCCGTAGTGAAAGACCTAGCCCCCTTTTGGCTACTAGGGTAGTTTGTGTATGATGTCGTATCTCGTGTACCGAGAGGAATGGTTCCCCTGGTGCGAAAAAGGAACCCTTAGTAATGCGACCAAGTCGGGAGTTTCGGCTCAAACTTGGGGTTGACACTTGCTCTCCTTATTTTTTTTCTCTCTCTTCTTTTCCTCGTATCCCTATCCGGTTACTTGTGATTTTTAGTAGACTTTGACAAGCTTCTTATTCTTTGACTTACAGCTTTGCAGTTGTACCTTGCAGAGTTGGTGGTACTTAGTTTTGTATAAAACTATTTATTGTAGTTCTTTAAAGATCTATTATATTATTGCATTTAATTTTAGGTAGTCGTGAGTTTCTTAAGTTGGTACTACTCACTGAGTTTATTTTATAAACTCATCCCTCAGGAAATCTTTTTTTTTCAGGACCACAGCAGTAGGAGTAAACCTTGGAGGAGTTGCTTCTCGAGAGGCTATTTGTCGCTTAGAGTGGTAGCGTTTTAGTAGTTCTGTTATCAGTCATTATAATAATGTATTTGGATATTGTAATAATTAGAATATAAATTATGGTTGTGGTATTAGTTAAATAGATGCTCTGACAAATGCCATGTTAGGGCTCATAGCTCTCCCCTTATAAAATTTTGAAAGGGAAAAACTTAGAAGTTTTAAATATAAAATTTTGGAAATACCATTGACAGCCTTGTGAAGGTGCGCACCCATATATAATATGGAATTGAATCCATATTCAACCTTGGTCCCTCGTTGAGGACCTAAGCAATAGAATGATGCTTCCTTGGAAGTCTAGTTCCTTAAAATGGATTATTGTTATCGACCCCCGTGAGTTTTCTTGAGCGGACTCGCTGCTCTAAGATCTTTAAACCCTCAATTTTCACCTGACCCCTCACCCCCGGTATTGGACGCAAATTTATGCTCTCCTAGGATCGGGAGGTGACAGATATGCAATTGCTTGCCCGCGGTAGGTCATCTCAAACGAGAAATACAGAACTTGAGGTGTCATCTTGTGGGAAAACGAGATCAAACCCGTTGTCAACCACAATTCTAATTATTTGTATTCATCGGAAGCGAATACTAAGGATGTGGAAAGAATTTCTTTGTGGATCATCCTAGGTGGAAATCTTCATTTGGTGATTGGAGTTTACAACCAAATTTTTTTTGGGGGTTCGAGCAAGAGCCTTAGGTAGAGTCTTATTGCGGTTCTATACGTTGAAGAATTCTTATGTTTGATCGAATAATTGTCGAATAATTTTTTCTTAGTATCTATTCAATAATTTAGAATCAGATGACTTTTAAGATAATTATAAAGTAGCAAAAGTGTGACAACTTCACAAATCTTGAGCGATGATCATTTTCTTGCACCAATTCTGGAATCTATTTAACTACCAGATAACAATCTGCCAAGGATCATCTTGCAGCCATGGTTTGAAATTTTGTTCGAAATGACGAAATTTTGTCGAAATATTTCGGTTTGATTGAGACCGAAACAAAAGATAGGGTCGAAACCGGGAGCCTTACCTATTTTTGTGAAATTTTGCGATTTTTGATGAATTTCATCTCATTTTGCAAAAATTTTGACCAAAATATTGGGGTTGACCAAACCTGGTGGGTTTGGAATTGTACTCCAGTTTCGTTGGCCATTTCATCAAAATCTCATGGTTTTAAGGGCATTTCGATGATTTCGACAAAAAACCATCCCACAAATTTTAAAAAATTTGTGAGCTGGTTTCAATGGGTTTGCGGCTTTTAAATGCATCTAAATTTTGACTGAAACCTGTCGTATTTCACCCGAAATTATCCAAATTTTGTCCAAAGTCGCCATATTTCATTGAAATCCGCCTGATTTTGCCCAAAGCCATCGGGTTTCATCGGATCTAGCCATTAGATTTGCTAGATTTCATAGGATCTCGTCGCCGGATTCGCCAAATCTCGTTGTCGGATTCATTGAATCTCGTCGAATTCACTGTATCTTGGTAGATCTCGCAGGATTCGCCGAATCTTGCCAGATCTTGCCGCCCTATTCCCCTGATCTCACCACCGAATTTACTTGATTTAGCCGGATCTTATCGGATGTTGTTGTCGGATTCACCGTATTTCGTCGGATCTTGTCGCCAGATACAAAAACTTAGAAAATCATCTGGATTTCAATAACCATCTATATTCCTGCCTCAATAAAATAAATAAGAAATTCAAAAATATTTTATACTGTATACATACGTTAAGTTAATCTATCAAAACATACATGCATGTGCAATTAAGATAATCAAAGCTTAGAATTCTCATTTGAGAATTATTGCAAGCATCATCTGATACCCACTAATTCACACAATTAATTATATATTAGTTGGCTGACTAGTGTTACGTTTGTGGTAGATGACAATGATGTCTTGAATTGCCCCGTGGATAATTACACATAGGACTCTTATAGTTTAGTCGATTGATTAGTCCATATTCCATATTCAGCCAAATTATATGGTTCTATATTTAACTTATCTCCCTTTGGCAGCGGTGGAATGCCATGGTCTCTAGTAGTTGGTAGTTCTTGGTAAGTTTCATTTCGAAGAATTTCAACAACAGCTTCCATGCATGTTCTGCGGGTATATACTTAGAGAAAGTGGCACTCTCACCCCTAGTCTAACTTGGTGTACTTGGAGAATTGTAGGGAGGTGTTGCCAAAATTTTCTTAGAATGGAACAAGCCAAGGGCTAGCGGCTACTAAGGGATCGTGGTATTCCTGCGCATGGATAAGACATATTGTTCTGTAGATTGAGATTGGAAGCATGCATGCCTATTTACTGTATTGATAAAAAAAACTATAGTACACGAACATTAAGTTAATAGATCGAAACATAAGTGCACAAACTGTTCTTCCGATTGTAAAAAAAAAAAGATAACTAAAACACTAGATCTAAAAAAAATTGAGAAAGAGAGAAAGATCAATGTATGTACCAGAAAGAAAAAAAAGATATGTTTAATATTGTATTTATAGAAGTTGGAAGATATATATTTAAAGTCATAGTAATAATTCAAGCTGGAAGCCACACGTTTACAATTTCTATGTAAAAGAAAAAGATATATAATTTTGTCTAATGCCTTGATTATATTAATCAAATGCCTGCCCGTCCTCCCCGGATATTGTATTGAATTTTGTCTACTGTAATTATTATGGCAAGAAGATAGGAGGCAGGAGTGTTTCACGGTTGAAACAACACCTCGTTAGTGGGTACAAGGACATAAATGCTTGTCCACTTATTGCACAAGCGATGAGGTTATCTCTATTGGAGTTTATGAGAGACACCGATAAATCTAGGTTGTCAAAGAAGAAGAAGGCCTAGGAATTCAGAGAGGCGGTACTAGAGTATCCACCTACCGAAGAAGAGGATGATTCAGATAACGTATACAAGCACACATCCGGTGTCGATAATGATTTTAGGAGAGCACATTATTGAAAGGCGGTGAAACATTCGAGGTAAGTGGGAGAGGAGGCAAGATGTGGAATTTCATGAAGGTAGTGAAAGATTTAAGGCAGTCGATAAATTTAAAACCTAGTGTCATGAAAAGACGCCTTTAAAGATGAAAAATTTTCACATAAAGGTTATTGAAAGTTGTTATTGATATCTCAAATGCCAAATTATCACACACAATACCTTGTGTTGGAAAGATATAAGAGAAGTATAAGTGGATTAAAAGAAAATACGTAAGAAATGGACGGAGTGCACAAGAACAGGAGAACTAAGAGGATAAATTGTAGAACCCTATCAAAATTGAAAAATTCAAAATACTGATTCTTGATATTGTCAAAGATGAGCCAAACTCATCCTTCTGCAACTCGACCCAAACTCCAAAGAAAGATGGCGATGGATGAGAGGAGAAATAGAGGTCGTGGGAGGAAAACTTGTGCAAAAAGGGTTCGGTTTGGAACTACGAATGACATATTGAACAAGAAGAAGGGGGCTTTAGTTAGCTCTAATAATTATTTATTTGATCTTGATGCATGATATGTTGGTTCTCCCGACTCATAATTAGTTCTATTCATGTCTAATCAGTCATAAAGTGATTATATTTTCAACTCATAAAATCCCAAATACGGTCCAGTGGTCTCCCAAAAACAGATGCAAACCTAGTTAGAAGACTTACTACTATATAGCTAATCGAAAACTAAGAAGCACAACTTACCCAAAAAAAGGGGACCCTAATGTAGATGTGTAGATGACGGGATTGAATGATTGATCACTAAACATGAAGATTTTTAATTTGTTCCTTATTAAAGAAAAACTTATGAAATAATCTTCACCCAAACTTCTCTTGCATTATCAATTAAAGCAAAAAGAAAAAAAAAAGGAGAAATGAAAGATGGAAAGGCAACAATAGCTTGCTTCTATAACTTCTCATTTAAATTTTTAAAGTTTACTAACCACAATCCGAAATGTCAACACTACAGTGATAACTAACAAGTATCAGACTATATTTTGGACCTGTGGGCAGCTCCCTTATACTTCAAGTGATGCGTAATTATACTTTGATCGAACTTTACACGTGAATACAGCAGCCTGCATTAACATGTCAATATATATGTGCTTCTCTTTTGCCATTGTATTATTTTATATCAATGTATGAATGACAATTTAAATCACTGGATGAAGAAGGTGCATGTAGACTATTTGGATTAGTGCATAAATTATTATATCTATTGAAAGACTAACATAAATGGTTCTACATATTTGGGTTCTTTGTTGGTGCGACTTCATTACTGAACATCTCTTTGGAGTTGTACCATTAAGCAACAATATACAAATAGATTTAAACCCTTAAATATGTAGTTCGAGGATAATAACATAGCATCTTCACTAGCAAGGAGAGATAAGGATCTTGAGTCAATATTAGGCAGAGCTAGTGGTATTTAGCAATTCATTAACTCAATATTTTTATCATCTTATAGGGTTTAAACTATTATCTTCATTCATTCTCTTATAGTTTAAAACTATATACTGACTTTCCTTTTTATTTTGGGATTAACCAATAAGCCTGAGTTGCTAAACAAGGTTGTCAAATAGTTCAGAAAGTTCTGGCACTTCCTTTCTGAATTTAATGCAGCAATTGTTTTCTATTTTTTATTTTTTTTTGCAAAAAAGATTTTTCTTAGTATTTGTATGTTTCTTCTGAAGTGACAATTGTTATTTCTCTTGTTTTGATAATGTGGGAATTATTTGCTTCTCTTGTAGGATTATATATTTATATTTAATGACATATAATATGTGGTTGTACTTGGTTTTATTTTTTCTATACCGAAAGTTTTGTGTTTCATATGATCTAGTGGTGTCGCATGAATGAGTGTTTCTTATTTTGCTTCAGTTAGAAACCAATGCCTCAAGATAGTTGAAATTAACTATTGTGCATCAAAAAGAGGTATGTTATTGCTTGTTTGTTCAGTTTAAGATTTCTCTTTGCAATATGTTTTTGCTAGTTAAAAAGTGGATGTTTATGCTGAAAATATATCTAATATGTATTTAATGCTCTTGGTTTCTTAAGTTTTTTTTGGGTGCAGTTATTTACAATTTTGATTGAACAAGTGTTACTCGCCTTTGTTGAGAGTTTTGGAATTATCATATATTAGAGCATCTCCAACCGACTCCTTCCCAAGTGGGGCCAACTTTAGCTCCCATCCTCCTCCCATCTACCACATAGGATAATAATTGGTGAGCAAAAACATCTCCTCCAACTGAATCCCATCCTCCTCTCATCTGCCCATAGGATAGCTCTAATTTATTTTGGACCAATGGTTGCCAAGGCCTAATACACCACGTGCAAGCATCTATCGTTGATCTCCAAAGCCAAGGACCGTTGGTTCCCAAGCCCCAACGGCTCTATTTTATTTTGAACTGTTGATCTGCAAAGCGAAATACCAATGTATATTTTTTTACACGTGGGCGGGCTCCACATAGGAACTACTTTTTGGATCCCAATATATCCGAGCCGGTTCCGGCTCCTATCGCCACATAAGATGGGTAGGAGCCGGTTGAAGCAAATTCTCTTCACTACATGACAAAAATCTTTGATGCCACATGGGATGGGAGCTGCTATAGGAGTCGATTAGAAATGCTCTTAGCAAGTTGTGCTAATTGTTTTCAGATATGTTTGATATGTAATGTTGTAATTGGACTAATCACAAAGGTAGGGTATGGATTAATTTGTAATGGGTCACTAGTTAGAGATGATTAGTATTTCTGTAAATCACTAATTAGTGACTGGTTGTCTTTTTTGAAAATAAATAATTAGTGATAGTACCCATTGTTAATAATAAAATTCAGGCATATGAGGAGTCATTCATTGTGATATTTGCCTCATCTCCACCAATATTTACCTTTTCTCTTATCATGTGCCTTTCATTTGATGTCATAACATTGTCTACAAGATTTTGTTATAGGGTCTAACGATCATTATTACTTAATTAAACTTTCATTTGTATTTTTTCCTTATGGAAGGGGGATGGGGGTGCCCTCATGTTCGCTTGAAGGATTTACATATTATATGAATATATGATCTTGTTTTTTTTTGTATCTTTTTTTTTATGTTACATTTTATGAGGGTATCGATTGCTAGTTTATGAGGGACACCCATGGATATTCTTGTCGTATAATACATTTGGAGCCCGAAGAGGCTCGCTCACATTGTATTCTCCTTCTTCTTGTAAATGAGTCTAGTCCATTGTATGTGTATCGTTTTTTGGAGCAAACCCCTACCCACAAGAACTGGGTAGTGGTACTGCTAGAGGAAGTATTTCTTCTCTTCTATATTCTTTCTGGTGAATGATGCTGATTGTCGATGCTCTAAGAAGGTGCTGAGATGTATTTGCTTTGGCCTTGAGTCGAACTCACGGAAGGATTGAGGCTCCTAGGATGGATTCCCCCAAGTCCTTGACCTAGATGATAAGGAGTAAGCAAAGTAGGAGGTAGAAGGAGGGCAGGAAGAGACTAAAGATCGTAGTAGAAGTATTCTCTTTTATTAGCAAATGTATGATAAGTACTTGTACAAGTTTACAAGGATTTATCAACCATTTCTTCTATGCCACCTCTCTCCCTTTTATAGTAAAATACCCGAGGGTAATGAGAGTCTATCCTCTTATTGAGATGTCTGCTTTCCCACATGGGGTGGTGAAGGCCTTCCAATCCGGCTGTGACACATGTTACCCCACATGGGGTGGTGCGTATTCTTCTAATTGCATCGAGATAATTGTCTACTGTAATTAGGTCGATATGAGCTGATCCGCTCGTTATTGTGGGAGTTAATCTGCTTGTGTGAGGTGGACGAAGGGTAGCCTTTTGTTTTTGGGATAACCGGCATTGATATGTCAATAACGGTGTGTTGACTGTTTAGAAACAAGTCAAGATGATCATTTAGTTTTTTATAGAGAAACATCCAATAGCACTACTATCCTAAATGTCTATATAGATAATATTGCGGTAACTAGGAGAACAAAAAAAGAATTGAGAACCTTAAAGAGATATCTATACATTTTCTTTCAAAAGACTTGAGTCAACTTCGATACTCTAGATACTAGTTTCTCATAGCACAAGCTCATAGCGCAAGTATGTTATGGACCTCACATAAACTAGAGTCATAGGATGTAGACCCATTGACACTAGGGGTGGCAATGGGTCGGGTCGTGTCATGTCTAGTCGGGTTAATGTCGAAAAACCCCAGACCCAGACCCGACCCGTTTAACTAATCGTGTCTAGATCCTAAACCCATACCCGACCCACTAATAAACGGGTAGACCCGATAAGACCCGTTTATCACCCGGGACTATTCAGTTGACCTGATCCGACCCAATCTGACTCGACCCAACCTAACCCGAAAGACCCGCTGGTATTATATAGTATAGTATCGGATTGCGGGTAGACCCGACCTGACACGACCCGTTGAATACTAAACGGGTCTTCCCGGGTCTACCGTGTCCAGACCCTAAACCCGGACCCGACCCGTTTATTAAACGGGTCTATCGTGTCGACCCGTTTACGACCCGAACCCGTTTAGCCCTGACCCAGACCTGCTAACTTCGTGTCGGGTAGTGTCGGACCTGCCGTGTCGGGTCCGAAATTGCCAGCCCTAATTGACACCCTCATAGTGTGAATGAGAGAAACTTGAAGACCCTGAGGTATATAGAAGAATAGTTGGAAAAATTACATATTTATCATTAGTCTAGTATCTCTTATGTCATTAGCATGGTAAGCTACCACTTGGAAGCTGCTACTAGAATTCATAAATATCTGAGACCACTTAGAAGTAGTTGGTATTTTCTCTGCTAGTAGAATTTATAATAATCCGAGAGCACTTGGAAGTGGTGTTTTTTACAAGAAGAACAATCATCTAAGGAGTGAAGGATACATAAATCGTGATTGGATTGGATCTTCCTCTTAATAAGAGGTCTATTGTAGGTTATTGTATAGGTGACCTCATCACATTGAGGATAAGAAACAAAGTATAGTGGCTAAATCAAAGAGTTGGAGTAGAGAATTAGGATATGGTGCATACTACATATGAACTTGTGTGCTTAAGAACCCTACTTCAAAAATTCGGAATATATGTTAATCCAATTTAGTTGTACTACAACAACCAGCCTGTTATATGCATAGCAATACCGTCTTTCATGAGAGTACAAACCATATCGATGTTGACTATCATTTTTAATCAAAGAGAATGTCTATGTTAATGAAATCACTACTATATATGTTTTATAACAAAATTAGTTTATTGACATCTTCATAATGGCATGTCCATAAAAGCTTTAAGATGTCATTTGTTTCAGGTCAGGCATGAACAATACATATGCAGCAGCTTGAGGAGGATTCTTGAAAGGTATGTAAGGGTCATTTTGTGTTTTAGTATATCCAGGGTGTTTTCTACAGTTACAAGGGTCTATTTGTCACTACAAATTGTAAATGAAGTTTTCTGCAATGTAGTGTCCATGTACTTTCAAATTCAAAATGAAGTGGCTGACCACCTCTATTTGATCTAAATTCATATATAGAAGTGGATAGGTAGTTTAAGGTGTTGGGTGTTTGGGATTGGTTTCTTATATGCTTTCAATTTTACACCTATGTTAGTCCTTGTTCGTTGACCTAATCCTCCATAAATGTAAATACTTCAACAAACCTCACATACATCTCTCCAAACCCAAAATATACTACAAATTCTCAATTCCATAATGCATGTACTTCTCTTGAAGCTAGGGCTCCTTATGCATGCCTGTGTCATTGTACAGTCTTTTGCTTCCTCTTCCTACCAATGTGTGTTTCCAGTTCCCTTTTTAATGCTTTCTCGCTTAGAGGTCCTATGTTTCACGGAGTGTGCAACATCCCAAAATAAATTAATAATTTAAATGTCTGTGGGCGCAGAAAAAGATACGAATCGTCTTTATTGCGAACACACGAGATTACAGAGTGCCGGGACCCGGGGGCTCAGGTGTGACGAGTCCGGGTGCGGCGAATATTGATCAGGAGATTGTGGGAGAGATCCTCTGGAGGGTCCCTTTGATCCGTGTCTCCACGTGGTATTCGTGCGAGAGCTCTGAAGGGGTTGCCCAAGACAGAGGTCTTTACAGGGTGAGGGTTTTTGAGAGGCTAAGGAGTATCCGTCGTTTCTTTGGTCCCTTCCGTGCTTCGCGCTTCCTCGGCTAGGGGGGTGTTCGGCTTCGTTTCTTGGTCTTCGTGTATTCCTCGCTCCTTGCTTGACCTCGGCGTCCTTGATCGTCGGTTCACGGCGTCGATCGTGCTTTTGGCATTGGCTTTGGCTTTGGCTTTCGGCTTTGGCTTGGCTTTGGCGTGGCTCTGGCTTTCGCTTTGCTTTGGTGCTTGCGCTTGGACGTAGATGGGGGGAGACTTGCGGTGCTTTCGTTCATCTGGACTTCGCGTCGTATCGGCTAGAACGTGCGGTACTTTTGCTCGTGACCGGCGTAGTCGCTTGGCTTTGGCACTTGCGTTGCTTTAGCGCGGGCTTTACCGGGGCTTTTGCTTCGGCTTCTTGCGTGGGCTTTTGCTTCGGCATCGACTCGATCTTCTTCTCGGACGATAGTGACAACAATGCTTTAGGCTTCTTTGACGGTCTAGGTGTCGGCTAGACTTTACTTCTTCTCCGGGCTTCTTTGGCGTGATCGGAGTCGAAAGGTACTTTTGAAGATGGCGGGGGTAGCACCGATCTCTGTGCGACGGTTGTAGCGCCGGCTTTGCTTCGAAGGCGACGGGTGTAGCGACGCTTCGGGTGTCCCTTTCCAAGCTTTCTTCTTCGTGGATGGAGCGAGCGTTTGTCGAAGGTGACGGGGTGATGACGATTCGGTCTTCTTTTCTGGGCTTTTGGGCTTGATCGGAGTTGAAGGTTTGTTGGAGACGGCGAGGTGGTGCCGCTCAGATCTTCTTCTCTGGCCTTTGCTTCTGGCGTCTTCGGAGTCGAAGGGTTCTTCTTCTTCGAGCTTTCTTCTTCATGCACGGAGTCGAAGGCTTGATCTTCTTGTGCAAGGGTTTTCACGTTGATGAGGGCTTTCAATGGACTAAGCCGGTCCCGAAGGGATAGGCTTGCCCGTGCCTCGTGAAGCCTTGGGTCGATGAAGAAGCGTCTCCTCTTCTGCAGAGCTTTCTCGCTTCGTGTTCAGCTTGCGGCCCCTTTGACCGGCGACGGTTGTGGCGTCGGCTCCTTCTCCGGATGTATTTGGCGTAATCGGAGTTGAAGGCTTTGTTGAAGATGACGGGTGTAGCGCCGCTTCTCTTCTTCTCCGGGCTTTTGGTCTTGATCGGAGTCGAAGGCTTGTTGGAGACGACGGGGTAGTGCCGCTCCGATCTTCTTCTCCGGCCTTTGCTTCTGGCATCTTCGGAGTCGAAGGGTTCTTCTTCTCCGGGCTTTTGCTTCTGGCATCTTCGGAGTTGAAGGTTTCTTCCTCTTCGAGCTTTCTTCTTCGTGCACGGAGTCGAAGGCTTGATCTTCTTGTGCAAGGGTCTTCACTTTGATGAGGGCTTTGAATGGACTAAGCCGGTCCCGAAGGGATAGGCTTGCCCATGCCTCGTGAAGCCTTGGGTCGATGAAGATCGTGTCTCCTCTTCTGTAGAGCTTCTTTGCCTTGCCATCCGACTTTTGAGCCTTCCCCCTCCCTCTCTATTTATAGGTGAAGGGGGGGAGGGGAGAGATATTGGAAGTTTATTTGAATCCCTTTAATATCTCTCCCATAACTATCCAAGATTTATTCATCCATTGATGAGGGGAATAAGTCTTTATTCGCTTTCCTTTTATGGCGGAGTAGTTATGGCTCAATCTTTTTTGAATTTATTTTGAATCTTGCACATAAAGTCGATGGCGACCCGGCTTCGTTTCTTGTCCGTCGGATCGAGGGACCGACGCAGATCCACACTTATGTAGACGTCATACGCAACCTCCCCCCACGCATGACGGTATTTGTTTCTTTTTTGATCTTTTCTTTCCTTTTCTTTTCTTTCTTTTCTTCCCTTTTCTTTCTTTCTTTTCTTTTCTTTTCTTTCTTTTCTTTCCTTTTCTTTTCTTTCTTTTCTTTCCTTTTCTTTCTTTCTTTCTTTTCTTTTCCTTACATGGCCGGCCACCCCATGAGGGGTTCGGATCTCTAGTGGGGGCCGGGTGGGCCCCACTTGAGGATGGGCCCACCCGGCCCTTGTTGGATGCGAGTCGAGTGGGTCCGAGTGTGCGTCGGGTTTGATTCCGAGTCGGTGCATGTGAGTCGGGTCCGAGTGCGCGTCAGGTTTGCCTACAACTTGGTGCATGCGAGTCGGGTCCAGGTCGGAGAGTGTGTCGGTTCGCCTCCAACTTGGTGCATGCGAGTCAGGTCCGGGTCGGAGTGCGCGTCGGGTTTGCCTCCGAATTGGCGCATGCGAGTCGGGTCCGGGTTAAACACAATTTGTGTGTCTACAAATGCCCCCTCAAGGATGAGTGCGCCGGCGGAAACACGGAGTACTTGTGTACGTAGGAAACGCGGAGCACTTGTCCTTGATTCCTTTCTTGGATGAGCTTGGTGGCTTATTTAAGAGCCCCTACCCCTTTCATCCTGTGCCTTATTTTTTTTACGAAAGGCTGGAGCTTGGAGACCGCCGTCGGGAGAGTGTTGCCTGGGGTTGCACGCGACTTGCTCCGTCTTCCCAGTGTCGCCTCTTTCGTCAGCGGCGACGATGACGATCGCGGCGAGGATGGAGGAGCGTGGCTGAGGTGTTGTCCGCCTTCTTCTTCCTCTTCCTTCTTATTTTTCTTTTTCTTTTTCTTTTCTTTTCTTTTTCTTTTTCTTTCTTTATTTTCTTTTTCTTTTTCTTTCTTTTCTTTCTTTCTTTCTTCTTCTTCTTCGTCTTCTGCCTCTGGTTCGGGTCTGCGGAGGCAGCAGCGGCGGCGACTGCCGGAGCTATGGTGGCGGCGTGCGGCGCAGGCGGCCGGTGCTGCGGTGTGCGCGGGGCCGGGGCATGGGTGGCGCGGAGGCGGGAGCAATTCGCAGGCGGCGGCGCGCGAGGAGGGGCCCGGGCGCAGGCTACGGAGGTCAGGCGCGGGCTGTGGCGCGCGCGGAGAGGCGCGGTCGGCAGCGGCCGGGGCGGCGCATGGAGGCGGCGTGCGGCACGGGCATGCGGCGCAGGCGCAGTGGGCGGCGTCGCAGGGCGCGGGGCCGGAGGCCGGGGCGCAGTCGCGGTTCTTGAAGGCTTCAGGCGGAGGCTCCGACTGGGGTGGCCGGGGTTGCGGCTCCGACCCGGGCGGGCGCGAGGCCGAGACGGGCGCCCCCTTCTTCCCGGTTACGTAGAAGAAGAAGAAGGGGGGGCTACGCCCCCCCCCCCCCCCCTATTTTTTTTTCTTCTTCTGGCTGTCGGGCGCCGATTAGGGAGAAGGGGCTGCGGGCCCGGCTGCTGCTGCTATGTCCAACCTTTTTTTCTTTTCTTTTTCTTTTCTTTTTTTTCCCTTTTCTTTTCCGTTTTCCCTTTTTTTTGTCTCTACCGGTCAGGTGCGGAGGACAACAGTAGCAGTGGTGCATGGCGCAAGAGCTGCGGCGCGGCGGCATCCGGCATGGGCGCGGAGTGCGATATAGGCACGGGTCGTGGCCGGAGCGCAATAGCGGCGTATGGTGCGGCACGAGGCACGGAGGCCAGCTGGTGCGGCGTAGGGCCCGGAGGCCGGGCACGGACTCCAATGTGCGGGGCGCGGGCGCGGAGCGGCAAGGCGGTGTCAGGCTTGGAGGCCGGGCGCACAGGGTCGAAGTGACGAGGTCGTAGGCAGGCTACAACGTCGGTCGCAGGCGATGGGCGCGTGGAGCGGTGCCGGTGCGAGTGGCGGCGGGGCCCAAGCAGCAGTCGGTGCGAGCGGTGGCCAGGAGTGTGGCACAGCAGCGACGCGCAGGAGGGGTCTGGCTGGGCTGGAGGTTGGCGATGAGATGGCAGGCGGTGGTCTAGCGCAAGAGTTGCACGAGTGTGACCGACTGTGGGCCCAGCACAGGCGGGCCGACGGGGGATCGGGATCCCACCGTGGCCGGGTTCCGGGCTCCTCCCCCTCCATGGGGTCGCGGGCTTTCAAGGGGCTGTGGCCCCCTTCGTCAGCTCTTTTTTTTTTTTGACCGGCTTCTCCACCCGATTTGACTTGCTTCCCCTTGTGTCTTTTCAGGATTCGAGCTTCGAAGGTTTGGCTTCGCCGGGGTGAGTTGCTGAGGACTTCTCCTACGGGAGTGGCGCCTTCGCTTCCCCTTGTGCCTTTTCAGGATGCGAGCTTTCGCTTGACCCGATGGGGTGTCGACTCCTGACCTCGGGGGACGTTTAGTACCTCTGCGGCTTTGATACGAAAAATTCCTCGACGGCTTAAGGCTTGCTTGGCAGCTTGGAGACGAAGAATTCTTCGACGACTCGCGAAGATGAAAGCTTCTTCGACAGCTTAGAGACTAAGGATTCTTTGGTGGCTTGGAGACGAAGGATTCTTCGACGGCTCACGGAGACGAAAGCTTCTTCGACAGCTTAGAGATGAAGCATTCTTCGGTGGCTTGGAGCCGAAGGGTTCTTCAGCGGAGTATCGTCGTCTTTTTAGTACGGGAGCGTGATGACAACGGCACGGCGAGAGGACAAGACGAAGCCGAATGTGGTGACGATCGCTTGGTACGAGGACGAGGCGGAGACTTCGGAGGCCAGGGAAGGTGGCTCCTTAGTCTCCTTTTTTTTTTTCGAAGTCGCGAAGGATGCGGTTGTCGCCGATGTATCCGCCTACCTTTGGGTTACTGCATTTGACTTCAGTGGTAGTTCCAATCCTTCGAGTCTTTGACTTTGAGGGACTGGCGACGTTCGGATGGGCCCGAGATTTTGCACAAGCTTAGCGGATTTCAAGGTGGACGACTCTTTGTTTGCAGAGTAGACGCATACCTTCTTGGAGGGTAGCGAGCTTCGTTGCTTGTGACGGTCTTCGCTGGAGGATGCTTCCCTGGGGCTTAGCTGCGACCGAGGGAGAGAGACGTCGACTGGAGGGGCTTCACACTCTTGCTACTGCAGACTTGGTTAGGATGCAGAAGAAGGTGGAGACCGCTCGTGTGTCACTTCAGAAGTCGGAGTTCCGTTTGGGGGATGCTCGAGCGACCGAGAAGGCGTCTGGAGCAGAGCTTGCGAGGCGGCGTGAATAGCTGACAAGATGCCGGATGCTAGAGGAGTGATCGAGAAGGCTTTCGGAACTAACCTTGCGATGCAGTGTGCATAGCTGGCGACGCATCGGAAGTTGATGGCTTCTCTACCCCCTGGAGTTACAGCGCGTATAAGCTGCGGGAGACGAGCCGTTTCGGCGCCTTAAGGACTTAGACTTACTACTCGTGCGTCACTTTAGAAGCTGTAGTTCCGTTTGGGGAAAGCTCGAATGACCGAGAAGATGTCTGGAGCAGAGCTCGCGAAGCAGCGTGCATAGCTGGCAATGCGTCGGAAGTTGACGGCTTCTCTACCCCGTGAGTTGCAACGCGTGTAGGCTGCAGGAGGCGAGCTGCTTCAGTGCCTCAAGAATTTTGACTTTCTTGTCAACTTTTGGTTTGCTGACTGGACTTGTGGATCTGCACTTGTTCTTCTCTGGGCTGGCCTTCTGGGACGATGTTAGGATATTTCTCCTTTTTTTTTTTGTCTTGACTGAACCTGAAGTGACTTCTCAGACTGCCTACGTACCCCCCTAAGGGGGATCAAGTCGCACGTAGTTCATTTATTCTTTTTTTTTTTGGCAAGGGGGGTAACCTTGCGCTAAGCAAAGTACCTTTTGAGGGACTTGCCGCTGGTAGGCAAAGTCGCCGCTGGTTTGTAGTTGTCGCCTGCCTTCTTCGCTTCAATATAGTTAGAAGTGAAGATCTTCTTGACTGGAGTTTTGATGATTGCAGGAGTTTGACTGGAGTCGATACCTCGGCGATTTGGAAGGATTTGTTCGTCACTTTTGAAAAGGCGAGCTTGAGTCTTTGTCAGGCGATGTGGTACTGCAGCTGTGGGGGAGGATTTCGGCCGTCGTACGTGACCCTCCTCCAACAGTCGATTGAAGGTTTGACCCTTCGGGATGTGGCACGCTTCGAAGCATTGAGTTGTGACTTGCTGGGCTGTCACACAAACACTGTAGAGTAGAAAGGTAGAGGAAAAGGTGACACAGGATATAGTGACAAAGTTCGGCCGAAGCCTACGTCTCCATGCGGTAAGACGCAACCTTTGAATCCACTATCTCTAAGTAAACAGTAGAGCTACTCTCGACAGGCCGAGGAGTGCTTCTTACAAGTAATCAGAGGATGGAAAAGGAGTCTGAAAACCAGAAATCTCAGGGAGCTCTAGAAAACAGAAAGTGGGTTTCTGGTCTGGAATTTGGGATCTGGAATCATTTACAGGGTTTGCTATTTATAAGGGCTTAGTTTATCTAGGGAATATTCCAGGAATATTCCCAGAAATATCCGGGGTTTGGTAAATACCCGGGGGGATTTACTAGACCCAAGATAGTGCAAGTGGGCCCCAGGCAGGGCTACGGGTCCCACCGTTGGATTCGTGGGCCCCAGGCAGGGCTACGGGTCCCAGCGTTGGACTTGTGGGCCCCAGGCGGGGCTGTGGGTCCCACCATTGGACGTTAGCCAGATTTTGCACCCACAGTTATCCCCTTCCAGCTAGATAAGTGTTAACCTAGCTGGTTGGGATTTCCTGGTGCAAAGTCGGTCGCTCGTCTGCCGATCCTCTGTCCGGGGTTGGTCGTCATCTGTCTGTCGACCTGCTACGTGAGGCGACCATTGGACCCGCCAACTCCCTGCCAGGGGTCGGCCGGGTGTGCGTCTGCCGACCCATTGTGCGTGACCAACCATCGTCTGTCTGCTGACCCATTGTGCGGGGCCGACTGGTGTCTGCCTTCCGACCCCTTGTCCGGGGTTGACAGCTGCATGTCTGTCGACCCCCTGTCCAGGGCCAACTGCTATCTGTCTGCCAACCCCCTGTCTGGGGCTGACCATCGTCTGTCTGTCGACCCCCTGTCGGGGGCCGACTGCTGTGCGTCTGCCGACCCGTTGCACGGAGCCACCATCGTCTGTCTGCCGACCCGTTGCGCGGGACCGACCGTCGTCTGTTTGCCGACCCGTTGCGTGGGGCCGACCGTCGTCTGTCTGCCGACCCTCTGCGAGGGGTCGACCGTCGTCTGCCTGCCGACCCCCTGTCCGGGGCCGACTGTTGTGCGTCTGCCGACTCGTTGGGTGGGACCGACTACTGGTGTGTTACCCCCTCCCAGTTGGGTAGGTGGTAACCTGGTTGACTGGGGTCACAAAAATAGCTGCGCGCAAGTCGGTTCAGGCTAAAAAACCTAGGGGGCGTTGGTCAAAAAATATTAGGGACAGGGGGTTTTGTGCAAAAAGTTATGAGCAGGGGTGGTTCATGCCAAAAAATCATGGGGCAGGCGGGTTCTGTGCAAAATGTCAGAGGTAGGGGGTTCTGTGCAAAAAGATAGGGGCAGGGGGGGTTCTGTGCAAAAAATCTTAGGTAATGGGTTATGTGTAAAAATTCGGGTCAATTATGTGCAAAAAATCAAGAGCAAAGGGGTTTGGTCAAAGATTCTGGGTGGCAGGAGTTTTTTTATAAAAAATCATGGGCTAGGTTTATTGTCAAAAAGTGATAAAAGGGGTTCTGGGCAGAAATTTTTAGGACTGGGGGGTTTTTTGCAAAAACCCAGGTTGGGTTTTGGGGGGTCGGTATAAGTGTATAGGGAGACTCCCAGGGTGGACCCAAGAGCACCCGAGGTGGTAAGGTGGGGTTTTCTCCTAGTGGGGGTCGGTAGAAATGCTAACCATTCGATTACAATGCAATGAAATCAAAACCACACGATGGAGTCATCGTGAGAATACTGTGCACCCAATCCGATTCAAACGGTTGTGATCTGAGCCACCTCAGCCTTTGTCTTTAGTGGGTCGGTAGACAGGGTGTTTTTTTTTTGTCGTGTAGGGGGTCGGGAGAAATGCAGGGGGGGAAGGGGGAAGGGGGTCGGGAGAAACTCAAAAAGGGGGGGGGGGGGTCGTCGGCCGGGGAAGGGGGGTTGAGGTTGGGAGGCGCGCAGGCGAGCGGGGGCGGCTGCGGCGTGGGCGACCGCGGGTGGTTGCGGGCGGGTGCAGGCGGTTGCGGGCGGAGGCGGCCGTCGCGGCCCGGGCGGGCGGGGGTGCAGGCCGGCGGGCACAGGCGGGCGGGCGGGGCGCAGGCGGACGTGGCGCGTGCGGGCGGGGCCGGCTGCGGCGGGCGGGGTGAGGGGGGGGTCGGGCTGGTGGCACCCCTCTCTCTCTCTCTCTCTCTCTCTCACTCACTCTCTCTCTCTCACACACACACACCCACTCATGCACTCTCTTCTCTCACCCACTCATGCACTCTCACTCTCTCTGTTTCTTTGCAACCGCCGGGGGGGGGTTGTTTGGTGCAAGAGGGCAAAAAGGAAAAGGGAGGGGGGGGGGGGGGGGGGGTTTGTTTGGGGCAAGAGGGCAAAAAGGAAAATAAGGGGGGGTTGGTGCAAGAGGACAAAAAAGAGAAGGGGGGGGGTTTCTCTTTCCTTAATTCTTACCCCCTCTCACCTTTTCTCTCTAAATCTCACCCCCTCTTCTCACTGGTCTTCTACTAAAGAGAATGACAAACGACCCTCGGTCCTCATCGTTTCTCTTGCTTCGGAGGCTCGAAGCCAGCCTTGAGGCTGTGGTCCCGGTGAACCAATATGATCATAATCCGAAGTGGGCTTAGCTTCAACACCGGATAGATCCCAACACCCGATCCACCAATCCCTCTACCGAAAGGGGTCTGCAGAGCTCGAGGAGGAGGGGCTTGCCGGTCAGGGGGTCGTCGGAGTTGCTCGATATAGTCAAGAAATGGCACGTTGTGTACACATGCGATGAGGACGACACGATCGATGTTGCTTGGTGACGATCCATGGCATAAGTTCTGCAGCATCGTGAGGAAGATATACATTTACACGTGCGAGGAGGCGAAGAGGCTGTCACCGAAGGCGGGCGAGGCGGCGAGGCCCGGAGCGAGGAATCCGTCTTCCGATGCTGATGTCGGCCGAGTCGAGCATGAGGACTAGGCATCGGTTGGTTGTTGATAAGGACTGCTGCTGACGCCCTGCGTGACCACCTTAGTCGAAATAGAGTGGTATATGGTAGTGTCCGTGACGTGTTGGTCATGTGGGGACCCTTTCTCCGACCAGCCTGTTGGGCGCAACATGGGCCGTTATTCTCTTTTGTACGTAAGAAAAGCGTGCATTTGCGTCAAATGCCGATCGAAGTGGTTGGATGGAAGCATGGGGCGCGTGCTGCACCCCCACACTGTTTTGGCGGTATCTTTCGTTCTGTTTTGTCGTTTGGTTGGGCCGAGTCGTTTCACCACGAGCCGAGATGAGCTGAGCTTTGGCCTATTTGTGCTTGTCTTGTAACCGAACAAACCCGAACAAGCTTGTCGACGCACGTTGTTCGGCGTTGACCGTTATACATGCCGACCCCCTGCCAAGGGTCGGTCGGGGGTGCATTCGTTGTTTGTCGAGGCGAAGGTTTCGACCTTCGTCGTCGCATATCGAGGGCAGGGCCTTGGGCTTCGTCGAATGCTGAGGCGAAGGCAGCCTCGGTCTTCGTCTTCGAATGTCGAGACAGAGGTCACCTTGGGCCGAGACGGTGCTGATATCTCGGGCTTCGTCAGGTGCCGAGGTGGCGAAGCCTGCCTTAAACATTGTCTTCGAATGCCGAGGTGAAAGTCGCCTCGGGCTGAGACGGTGCTGACGTCTCAGGCTTCGTCAGGTGCCGAGGCGGTAAAGCTGGCCTCGGACTTTGTTTTCGAATGCCGAGGCGAGGTCGCCTCGGGCCGAGACGTTGCCGATGTCTAGGGCTTCGTCAGGTGCCGAGGCGGTGAAGCCTGCCTCGGACTTTGTCTTCGAATGCCGAGGCGAACGTCGCCTTGGGCCGAGACGTTGCCGATATCTCGGGCTTCGTCAGGTGCCGAGGCGGCGAAGCTTGCCTCGGACTTTGTCTTCGAATGCCGAGGCGAAGGTCGCCTCGGGCCGAGACGTTGCCGACGTCTCAGGCTTCGTCAGGTACCGAGGCGGTGAAGCCTGCCTCGAACTTTGTTTTCGAATGCCAAGGCGAAGGTCACCTCGGGCCGAGACATTGCCGACGTCTCGGGCTTCGTCAGGTGCTGAGGCGGTGAAGCCTGCCTCGGACTTTGTTTTCGAATATCGAGGCGAAGGTCGCCTCGGGCCAAGACGGTGCTGACGTCTCGGGCTTCGTCAGGTGCCGAGGTGGTGAAACCTGCCTCGGACTTTGTCTTCAAATGCCGAGGCGAAGGTCGCCTTAGGCCGAGACGTTGCCGACATCTCGGGCTTCGTCAGGTGCCGAGGCGGTGAAGCCTGCGTCAAATTTTGCTTTTGAATGCCAAGGCTATCACCTTGGGCCGAGACGATATCGCCGTCTCGGGCTTTGTCTTTGTATGCCGAGGGTGGGACCTTGGACTTACTGATTGACGGGGGGTAAGAATTCGGAGTACTCAGTATGGTGCCTTTGTATCGGTTGGACTTAGGCGAAGCGCTTTTCAGTCGAACCAACGTATTGGGACACGTAGCTTTGTACCATTGCAGGTTAGTCGGTCGTGTCACAACGCGTACCGAACTAACTGTGGCGGGGCACTAGTGCATGTGTCCTTACGTGACAACGGGAGCACGTGCGACGCCAATGATTCAAAGTACTCAGCGTAGTGCCCTTGTATCGGTTAGACTTAGGCGAAGCACCGTTTCAGTCGAACCTACGTATCGGGACACGTAGCTTTGTACCGTTGCAGGTTAGTCGGCCGTGTCGCAACGTGAACCGAACTAACTGTGGTGAGGCACTAATGCATGTGTCCTTACGTGACAACGGGAGCATGTGCGACGCCAATGATTCGGAGTACTCAGCGTAGCGCCCTTGTATCGATTGGACTTAGGCGAAGCTACCGCCGTTTCAGTCGAACCTACGTATCGGGACACGTAGCTTTGTACCGTTGCAGGTTAGTCGGCCGTGTCGCAACGCGACCCGAACTAACTGTGGCGAGGCACTAATGCATGTGTCCTTACGTGACAGCGGGAGCATGTGCGACGCCAATGATTCGGAGTACTCAGCGTAGCACCCTTGTATCGGTTGGACTTAGGCGAAGCGCCGTTTCAGTCAAACCTACGTATCAGGGCACGTAACTTCGTACCGTTGCAGGTTAGTCGGCCATGTCGCAACACGAACCGAACTAACTATGACGTTGAGTAGAAGTTGAGATAGAATTTGATAGTCTTCGATATAACTTGAAATAACTGTCATTTCATTGATAACTTGGTAGATGTTACATCATGGATTTCAGATGAGGGACCTTCCGAGTTGTTGATAGTCGGTGGTCTTTTACTCTGATCGGTCGACGGGCTACTTTTCTTTGGTATTTGTGGTCTTCTGAGGCTCTGCGGGTCTATCGCCTGCCCGTCTTGACCTCTTGGAGGTTCTATCTTCCTCAGCCTCCGCGTTGTGAGCTTGAGCTGTTGGTCTCGTTGGTTCTTTATCAGAAAGATGCTTCTTGAGATCATGTTTCTTGCGAGCGACTTGATCGTCCTCCACCTCGATCTCCTTTTGAATTCGATTGAATAGCACTCCAAGGGAGGCAGGAGGATTACGGATGAGGTCATTGTAGATGTGGAGGTCAAAACGTAGAGCATTCTGGAATGCAAGCATGATGGCTTCATCGTCGAGGTGGTGTCCGGAGAGCACAGCATGCTCGTTCCAGAAGCTTCGAGAGAATTCCTGGAGGGTTTCATCTGATCCCATCTTGCGCCAGTAGAGGGAGTCCAACTTTTTCTCTGGCTTGAGGTTCAGCTGATAGTGTTGAACAAAGAGGTCTGCCAAATCCCTGAATTGACTTACGGAGGCCGTAGGGAGGTTGTGATACCAGTCCAGTGACATATCATCCAGGCTGCCAGCAAAGGTGCGGCATAGAACCTGGTTGTCTCTATCATGTGGCGTTAACGCTTGCCTGAAGGCGAGGATGTGCAGCGTCGGATCTCCAGTCAAGCAGTTGAACTTGGGGAGAGCGGGGGCTTTCCAGCTTCGAGGAAACAGGGCGTAGAGAATATGCCGATGAAGTGGGCCTTCGGAGGCATGATCGTTCCGTCTATTGCCTTTCTGGTCGGAGAGGCGTCTTGGAGGAAGAGGAGGTAGAGAGGGCGTCAGAGTCCATCCTGTCATCCGATGCCCGACTGGGGTTCTATTGCCATTGTAATGTTGCTGAATTTTGGAGCGATGTCGATTATTCTGAATATCTCTCCTGGTGTAAGTATCGAAGGATGACTCGGAGCCCAGAGACTCGGGATGGCGAGCAGACTCATTGAGACGCTCCCAGACAGTCGGCCTGGGAGGAATAGGTGAGGGTCCTCTCGAGAGGGATTTAAGAGAATATTGAGGGATATTGATGGTGGATCGTTTGGAAGGAGCGGAAGATTGGTCGACCGACCGACGGACGTTTGCTCCGTCGTTGATGCCGACGGTTGACTGCGGGGGATTGATTCTTGCATTGACGGTGATTTGTCGGAGAGAGTCTCTCTCAACCATAAGAGCAGCATTCTGTTTCATAAGAGTGAGGAGCTGAAAGTCCTCTGTTGTGATTTGGTACGTCGCTTGAGCATCAGTACTAGGAGAGATGTGTGCTTTTCCCAAGCGCTGAGGAATTTGGTCGGCTAGTTGAGGCGACCATCGAAGTTGAGCCTGGGCGGCGCAATCAACCGACGGGCGACTCCTCAAATTGACAGCGAGTTGCTGTTCCGGATGTTGGCTCGTTGCAAACCGATGACTCATTGATCGAGTCATCGGATGTCGAGCGTCTGGGTGCATGCTGCTTTCCTCCGGCTGGTCCATCGGTGTCTTCGCCATTTAGATGTAACGATGGAGATAGACGGATTGCTCGGGCAACCGGTAGCAGCTACCAAAGGAGTTGGGAGGCTTAGAAGTTGTAAGTTGATAGGATCGTGATCCCACAGACGGTGCCAAACTGTGGGGGAGGATTTCGGCCGTCGTACGTGACCCTCCTCCAACAGTCGATTGAAGGTTTGACCCTTCGGGATGTGGCGCGCTTCGAAGCACTGAGTTGTGACTTGCTGGGCTGTCACACAAGCACTGTAGAGTAGAAAGGTAGAGGAAAAGGTGACACAGGATATAATGACGAAGTTCGGCCGAAGCCTACGTCTCCGTGCTGTAAGACGCAACCTTTGAATCCACTATCTCTAAGTAAACAGTAGAGCTACTCTCGACAGGCCGATGAGTGCTTCTTACAAGTAATCAGAGGATGGAAAAGGAGTCTGAAAACCAGAAAGCTCAGGGAGCTCTGGAAAACAGAAAGTGGGTTTCTGGTCTGGAATTTGGGATCTGGAATCATTTACAGGGTTTGCTATTTATAAGGGCTTAGTTTATCTAGGAAATATTCTAGGAATATTCCCAGAAATATCCGGGGTTTGATAAATACCCGGGGGGATTTACCAGACCCAAGATAGTGCAAGTGGGCCCCAGGCAGGACTGCGGGTCCCACCGTTGGATTCGTGGGCCCCAAGCAGGGCTGCGGGTCCCAGCGTTGGACTTGTGGGCCCCAGGCGGGGCTGTGGGTCCCACCATTGGGCGTTAGCCAGATTTTGCACCCACAGCAGCTAAGGGTAGTGAACCCATGTGCACCATACTTTCTTTGTTTTGGCTGGATTTGAACATCAACTCGATGGAGTTTTGCCCCCGAGTACCTTCTGGCTTGATTATGAGTTGCTCAGATTTGGTGTACTTGAAAGATTTGGTTGAGCTTAAGACGTGCAGCATGCCATGTAACGGTAGTGTCATCTCTTGCAAAGTGATGAAGTTATCCTTGGAGAATGATGACGCTGGCTCCTTTGCTGGAGTGGATGGCGATTGTCCTGGCTTGCGAAGCCACTGAGGTGCGAGACGCAGGACTGGTGTCACTTGGACGGGCAACGAAACATATCGCATCGAGCTTGATTTGAAGTCGCTGTGAATTTTTCGTCTTGATGCTGGCGCTTCTTTGTCTTTGTGCACCTTCTGGCTGGAAGATGTTACTGGTTTTGCAAGTGGAGAGGTTTTGTCCTTCGCAGCTGCTTTGACTTCCTGGGCTCATGGAGCCTTTGCTGGAGGAGCTTCTGCAACGGGGTCTTTAGCCTGGTGAACCTGGACGTCAGCAAGGTGTGCTTCGGCCTCGTTGAATAGCTTGCCGTTGGCGGTGATGCTTCTTCCCATGCTTTCGATGTTGGTGTCGCTTTCTTCATCGTATTTCCGGAGTACTCGATGAACTTCCATTATGCAGCAGGAGACCTTGAAGTTTTGATCAGCTTCAAGGAGGCAATTGGGAAAGTACTCCTGGAGTGTCACCGACTCTGGAAAGCTTTGCTGGAGGAGATTTTTCGGATTTGCTGGTGGTACTTTGGACGTCTTTCTTCCTGGAGCTTCATTCTTTTCCTTGAAAGACTTTCTTCTGGAAAGTTTTCTTATCACCCAGTTTTTCTTGTGGTTAGTCAGACGTGCTATCCTGTAGCTTGATCGTCGTGGCCTTCTCCTTCGAGGCGCCATAGCTCGTGTGTTTTCATCAGTAAGATCTTCATCGCCAAGGTGAAGAACTAGTGCTGCAACGGAAGGCGCTTCTTTGATCGGAAGGACTTGCTCTTTTGGAGACTGTACTGATTCATCTTCTGATCCCCAGCCAGTTGGCTTGACTTCTTCATTTGGAATCAAAGGAGGCCTGGAGTAGAGGACATAATAGTCAAATTTGCCCGAAGGTTGGCCTAGCATGTTGACTTCGGGGCTTCTTTGTTCGTCTCTCGCTTTGAGCATGTACCGGAATGTAGCTTTGTTTGGAAAAGGGAGTGCTTGCATGAGAGGTGGTTGCCCCCAAGACAGTAAGGATTTGGCCCTAGGTACTGAAGGAGCATGCCGTCGTCGTCTTCTTGGACTGCCCCCCTTCTTTGAGTCATCAACGGTGGACTGCCCCCCTTCTATGAGGACTGGCGGGGCTTCTTGTAACTCGTCGTCCGAAGTAGAAGTATCACCGTTGTCAGTTTCGATGATGAAGATATGGTTGACGACTGCCATGGGTGGGTGGGCGGGTGTTGAAACGACGCCCTCGACTGGCATTCCCAAACGATCAAACACCGACCTCTTCTTTGGTTGCTTGACTGGCCCAAGCCTTTCGAACACGAATGTACGCTTTAGATTCGACTGGCTTTGATTGCTTTTGTTTTGCTTTTGGAGTAAGGCTTGGCACCGAGCTCGTTGCCGCCTTCTCTTACTATCAGGATAGCTGGCGTAGGTGGAGCGTGTATCGAAGATTGTCGATCCTTCAGCTGCTTCGTCTACCATCTTCGCCCCAATGTAGTTGGAGGTGAAGGTCTTCTTCGCTGCAATCCTGACGACCATCGGAGTTTGACTGGAGTCGATGCCTCGGCGGTTCAAGAGGATTTGTTCGCCGCTTTCACTACAAGAAAAGACAATTTCTGCGACACACCAGAGCATCGCCAAAAGTGGCAATATTCATCGCGAAATATCTTTTACGACGCTTCAAACTGCGTCGCCAAGACGTCGCCAATTCCCCGTCTGAGAATACTTTCAGCGACGCGATCAAATTGTGTTGCCGAAAGCTTAACCAACCGCGACGCAATAAGCGTCGCCGATTAAAAGAAAAAACGTCGCTAAAATGACCTCCTACGTCGCGAAAACAACTAACTTATGCTTATATATAGAACATTTAGCGACACACCGTATGCATCGCCAAAAATAAAAATATTTGGCGACATATATAATAGTGTCGCTAATAACTTCTAGCGAATAAATAATAACGCCGCAAAATGTATACTTTGTCGTCGCATAATGTATACTTTTAGCGACGCAATAATTACGTCGTCGAATTTATTCATTGAGCCAAATGTATATATTAGGTGATGCAATCATCGCGTTGCACAATATACGAATTCAATGACGTAATATATTACATGCTTTGTCAAAAGACAAATTGTTAATATTTTTTTGTTAAATTTTAAATTTTTATATTAAAATCTTTATACACATGTATTCATCCACATACATTTCAATAAAAACAAAAGTACATAAGTATTCATTTAAACTCATTTAATATCAAATCAAAATACTAAATTATTCTTCTAAGTACACATATTTATCCACTCATTTCTATGAAGGATCAGTAATACAAAACCCGACATCCATCACATCAACTGAAGGACTACAAAAAATAAACTCATGTCTTTGATGATGGTGCCGCATCTTTTCTGAAATGTCAAACCTTGCCACTTGCTTCTCTGGAACCTCCACTGGAAGTTTACCAAACCGTGCCATAAGCTTCTCTATCCCCTTGCCTTTGGTCAGCCCCAGTCCACGCCTCGTGCTCGGATCTGAAACTACAAAGAACACAACGATGTTTTAGTTATTATGCATAACACAATAAGGATAAAAATTCTATAGAAAAAATATTTTACAACTCCTACCAACGCTGCTGGCCTCGGTCGGTGGAGTAATTATATGTTCCTGTGGGGTTAGTATAAACTGGGATTGTGCAGGCTGAGGTTGGAACCGTGTCCTCTCGTTGGAGACACTATAAGTGAGAAAGTTGATGAAAGATGGATCTGAAACTACAAAACAAAATGAGTCATGGATTTGATAAAACAATTAATATACAATGATTTCACTGTAGCAAAGAGATTGCTAGGCTTCGCTATATTTTTTATTAAAATTTAAATTTTTTCTAGAGGTTACAGTAATTTTATTACAGTAATTTATTTTATAGTAATATATTTCAAAAAAAATGTAGCAATAATATCACTCTTGTCAATAAGTACCCCATCTAATGGAATGAGCAACATAATATTGATTCTAGCAGTGTACACCCAATCAATATAGCTGAAAGTTCTAGTTAGAGAGCCGCCTACGATTCCTAGTGAGTCTATGACTGTACTTTGGTCACATTATGTAGTGGCATAAGGGGTCTTATGGCTTTGGACTACGAATGTAAAATGACTTGAAATTATGAGCAATTTGTAACTTATATTGGATTATTCTTCCTTTCTCTTTTTCGGAGAAAATTGAATTACGATAATACTGAAAATTTATTTGGGAATAAAAATAAGGACGCATATCCACCAAAATTGATGATGTATAATATAATAAGGAATATGGAGCAGGTAGCGGGAATCGAACCCGCATCATTAGCTTGGAAGGCTAGGGTTTATAGCTGACGTTGGTTGATCATTTTTAACATCTCTAATTCAAAACCGAACATGAAAATTTTATTTCATTTGGCTTCTTTTATGGATTAGCTTTGACTATTGACTCGATGTCAACGTTCTCTGTCATATCGATGTTGGGATAACTTTTATTATCGGATTTTAGCCTACTTAACACATCATGATCCAATCTTTACTTAACATAGCATGGTTCTCAAGCCCTAAGTAAATATAGATTTTAACCCTAGTAAGTATGGATTACTATTTAGATTTAAGAATGGCTTCATAATTTCGAATTAATCTTGGCTTCACAGCTTTGAAATATACATTACTTCCCGATTTAGAATTTAACATAGCTTCATAATTCCAAATTTATCATGTCTTCCAAATTTTGAGTTAATCTTGGCTTCACAGTTTTTTTGATCATCTTCTCCCCCGACCTCCAGCGGCCACACCCGACCTCCAGCGACCAGTCGCCCCCCCCACCCCAACCTCCAGCGGCCACCCCCAACCTCCAGTGACCACCTGCGGCCAATCACGATCACCAAAAAAGTTTGAAAGTTGTGGAACCAGAAAGAAAGGTAACATAATTAATATCAAAATAAACATAATTCAGTTGGTATTACAATAACAATATTAATACCAAATCCCATACAGAAAAAAAAAAAATATAGATCATCCAAAACAATAAAATTCAACTTTTTACCCATGTAAACAAAAGGACAAGAACAATCAACCCAGAATTTCTCCTAAAGAAATTCAATACCTATGATCTACCCAACTTGTGAAAACCTCCACTTTGCCAGCATAGCAATCAACAACAACATTAAACACATCAAATTCTATAGAATCAAGAAAATTTTCAAGAAACCAACATTCGATAACCACCCATGTAATAAAACTACCCAATTGTTCAATAAAACAATCAACACTAAACCTACAAAAACTACAAATTTTGGGATAAACCCAAATTGTATTTACTAAAATATTCAGCGCCACTAAGATTTTTCTAAGCACCGGGCCCATCATATTTACTAAAATATTCGGTGCCACTAAGTGGCCCAGGAAGGTGGTACCCCTAACCTAATCTTTAGTTTTGTAACTAATTATATTTACGGATTATTATCCCCCATCAAACTAAAACGGCACTAGGACACCCTTCCGTCAAGCTGAAATGGCAAGGGGGTAGGTACCACGTCCCCTACTGCGTAACGTAGGAGTCCACTCCCTTCGTTACTAGCTAAATAACTTTCTAGTTAAACCTGGCCTATGTCCCTAGAGGTTCGACTACTAAAGCAAATGCCAAGACGAACTCGAACAAGGGCAGATACTGAACCTAACAAGATCTTTCAGCTATCGACTAAGGCCCGAGATAACACAGACGCTACAAATGTTTAGGGGAACAATGTTACACCAATTAAGGTGCAACTACTTCTCTGAAGGCTGGCACTAGTTTCAGAAAACCACAAAGAGAAGGGAAAGATCAATATCACTAAGAACTATCAACATCTAACACCTTCTAAAACAAAGGGGTTATATGCAAGGGGTATGACACCAGACACAAGGTAAAGAGTTATATATATATATATATATATATATATATATATATATATATATATATATATATATATATATATATATATATATTACAGTGATTTCCATTAAGCATATATTGCTGGAAAAAAGAATTGAAATCGTATAACTAGATATAGGACAATATTGGGAATATTCACAAGGTTAAACTATTTAAAAACATGGCAAAATTAGATGGAAAACCACTTAGGTTCTTGAACATATGGAATCTAATATTTTGGAAAAACACAAGGGTTCAGATCAGTAGTTACTTGTTAGTGTGTTTAAAAAATAATAGTGACATGAAAATAAAAAAATCAGATACACCTCTACTATTATTAAAACAGAACATGATAGATTGGGTGACAAATGATCACCTCAAGTGAATCTCTCAAGGTTTTTGCACCACACGAAGATGACTTCAAACGACGAGTAGGTGCAGTGCTTCAATTACTGTAGAGAGGGTTCCGAGGAATGCAGTCCGGTCGGGTTCGGATTGGTTGCAACTTGGCAGAAGAAGATATCTAAAGGGGAAGGGAGAATGGAGGCGGCGGCTGCTCACCCTTATGATTTAGGGTCCGGACCAATAGAGAAGGGAATGGGGCTGATTGGTATAAAATGGAAACAGGGAATGAGATCAAAGGCCAGGATTAAATCCCTAAATGAAGGTTGATAAGAAAAAACAAATGAAAGCATCAAAGAGGGAAACGTTGTGTCGCTCACTGTGAACAGTAACCAGCGGTTACTGTTCACAATGATAAAGTTACTGTTCACAATGATAAAAAATAAATGTATGTTATTTTATTCTATTTTGAAAATTATATATAAAAAAATATATTAAGAATCCGGAAAAACTTTATATATGAAAGTTGGCTAAAAAAATCCCCCCGCATCCATCTGTACCCTCGGATTGGGATTTTCAAAAAGTTTTATAGAAAAATAATATTATTTTAATCTTTTATGGAGGTATGAATTCTGAGACTATGTTAGACTGATCAAATATGGTCCGAATTCCACTATCTATGCAACAATAGGTTTAAAATTCCGCGAGAAAGACACAAGTGTGTTGGATGTATAAATCAGATCACTGATCTACACCAGTTGCACCAATCACAAAACGAGCAAATAAATTTTTGATAAAATATGCGACACGCTAATACAAAATAACTGCTACGAAAATAAGATAACTAGAGTATTAAGCATAGAAGAAAAGCCTTCATAAAAAACAAGTGTAGTTGTACCTGAAAATAACTAGCCCATTTCGAACACTTTGCACGCTTTTCGGAGCAAGTCAAAATGGTCAAGGTTCTCAACTCAGAACCAAACATAACTCGCCACAACATCCATAAGGTAACCGGATCCAAAAGATTTAATTCGAACACATAAATGAAGACAATGCTAGAAACAGGGTGTCACAACCTTCGTCTCTCTCGATCAGTCATAGCGGAGGCGGAGGTGTACAGGTGCGCACGACGGGGGTGAGGTGGAGGCGAATGGTGGAGACGGAGGTGAGAGGTGAGCAGCGGCAGAGGCGGATTCGACTATAACCAGCGAGCAACGGAGGTAGAGGCGAAGGCGACGGGCACGAGCATCGACTGGGTTCAATTAGGTCCAGCGCGAGCGGTAGTTGGGGTTCATCTCATGACCTATAGATTAGGTCTGGCGGGGGGAGGGGGGTTCGGTTAGGTCCGACAGGGGCGGGGGTGGGGTTCGGTTAGGTCTGGCGACGGCAGCAGTGGATGAGTGGAAGCAAAGCTATATTCGATGGAAGATGAGGGGTATTTTCATCCAGAGGGGTTTGAGCTCAAATGGAAAGGTTGTCGGGACTGCAGCTCTTAGTGATCTTCTAAAAAGGACTTCTTGCTAATTCCCTCTTTTTTTTTGGCTGGAGGGATTGACGAATTAGAATAGAATGGAGGAAAGGACATCAAGATAATTTTGGGGTTTGGGTAATCCGATCGAGATCAGACAATTATGGGGTTTTAAATTCGTGCATTCACCTAAACATTCTTGGCGCGGATTTTTTTATTTTTTATTTTTCGAGATGATTCTGCGACGCATAAAGAACGTCGCCATAAAAATTTGAGAATCAGCGACGCTATAAACAACGTTGCCAAAAATAAGGAATTTCACGACGCACAACTACGTCGCCAATTGGAACTAACAGTGCACTTAGTTTCGTCGCCAAAATTTTTAATTTTCTGCGACAAAATTTATTTCGTCGCTAAAAGTAAATAATTTAGCGACATCATATTGCGTCGCCAAATAGCCATTTATAGTCGCTAAAAAACTTTCCCCTTATAGGCATGAAATTTTTTATTTTTTATTTTTATTGTTGGGACGATTCTGCGACGCACGTAGAACATTGCCATAAAAAATTAAGAATCTTCGATGATATAAATAGTTGTTGCCAGAAACAAGGAATTTCACAACGCACAACTACGTCGCCAATTACAACTAGTAGCGCACTTTGTCCCGTCGCCAAAATTTTAATTTTTCACGACAAAATTTATTTTGTCGCTAAAAGTAAATAATTTAGCGACATCTTATTGCGTCGCTAAATAGCCATTTACCGTCGCCAAAATTTTTTTTCCTTCTGCACACGAACTCAACTAGCTAGCAAACTTTTAGCGACAGGAGTTTGCGACGAATAAAATATTGCGTCACGAAAATATAACTTTTGGCGATGGACAATGGTCTGCGTCGCAAAAAAGCGTCGCCAAAGATGCAATTTCTTGTAGTGTTTGAAACAGCCGAGCTTGAGTCTTTGTTATCCCATGTGGAGTTGCTGCTGGGGGAAGCGTGCCCATGGCGCTTTCTTTATTGTAGCCGGCTTTGAACAGCAACTTGGCAGCGTTTTGCCCCCAACTTCCTTTTGGCTTGAATTCGAGTTGATTAGGGTCGGCAGATTTGACAAGTCCGCTCGGGTTCAGAGCTTGTGTCAGACTGGGTAATGGCAACGTCATTTCTTGCAAAGTGATGACGTTGGCCTGTGATAATGGCGTAACCATCTTTCTTGCCGGAGTAGAAGGTGGTCGCTCGGGTTTACGAAGCCACTGAGGTGCGAGACGTAGGACTGGCGTCGCTTGGACGGGCAATGGGGTATGTTGCATTGCTCTTGGTTCGGAACCGATGTGCATCCTTTGTCTTGATTTTGATGCTTCTTGGGCCTCAAGTCTTGCCTTGTCGGAAGGTTGCATCGGATTTGCAGGTGAAGGAGCCTTGTCCTGCTTTACTTCTTCAGCCTTCTGGGCTCGCGGGACTTTAACTGGAAGGACTTCCGCGACTAGGTCTTTTGCTTGATAGAACTTAGCGTCGGCTAGATGTGCCTCGGCTTCATTGAACTGCTTATCATCAACAACGATGCATTTCTCCATGCCTTCCTCGTAGTACTTGAAGCATTGATGCCAACTGGACACTACAACGCCGTTCTCATGTAGCCATGGTCTTCCCAACAGGAGGCGATACGACATCTGGCAATCAATGATGTGGAAGAGGACCGTTGTGTCGAGCGGGCCGATGGATAGCTTCAGGCGGATGATTCTGATGGTGGACTGTCCGCCCTGGTTGAACCCTTGAATGACCAGCTGGCTGTGCGAGAGCTGGTCATTGGTGATGCCGAGTTGTCGCATTGTCTGGATGGGCATGATGTTGACGGCGGAGCCACAGTCTAGCAGGATTCGATTCACTGGCTTCTCTTTGATGTATCCAAAAACGTAGACGGACCGGTTGTGCAATCGTGTTTCGAGTTGCAAGTCTTCGTCTGAGAAGGTTATCGCCGCATCACACGAGGCCACAGTCTTGCCCTTTTCGCCGTCCTTCCTTTTCCTCTTGTAGCTGTCCGGGTCTGCCAAGGCTGCCGCCATTGCCAGGCGAGCCTTCTTCGGAAGATACAAAGCTTCCACAAGCGGCAAGTGCAGGATTGCTTCGTCATGAGAGGCGGTGCCCCCTTTGTCGGAATCGTCTTCCTCGTCAGTGGAGTCGCCTTCTTCAGAAGTTTCGATCTTACCCTTTCCTTCCGGGATTTTACGAACTTCAACCATGCAACACGAGACCCTGATGTGCTAATCGACTGGGAGGAAGTGATCGGGGAAGAATTCTTGCAACATCGCTGGTTCTGGAAGGCTTTGCTGGAGGAGATCGTCTGGGCCTGCCGGCGGCACTTTGAATGCCTTTCTTCCTGAAACCTTGCTTTTCTTCTTGTAAGTTTTTCGCTCGGGGAATCTCCTTACCACCAGGTCTTGCTTATTTTGCTTTTCTTGCCGTGGCCTTCGTCGCTGGGGTAGCATGACCCATGCCACTTTATCGGTGGATTCTCCTCCGCTAAGATGATGATTGGCAGTAGCCACTGGTTCCCTTGGAGATACTTGTTCTTCTGGAGGCTCTACTGGCTCGTCTTCCAATCCCCAGCCGGTGGGCTTGATTTCTTCGATCGAAACTGATGGAGGCTTTGAGTAGAGGACGTAATAGTCAAACTTGCCCGAAGGTTGGCCCAGCAGATCGACTTCTGGATCTCCTTGCTCATATCTTTTCCGGAGAGCGCATTGGGACGTAGCTTGACTGGAAGGGATTTGCTCTTCCTGAAGCTCCACTAGCTCATCTTCCGAACCCCAGCCGGTGGGCATGATTTCTTCAATCGAAACGGACGGAGGCCTTGAGTAGAGGACGTAATAGTCGAACTTCCCCGAAGGCTGGCCCAGCAGACCCACTTCTGGATCTCCTTGCTCGTATCTCCTTTGGAGCGCTCGTTGGGATGTAGCATTGCTTGGAAGAGGTACTGGCGTGAGCGATGGTTGCCCCCGGGGCAGCGGCATTTCTTCCTCAGTAAGCACAGGAGCATGTTGGTGTCGCTTCGAGACCTTCAGCTGGGAAGTTGTCTTCGCGGTTGGCCTTTGATGGTTGATGCGCAATTTGGGCGTATTTCGTCGTGCAACAACGAGTATCGACGAGAATGAATCGAAGGTGATGGACGTCATGTTGACCGTAGCGACCTCCCCAGAGTCGATTTCTATCTTCCTTTGCTTGGCGAGCGCCATGATTCTTTCCTTGAAGACGAAGCATCTTTCGATAGGATGACTCACCATTCGGTGGTATTTGCAGAAGAGAGGGTCGTCGACGCGGTGCATCTGCTCCGGCCTCTTCGAAGGAGGGAGCTCTATCATCTTCTCCTGTAGCAACTGATCAAACATGGAGGAGACTTCCGAGTCCGAGAAGGGGTATTCCTTTGCTTCGAGCTCCTCGAGAGTCATCCTTTGCCTTTGCGGTGGAGGCGGCGGTATGGCGGCTCCTTTTCTTTGATCCGGCTTGCCACCGATCTTGAGCGGCTTGGCTGTTGAAGTGACGTCGGCGACGTTGACTTGTTTCAGCTTCAGTGCCTGCGGCTTGTCATTCTTCTCCACCTTCAGGAAATCCTTGTTTTTATAGTCTTCGCGGTTTGCTAGGCTGAGTTCCATATCGTGAGCCCGAGTTGTGAGTTATTCGAAGGACCGAGGTTTGATACCCTTGAGGATGTAGAGCAGGCCCCAGTGCATGCCTTGGGTGCACATCTCGATGGCCGAGTCTTCAGACAAGCGGTCTCATGAATTCAGCGTGAGGTTCCTCCATCTGTCGATGTAGTCGATCACCGGCTCATCTTTCCTTTGCTTGACGATGGTGAGTTCGGTCATGCTGACGGTGCGTCTGGTGCTGTAGAAGCGATTGAGGAACTCCCTCTCCATCTAATCCCAGCTGTCAATGGTCCCTGGAGGAAGGTCAACGTACCAGTCAAAAGCATTACCTTTGAGGGTGCGAACGAACTGTTTCACCATCTCGTCGCCATATGTGCCGGCGTTGTTGCAAGTTTCGATGAAGTGAGCAACGTGCTGCCTTGGATTTCCCTTTCCGTCGAAGTGCTGGAACTTTGGCGGCTAGAACCCGATGAGGAAACGCAGCTGCTGGATCCTCGCGGTGTAAGGTTTCGAGTATGCTGCGGTGATCAGAGGAAGGCCACTGCCATGGGAGCGCATCATGTCGGCTACCAACGCTTGTATTTACTGAGCATTCATTGTTGATGTTGCCGGAGGTTGTGTGGCCACCGAGGCTGGCGCTGGAGAGAGGACTTCCACCGGGACGAGAGCCGAGGAGAGTGCTGGAGTAATCGCTTGAATCGTCGAAACAACCTCTGCAAGAGCGGGAGTTGAAGACGGCGCTGGAGCGGCTACTGGAGAAGTAAGGGGTTGACCGACTGCTGCAGCGTCCTTTGCGCTTAGCTTTTGAAGCAGAGTATTGATGTGACGATTCTTTTCCTCTATCAGCCGAGTAATCTGCACCATATGCTCGCTCATCTGGATGACTTGGAGCTGAAGAGCGAACGGAGGATGGTGATGGAGGACGTCTCGATGTGGCATGCTAGCATCCTCGCCGTCATCGTCGGAGACGTAGTTGCGCCGACTTGCTTCTGGTTGATGACTAATGTTTGTCCCCTGCAGAGGAGGTGCAATGTCCGTTGGAGAATCTGAACGGGCTCGGGGTTGGGGCTGGTCCTCCCCAAACTTCTGGACATGGACTCTAGAATCGAGGCCTGTTTCTTCATGCACCAAGGCCTCGTCGGCGCTTTGGCGAGCATCTTCGGCGGCAATTTCTGGCATGAAGACATCCGCAAGGGTTCGAGTACGCCGAGTGTAGACGCGTACCATCGGGGGAGCATCATCCTCCGGGTTTACTGGACCACCGTGTCGGAGTAGAGGTGACTCGGCGATTGGTGAGAGGCTTGGAGCAAACGCATCGTTGCTTGTCCCGGCCATTGCGAACTTGAAGCAACTTCTTCAGTCGTACGGATGAAAGGAAAAGATGTCCCACCGGGCGTGCCAGAAATCTGTGGGCGCAGAAAAAGATACGGGTCGTCTTTATTGCGAACACACAAGATTACAGAGTGCCAGGACTTGGGAGCTTGGGTGTGACGAGTCCGGGTGCGACGAATATTGATCAGGAGATTGTGGTAGAGATCCTTTGGAGGGTCCCTTTGATCCGCGTCTCCACGTGGTATTCGTGCGAGAGCTCTGAAGGGGTTGCCCAACACAGAGGTCTTTACAGGGTGAGGGTGTTTGAAAGGCTAAGGAGTATCCGTCGTTTCTTTGGTCTCTTCCGTGCTTCACGCTTCCTCGGCTAGGGGGGTGTTCGGCTTCGTTCCTTGGTCTTCGTGTATTCCTCGCTCCTTGCTTGACCTCGGCGTCCTTGATCGTCGGTTCACGGCGTCGATCGTGCTTTTGGCGTTGGCTTTGGCTTTGGCGTGGCTCTGGCTTTCGCTTTGCTTTGGCGCTTGCGCTTGGACGTAGACGGGGAGAGACTTGCAGTGCTTTCGTTCTTCCGGACTTCGCGTCGTATATTGGCTAGAACGTGCGGTGCTTTTGCTCGTGACCGGCATAGTCGCTTGGCTTTGGCACTTGCGTTGCTTTAGCGCGGGCTTTAGCGGGGCTTTTGCTTCGGCTTCTTGTGTGAGCTTTTGCTTCGGTGTCGACTCGATCTTCTTCTCGGACGATAGTGACAACAATGCTTCAGGCTTCTTTGACGGTCTAGGTGTCGGCTAGACTTTGCTTCTTCTCCGGGCTTCTTTGGCGTGATCGGAGTCGAAGGGTACTCTTGAAGATGGCGGGGGTAGCACCGATCTCCGTGCGACGGTTGTAGCGCCGGCTTTGCTTCGAAGGCGACGGGTGTAGCGACGCTTCGGGTGTCCCTTTCCAAGCTTTCTTCTTCGTGGATGGAGCGGGCGTTTATCGAAGGCGATGGGGTGATGACGCTTCGGTCTTCTTCTCCGGGCTTTTGGGCTTGATCAGAGTTGAAGGTTTGTTGGAGACGACGAGGTGGTGCTACTCAGATCTTCTTCTTCGGCCTTTGCTCCTGGCGTCTTCGGAGTCGAAGGGTTCTTCTTCTTTGAGCTTTCTTCTTCGTGCACGGAGTCGAAGGCTTGATCTTCTTGTGCAAGGGTCTTCACGTTGATGAGGGCTTTCAATGGACTAAGCCGGTCCCGAAGGGATTGGCTTGCCCGTGCCTCGTGAAGCCTTGGGTCGATGAAGAAGCGTCTCCTCTTCTGCAGAGCTTCCTCGCTTCGTGTTCAGCTTGCGGCCCCTTCGACCGACGACGGTTGTGGCGTCGGCTCCTTCTCCAGACGTATTTGGCATAATCAAAGTTAAAGGCTTTGTTGAAGATGACGGGTGTAGCGCCGCTTCTTTTCTTCTCCGGGCTTTTGGGCTTGATCGGAGTCTAAGGCTTGTTGGAGACGACGGGGTAGTGCCGCTCCGATCTTCTTCTCTGGCCTTTGCTTCTGGCGTCTTCGGAGTTGAAGGGTTCTTCTTCTCCGGCTTTTGCTTCTGGCATCTTCGGAGTTGAAGGTTTCTTCCTCTCCGAGCTTTCTTCTTCGTGCACGGAGTCGAAGGCTTGATCTTCTTATGCAAGGGTCTTCACTTTGATAAGGGCTTTCAATGGACTAAGCCGGTCCCGAAGGGATAGGCTTGCCTGTGCCTCGTGAAGCCTTGGGTCGATGAAGAGCGTCTCCTCTTCTGTAGAGCTTCTTCGCCTTGCCATCCGACCTTTGAGCCTTCCCCTCTCCCCCTCTATTTATAGGTGAAGGGGGGAGGGGAGAGATATGGGAAGTTTATTTGAATCCCTTTAATATCTCTCTCATAACTACCTAAGATTTATTCATCCATTGATGAGGGGAATAAGTCTTTATTCGCTTTCCTTTTATGGCGGAGTAGTTATGGCTCAATCTTCTTTGAATTTATTTTGAATCTTGCACATAAAGTCGATGGCGACCCGACTTCGTTTCTTGTCCGTCGGATCGAGGGATCGGCGCAGATCCACACTTACGTAGACGTCAAACGCAACCTCCCCCCGCGCATGGCGGTATTTGTTTCCTTTTTGGTCTTTTCTTTCCTTTTCTTTTCTTTCTTTTCTTCCCTTTTCTTTCTTTCTTTCCTTTTCTTTCCTTTCTTTTCTTTCCTTTTCTTTCTTTCTTTCCTTTTCTTTTCTTTTCTTTCTTTTCTTTCCTTTTCTTTTCTTTTCTTTTCCTTGCATGGCTGGCCACCCCTTAAGGGGTTTGGATCTCTAGTGGGGGCTGGGTGGGCCCCACTTGAGGATGGGCCCACCCGGCTCCTTGTTAGGTGCGAGTCGAATGGGTCCGAGTGTGTGTCGGGTTTGATTTCGAGTCGGTGCATGCGAGTCGGGTCCGAGTGCGCGTCGGGTTTGCCTCCAACTTGGTGCATGCGAGTCGGGTTCAGGTCGGAGAGTGCGTCGGGTTCGCCTCCAACTTGGTGCATGCGAGTCGGGTCCGGGTCGGAGTGCGCGTCGGGTTTGCCTCCGAATTGGCACATGCGAGTCGGGTCTGGGTTAGACACAATTTGTGTGTCTACAAAGTCATTATAAGAATTTTTGATAAAAAAATTCAAAATAAAAATCGGACTGCGCCATTATGTCCATCTCGTCGAAACGATCAAAAAACCTATACAAACTTTTGCGTTTTGAACACATCTAGAGCATTTAAAAATTTAAAGAAAAAATAGCAAATGGAAGGTTTCGAATCAAGGACCTATCAGTAGAATTCTAACTTTTTTCCTCTAACCAGAAAACCCTTTAAACTTTTCTATCAAAACATCAGAAAAGTAATTATTATAGTAAGAGGGGAAGACTAAAAGACGGACTGTTTTGCATTTAAGGCCCTGGGACTTTTGGTATTCCCGAAAGGTCTATATAAACCCCCCCACAACAGATTTCTTCACTCAAGCCCCCACCTCGATATCCGTGCCCAGCCCGCCACCACCTCCGGCCACCACCTTCGCCGGCCGTCACCACCTCCTCCGGCGCCGTCACCGCCACCACCTCCGGCCATCACCACCGGCCACTGCCTCACACCACCTCGGGTTGTCGGGTCGGGTATGGAATTTAAATCCATTTAATTCGGGTTTTAACCCGTTATAAAATGATTGGTGCAAAAAGGCTAGACTTCATTTTAGAACCCACAACCTTCTCAAACCCTAATCAAAAGCCTTTTAGGCTAACCAAGAGATTCCTTTACAATTCATGTTTAAAAATCACCTATCATTAAATATATAGATTATCAAGGTAAACTTTATTGACCATATATTACCCATACGGACTCTGAATTGAGCCCCGTTAGTAACCTTGGACTCGTAATGACAAAATACACCTACTGAGATCATAAAATACCAGAACCGATAATTAAAAAGTAAATTTACTATTTTACCCCTAAGGTAAAATGGTCATAACATTGGTATTTAAACTCGGAATCGAATTCCGTTGGCGACCACATGATTGTGGTTATGATTCGGAACCACCGATATTATAAAACCCCTAAACCTGGTAGGCCACAAATATAGTTTTTTATTTTAAATTTCTGGACCGAAGCCCAATAAAACCCTTAAACCTTTGGGCCGAATCCCATTAACCATTAAGCCTCTGGGCCGAAGCCCCTCAACCTATTAAACACCGTGGGCCGAAGCCCAATAATCCCAATAAAAAACTATGATAAAACGACTCTGCCTTTGTTAAACTGTACCGCTATTACTGAGAGCAACCTAACCTTTTTACTAAAGGCAGACCACCTATTAAATTCCGTCAATACCAGTTATTTTGGCCATACCGGGAGCAAACGAACTCCAAATTGAGTTCCGTCTGTGGTCACGATTTTAGAATGAAAAACTCTACAAACTGAGTATAAATTCAAAGTATTTTAGAAATGACCAAAATACCCCTATAAGATAAAATGCATTAAATAAATTAGTTTAAAAACCTAAGGAATCCATATTGGAATTTGATTCCATCTTATCCTTAGGAAATTGAATATAAAACTAATAAAAGATAACACTATATTTCAGGTCGTGAGCTTACTAGGTCATCTACATCGGGTAAAGGATTCTACAACACTTTAGGTAGGGGACTAAACCTGGTTAATTCTTGCCAAGTGTATGTTATTGAATTAATGGTAGGATGCTATGGATTAGCTAAATTTTGAGATATGTTGATCACTTATTTGGGTATGGAGCTAGCCCTGGCTGAGGCCAAAAAGTATCCTGGGTATGGGTCTAGCCCTAACTAAGGCCAAAAAGTATCATGGGTGTGGGTCTAGCCCTGGTTGAGGCCAAAAAGTAACCTGGGTGTGGGTCTAGCCCTGGTTGAGGCCAAAAAGTTACCTAGGTGTGGGGCTAGCCTAGTATGGTGACTAAAAGAACCTAGGTGTGGGGCTAGCCTTGTTGTGGATAAAAAGTACCCGGGTAAGACTTGAGATTCCTACCCTAACTGAGACCAAAAAGGGAATCGGGTGATCAATATCTTTTTAATTACTATTCATAGTCATGTTCACTGCTTCTTCAGTACATATATCTTAGCATGAATAAAATAAGCTATTAGGTGAGTCAGTGGATTAGACTCACCCCCCTACAGGTGTTGTGGTATCTACAGAGACTGACCCTACAAGTCAAAGAAAGGAGGAAGCACGAATAGAGGATGAACTGGAGGGGATCAAAGATCCGCTCTACACTCCATACTATGAGGATGCGGGAGTAGAGATATGAAGCGTTAATGTTGCAATAAAGCCTTATGCTTTTATTTTTCAAGAAATGTATCAAACCCTTATATTATTGAATAAGAGGCTCAGTTAATTTCCATATTTGATGGAATTTAATTTATATCAAGTTTTACTTCTAATACCCCAGTGTTATACGGATTGAATTAATCCGTAAAATACCGGGGCGTTACAGAATGCATCTTTAGTAACATCTCGGACAATTTGGAAATTGGAGGTACCTTGAAAGGTCGTGTTTGCCACTGCAATTCCATAGTCCACAACTTAGAGTCTCAGCTTCTGGATCTTTACTCCATCTTGAACTCCTTCACAGATCCAGATGTTCTTCAAGCTGGAAAAGGAGCTCATCAGGGTAATTCTCAGTGAAGTCTTTCTATAAATTTATCAACTCAGGAGGAGTTTGTCCTATTGTTGCTTCACTTTGGAGGACTGCAACACCCTTGAAGATTAGGATATTCATGTGGCTTTCCATCAAGGACAGACTTCTCATGCGAGTGCACGTTCGACAAAGGACTCATCCGGACATTTCAGATTTATCGTGCGTGTTATTTTGTCTATAGTGGTCTTTCTAATATCCCTATCTATAACGCTGCTTTGTCAGCACTGTGCAACAACTATGGACCTAAATATGCCTAAGCTTGCACAAGTTTCCAAGCTTGACCACTTTTCTTGGGATCTCTAATAAAACAAACTTTCTTCCCGATTTGGGATGGTTTTGATTTTGGGGAGCAATCAACGGTGTGCAGTGAATTTAGATTCTTCACATGTGTTTTTTTTTTTGGGGCAATATCTTCAGATGCGTTGAACAAACTATAAGCGGTGGTTTTGGAGATCTGAGGATCAATCTTCAGAACCATTGAACGATCAGTGGGCTGTGATGCACATGCAGCATGAATCGTGCGCTGGGAAATCACCCTCTTACAAAGCAGAGGAGTCAAAGATGTTGGCAACGAACATAACCATGACCTTTCGATGAAATCATGACAGTCGGACCCTGGTTCCTATGTGTAGGAGAAACATAAAGCCGCTTTTATATATTGGTAGGTAGTACTGTAGTAGATATTACCGTACGAATCCTCTCAGACATATATTGTTCTTTCCAGTAAAGATCTCTAATCAAATGTGGACAACATCTGCTAACAACTTAGACTCATTATTACCGTAAAACTAATTTACATTAGTTTTCCACTCGCGGAGCACGGGGGGGGGGGGGGGATGACCTTTATCTAACAATTTCATATCATATATTGAGTTCATGATCTTTGTAGTGTTTGAGAGCACAACTGTAATAAGCTACATTTCAGCATGACCATGCATGGGAGGATATTTTGGTTGCGAGCAAATGAGAATTTGTATCGGATAGTTAACTAATAGATGCTCTAATTAGGCCTATGAAATAATAAAATGTTTGTAACCCTGCAACTTACTAAGGTTGTGTAACTAGTGTTTGGACAAGCTTTTACAATTTTCGTCCAGGTAGCTCACCCGTCAGTAAGCGACGACGTGGAAAGTCGGGGAGAGAGAAAGGGCAGCACTCCGTATGCGTTTTAAAAAACAGTGATAAAAGGGAATATCATGAACGGCTCACTGCAGACTAGCCGGACGCTCCCCATTCTGCTTCGCCAAACTTAGAGGCGCTCATAAGTGCAGGCCACAAAAGCAATAAGCAGTGGTAGCCTGGGCACAACCACTAAGCCAAACACAACATCGATATGAGATTTGAGATCTGAGCCATATGTTTAATTGAATGAGTATTAAGGAGCATATTCCAAGCAGGCAACATGATTCATGTTCTTTAGTGCATTAATGATGCAGTTTTGTTCCTTTTGAATCAATGAAGTATGTAACTATGCAGCTTAAGAAATATGATTCACATGTTCATAGAGATCAACACAATGCAAATGTTGTCACTAAAGTTTAAGTTGGTGATATACTCACTATTATTCTTCTCACATTCTGTCACAACATTCTTGTTTCGCTTGTTTAGTAATCATTGCTTGTGATTGGGGATGCAATTTTGATTAAAAATAATCTAGGGTAAATTACACTTTACCCCCCTAAAGTTTAGCCCAAAATCACTTAACCCCCCTTATAGTTAATAAACTACATTTTGGCCCCTTCAACTCTGTTTTGATTAGATGGAGATTGCCAAAAGAGGAAATTTAGTAGTTGACAAAAGGTCCACATTTGGAACTTAATGGACCGATTTAGAACAAAAAAATCATTTTGGGCTAAACTTTAGGGGTGTAAAGTTTAATTTACCCTATAGTCTATCTGGTAGGGTCACAGTTGGAATCTACAAAATTTTATTGTACTTCCCTTTTAAACTTTAATTTCCATGTTACTCTGTAGGCGGTGTATGTTGTCTTTCGATTCTCAATCTTGTGTTTGCGGTGGCCTTCGGTCTCATGGCGCTGTTCCTCGGATCGAGCCTCCTCACACTAGGGAGCAGGTGCTCCCTCCCCTTCTTTTGGTGCTACGAGATCGCATCGTGGGGTCTGGTGATCCTGTACGGTCGCACCGCCTTCCTCCTAAAAAGGAAAGCTGTGTCCGTCCTTGACGAGGGGGGCTTTGTCGGACGGAACCTGGGCGTGGAAATGTCAGAATCGACCATATAAGTGACGCCTGATGTGGCGAGGCGTGTGTCCGAAGGCTTCAAGGCGTGGATGGGACCTTCCCTTCTTTATTTCGACGAAGAAGAAGAGGGTCCTGATGACTATTTGGAGGAAGGGTCACAAAACCCTGGTGCCCAGCTCTTAACAGTCAGAGGGTGATCTGTTCTGGTTGTAGCTGTTGAACGTACAATTTCTTCGTAGAAAGATGGACATGTGTTCTTGAATATCTGCGATAAGATTAGGATGATGGGATACCGATGAAATCAACACACATCGAGCTTTGCTCCTTGTAACCATTCTTTGTCTTTGATCTTGTCGATGAGGATTCGATATTATTTGCGCTCTGATGACTTGGCTGGGAGTAGGCTAGTCTTGAATTATGTGATTGGATTGCGATTGAAAGGTTAGGTTTTGGAGTGGGTACATATGTTTTGTAGAATTTGATTGTGAACTCATGAGAGCATCTCCAACCGGCTGGTAGGTCTCTCTCTGTAGAATAGAAAGCTAGGTTTTGGAAGCATCTCCAACGGATTCCTAAAATATCTTCTTATTTCTTGAAAGGACTAAATGCTTCTTGGGAACATATGACAAATGATCAAAAGCCCTTGATATTATCAAATATTATAATTGAATTAAAATTTTGTTAAAAATTGCTAATATTTAATATATTTAAATAAAATAATCAAAATTAATTTTAAAAACAATTAAAATTTATGAATAATTAGCAAAAATAAGAAAATATTAAATAAAAATCAATTGGCACGTATTATAAGGAAGTTTAGATTTTCACCAACTATAATATTTTTGTTTGTTGGGCATGTATTCCAAGGGATCTTGAATTTTCATCACCGGTCATATTTTTGACCGTTGGACGCATATTCCATGGAGGCTATTCTGGAACGTTTTAGAAACCTATGGAACCATCCTATATTCTCTAGAATGTTCTAGATAAATCTCACCCATTGGATTTGTCACAAGTGACATAATCCTGACCACTCATGTACATTCTTGTAGCCTATAAATTGGGGGAGGTCTTATTAGCACCTCAACTCAAGGAAATGTAATTCTCGAACCAATTGAAAGTACTCTTCCACACATCTATTCTCTTGGTTTTGCGTGAGAACGAGTGAGGTGTGTGCTATGAGGAAAAGCTGACTCAATTACGAGGAGTTAAGGAAAATCTCTCTTAAGCCCATTTCCTCTTGTCTTCACCAATGTTATGGCGTGGCAATTTAACTGACATATTTCTTGATGAATTTAGCTTTGATAATGATATGGATGTGTTGGCAATAGTTGTCGTGGAGCAACGACAATGCGCTAAGCGGAGACGCGAGCGGTCAAGTGGGGATTCCATTCAAGGTCATGCAATCATTTGGCGTGATCGACTTCAAGGCCACAACAGACTCTTCTAGGATTACTTTGTTGAAGAACCTGTCTATCATTTGCATCTTTTTTCGTAGGAGATTTCACATGCGTCATGAGGCATTTATTTGAATTCAAATTGTAGTTGAACAGTATGATCCATACCTTATCCAAAAAATATAATGTTGGAATCTTGGGTAGGTCTTCTCTTCAAAAGGTCACCGCCATTATGAAAATGTCACCTGCGGAATAACGACATATTTCATAGACGATTACGTATGAATATAATAATCTATTATAATTGAGAGCTTAAAGAGGTTTGTTAAGGCGATAACTGTGGTTTTCTCGGACACCTAACAACACTTTGTATGATCGTTATTAGTATGGGAAAGTCAAAGCTTCCTAGTTATGTTGGGAAGTATCGACTGTACTCGCGTTCGACAATGGATGACTGCTGGCACAATTAATGACCAATTGTTTATTCAACAGGTGGGGCATAAAGCAACATAGGTGGGGGGGGGGGGGGGGGGGGTTGTTCAGGTAATTAACGAAGGCAAGGATGTTTGTTTTATTCAAATTGGGGGACCCACGATCCTGAATCTACGCTACTCCTCTCGCCAGCTCTAGTGAAATGCTATTGTGGCAAACGACTTCAGAGCCCGTTGGAGGACCGTTGCATCGTTTGTTTCAGGACCATACTAAATAATGAAAGACCTAGGAGCCCGTTGGAGATGCTCCAGTGGGTGTTTCATCATGAGGGAGGTGCAATACCATATCACCATCGTACTTCTCCCACTTTTTTCCTAGCACGGTTTTCCTCACCTCCAAGTCTTTTGATTAGGCAACATTGAGAGAGAGAGAGAGAGAGAGAGAGAGAGAGAGAGAGAGAGAGAGAGAGAGAGAGAGAGAGAGAGAGAGAGAGAGAGATTCATGTCTCACGTCTTTATGGATCTCTGTTTCTCCTCCCATCACTGACCCCAACCTTGGATTCTCCTCCCGCTACCGGCCTTGACCTCTTATCCCCATCCCGCCTCTATCCCCAACCTAGCTATTTTTTCAAAACATATAAGATGGCAAGAAAAAAATAAAATCTCCCATTTGAAGTTTTCATGGAAAATAAATGTTTTGTGTTCTTGAAAAAAAATTGAGAATGCAAGTTCATTTTCAATAATCAATTCCCAAATTTTTAAACTTAAAATACACTCTCTTATTCCACTTGAATGGTACCCTCACATGTCACTTTAGGGTTTTTGAGTATCAAATGTTTCTTGGGAAGCATACATCAAAATTGAGAAGCCACACTTCCATACAATATAGATACAATTAAACAATGGGGTTATTAGCCTATGACTCTTCTAACTACTTGTAGTATGATAAACCCTTGGCTCGAGATCATATAGCCTTAAGTCTCATGTGATTTTATATTTTTTAAAATATCCATTTTACCTCTCTAGTTATAGTGCTATATAGTGCCCGCTACATGATTTTGGTAATAGTGCCTATAGAGTGCCGCTACAGGATTTTATTGTAGAGCTACAATGAGTTCACTAGCAGTGATTTCAATTCGGTTGCTATAGTGAAATCACTCTAGCTGCTACAATGATTTTCACTGTAGCAGCAGAGTTATCACTTTACTGCTAGAATTGATACTCCAAAATCATTGTAGCTACTACAATAATTTATGGAGTATCAATTAGGGCAGTAGAGTAACAATTCAATTGCTACAGTTAAATCATTGTAGTAGCTACAAAGATTTCACTGTAGCAACCAAATTGTTACTCTACCGCACAAATTGATACTCTAAAATCACTGTAGCAGATCAATAATTCTGGAGTATCAATTTGGTTGCTATAGTGATTTCACAGTATATGCTACAGTTAAGTCATTGTAGCAACCGATTGAAATCACTGCTACAATGAAATCACCGTAGCGCTACATTAAAATCACTATAGCAATCATTGGACAAACACTATTGATTCTTTGTTACACGTGCGGTAAAGAAGGGGCATTTTTTTTTAATTTGATAGGGACTGAAAAAGTCAACAAAAATTTAATATAAAAATATCTTTTCAGAAGGCGTTCGAGCTCAAATGAATAAGTTGTCCAAAATAAAGCTTAAACACATCTCTTTAAGGGGCTATTTAGGTTGCAAAATTGAGGTCATTGCTGAGGAATATGAACTGAATTATGCCCTCTGGGGTGTTTGGTTCGCAGAATTGAGCGTAAAAATCATTGCTAGGGGGGGATGAATTATGCATTAGGGGGAAATGAGGGGGCAATCAATTCATCCCGAGGTTCGGGGGAAATGAATTCCTCCCTCAGGGGTTCCCCAAAAGATGACATGGTAATTTTTTGGATCTCTACTTTACAGAATTTCCCCCCTCATTTCTTGTGTGAACCCCCCATGATTTCCCTCCTCATTTCCTGCACGAACCAAACGACGACAATCAATTCTATTTCCGTGGTAATCAATTCCGTGAAATTCAATTCCAACTCTGCGAAAATGGTCTCAATTTTGTGAACCAAAAAACCCCCTCGCTACCCACCAGGGGATTGGAGAGTTGGCAAAGCAACTGATGCTTTGGTGATGAGGTTGTGGGTTCAACTCTTCCTCCCCTCGATTTACCCAGGAGTGAAGTGGGAATTGCCGAGTGGGTCGGGCTTCACTCCCGGAGGGATTAGTCCGAGCCTGAAGTGGGCCATTGCCCGAAAGGTTTCGGGACACCCGCCGATGTCAAAAAAAAAAAAAAAAAAAAAAAAAAAAAAAAAAAAAAACCCCTCGCGGGTGTTTGGTTTGCAAAATTGAGGATGAAAATTATTGCCGGGGGAAGATGAATTCTGTCCTTGGAGGTTTCCCCAGAAGATGACATGGTAATATTTTTTAATCCCTAATTTCAAGAATTTTTTTAAATTTTTTATATAAACCAAACAATTTTAGGTAATATCCACCAAACAAAATCAAACCGTTTTTGAGAGAGAGATCGCTCAATGGTGTCCATACCGGGAGTCGAACAGGGGACCCTTCGAGAGAGGAAGTACCGCCAGGCGAAGAGCCCGTGGTGATTTCCTTCATCCCTTGAAAACCCTAGAAAAGCTTCCCCTCTCCGTTACCCACTTACCCCCATTTTGTACCTAGTGCCCCCCCAACGGCAGTGCAGCAGAGCAAAACCCTAGATCGAATCCATCTCGCAGCCCTAACCCCCTTCCACACCCACCGGTGAGCCCCTCGCCGAAACCCTAGAGCTCCCCTCGCCTCGCCATGGCGTCCTCCTACGACTACGACGACGGCTCCTACGAGCAGCGCGGTCCGCAGCAGACGCCGGCGGACCCTGCGTACGACCCCAACTTCGTGCCGGACTCGGTGAAGACGTTCGTCGTTCACCTGTACCGCCACATCCGGGAGAAGAACGTGTACGAGATCCACCAGATGTACGAGGGGAGCTTCCAGCGGCTGAGCGAGCGGATGTTCCGCGAGAGCCCGTGGCCGTCCGTCGACGCCGTCGCCCCCTACGTCGACAACGACCACGTCTTCTGCCTCCTCTACCGCGAGATGTGGTACCGCCATGTGTACGCCCGCCTCTCCCCCACCGGGCGGCAGCGCGTCGAGTCCTGGGACAACTACTGCAGCCTCTTCGGCGTCGTGCTGCACGGCGTCGTCAACATGCAGCTCCCCAACCAGTGGCTCTGGGACATGGTCGACGAATTTGTCTACCAGTTCCAGTCCCACTGCCAGTACCGTGCCAAGCTCAAGACCAAGACTGAGGAGGAGCTCCAGCTCCTCCGCCAGCACGACCAGGTATCGCATTACACAAAGACCAAACTTGTTTTCTTTTTCTCCCTTGCAATTTGATTTGAAATCAGTAGAATATATCCGTACAAGACATGGGTATTGTATACTATTTCCTTCCACTTGACAAAATCTAGACTTTAATGCATATTTGGGGTGATCTTCGTTTCTATTTAACAATGTCCTTTTAATCGTACAGAGAATATGGATTTTGATTCTATTTGTCTCTTCGGTGTGTAGGTTGTGATGAATTTAGTTATCTAGATCAAAGCTGGCCTTCTCTTCCCCCTTCATTTATTCTCTCTCCAAATCTATGCAAAATTTTGCGGTGTTGTTTCTTGGTTTCATGAACTTTAATTGTGGTACCAATAAGAAATGTTTATGTTGCTGTCAAAATGGTCTTGTGAGATTCATGGTAGGACCACATCTTGCCCAAAGTTGTCTTTGCGATGGATCCCAAAAGGTTTACGGAGTTTTGGTTTTGGGTTATGAGCTGTTCATAGAAAATTATTAGAATTTGATGGACCATAACCCAGCACCTTAGGGGCTGTTTGGTATCATGCCGCGGGCACGATTCTAGCTATGATTTCGTGCCTGCGGCAAAGAAATGCGTTTGGCTGTTGTTTGCTGTTGAACCTGTTCCACGTGCCCGAGGTTTTAAATGCCGCAGATCAAAGAATCACGGAACGATATTTTATCGCTCCGCGGGTTGTGATAGCTGAACCCCGAGCCCAACAAACTCTATCCGTGCCCAACTAACTCTATTCGTGCCCGACGCTTCAAAACCCCCCCCCCCCTCCCCACCATCTGCGATTCCCAGCGTGAGTTACCCCTCCTCCAAGTGCGATCGCTACCCCTCCCCTTCAGGTGCTCTCTCTCTCTCTCTTCTCTCTCTCTCTCTGTGTGCAGATCGCGCGACCATATGCATGTAAAACAGTTTTTTTTTTTGAGAGAGAACAACTCTCTCTTTCTCTCGGATTTTTTTTTTTTTTTGAGTAAAGTCTCTCTCTCTCTCTCTCTCTCTCTCTGTGTGTGTGTGTGTGTGTTGGTGGGGATGGTGGGATCAAAGGGTGGGGATGGTGGGATTGAAGGGTGGGATTGAAGGGTGGGGAGTCCAGGTCTCTCTCTCTCTCTCTCTCTCTCTCTCTCTCTCTCTCTCTCTCGGTGTTGGTGGGGATGGTGGGATTGAAGGGTGGGGAGTCCAGGTCTCTCTCTCTCTCTCTCTTTGTGTGCAGATCGCGCGACCATATTCATGTAAAACAGTTTTTTTTTTTTTTGAGAGAGAACAGCTCTCTTTCTCTCGGAATTTTTTTTTTTTTTTTTAGTAAAGTCTCTCTCTCTCTCTCTCTCTCTCTCGGTGTTGGTGGGGATGGTGGGATTGAAGGGTGGGTAATATTTTTTATTTTTTTGATAGAGAACAGCTCTCTCTTTAATCGGAATTTTTTTTTTTTTTTGAGCAAAGTCTCTCTCTCTCGGTGTTGGTCGGGATGGTGGGATTGAAGGGTGGGGAGTTGGTTAGTGTTTTTTTTTTCAGAGAGAGCAGCTCTCTCTTTCTCTCACGGATTTTTTTTTTTTTTTTTTTGAGCAAAGTCCAGGTCTCTTTCTCTCTATATTTTTTTGAGCAAAGTCTAATTGTTCAGTTTTAGCTAGCCCATTATTTTATTAGACTTGCAAAAAAATCCAAAAAATATGGATCAAACCTTTTTTTTTTTGTAAAGATGGAGCAACCTCAAAAACACACAGTCCCTTTGCTGATAAACTACTCAAACGTTCAATGCTGATAACTACTGAAACATTGAATCCGCATACGAGAACGATGATCTAATTGTACCCAATAATAATGTTGAGGCTGGTTCTTCCACTGGTCCTTCGGTTGGTCCCCAAAATGGTCCTATTGAGATAGGGACAGCAGCTGGACGATTGGAGATCTCACAGCAACGTGACCAGATAGCCGATCTTCTTTATGCACATCGTCGAAATATTTGATTATGTTGACAGATATTCCATTATAAAATTTTATTATTAAAATATTAAATATTTTAAGAAGTCGAACAATATTTTATTCTGTTATTGGACAAATAATTTAGTTGTTGAATCGTGAAATATTATTTCTATAATTTTTTTGTCGTATGCTCTATGTTACTACATACCAAACGCTATTTCTGTGTTTCTGTGCCAAAGAATCTGGATTCGGTAAGATTTTTGTGCCACATACCAAACGCAGTTTTTGCATAAAATTGTACCCTCACATTTTGCCTGAGGCACAAGCCTTAGGCAAGAAACAGAGAATTGGCATGTGCCTTATGCCAAACAGCCCCTTATACACCAGACGAGCTTGTAAGCTCAAGATAGCAAGGTTACATCGAGAATTTTGCATGTTGCTACCTTCCTTATTGGAAATACTAGAATATATGATGCCTTTTACTAGTTCTCCTAATTTAGAAGTTCAATTTCATCTGTGGTTTGCTACTTGACTTGCTGAAGCAGTTTATGATATGCTTCAGTTGCCAAAATCTTCTATGTAGAAGTGTACCCTTCATACTAGAGGATAAGGGTAGTAGAGGATATCTGTTCTTATTCTCTTATCTGTTTTTGCTTAGCATCATCTTATGCCTTTATTAGAAAGAATGCTTTAGTCTTTAGCTTTGACAAATTTTAGTAAACCTTTTGGTTCCTAACACTCCATTGGCCAAGTTGGATAAAGAAAGAGTACATTTAATTGAAGGATTCTAGTTTTGTGTGATTAATTAATCTAATTTGATTTCTAATATCGAGCACTAGATGAGTAGATAGAAAATGCTGATCTTTTAGTAGAGTGGAGGTGATGTATAGAGTTGCATATCGTGCAATTAAACTTGTAAGGCTCGCCATGACGTTATTGAATGTATTCTTGAAAAGCATTGACAAGCGACAATGAACTTTGGGAGTCAGTTTAGCTTTATGTGAGGAATTCCAAATGTCGAAATATATTTCTTGCGTATCTTAGGAAGATACATTTGTGCTTGTTATCTCTTCAATATCTCTCGGTTCATCAATCTCGATTCTCGAATTAGTTAAGTTTCTTTGAGAATCATATGCATTTACCAGGCTTTTGGTTGGTCTGTCTAGACAGGGAATGTTTATATTGTATGATTCTAGTTTGTACTAGTGGGAATTACTCAATTATCGATGCCTGCTTACCCCATGGTCCCACCCGACCTGATTCAATAACTCATCAAATTAAACGTACAATATTTATTGTCCTTGTATTCGTAGACAAGTATTAACTCTTTGGCGAATTGAATAGGTATGTATTTGGGAGGCTGATCCATATTGGTGATGATACTCGACGGACTATAAATTTGTGTGTTACTCTTCATCATTTCACTGTGTATAACTATTGTAGAAACCTTTAGATTGTTTAACTTCACATCACCACCCTGAAAAAATTTAATTCCACATCCCATACTCTATTCTCTCAAATACATTAGTTTATACTGAAAAGGGTATCATATTTTTTGAATATGTTGTATTGGTAGGTAATTTTTATTGTTCCTTTATATTTGATTTGTTGCTTATTTTAGCTTCTTCAAAATGCAAATATTTACTAAAATCATAAAGCCATGAACAAGTACTGTGGTGGTATGGGTCGATTTTTCTGAACCCGCTAGCGGTTATGGGGCAGGCATGATGATACACTAGCAGGTGTTAATCATGCTTCAGTCACTTGAAAGTAGAGGGCAAGCAGAAAAACACCAAATTTGATCGACCTCTTGCCAAGTTGCCATAACTTCCTGTATGTTTATATGGATTTATTATGGCTGATACCAGTTGTATTTAGTGTGCATTTATTAATGTTCTTGTTAAATCTTGGTAGGCATGGAATGTGTATGGTGTCCTCAATTACTTGCAAGCTCTCGTGGAGAAATCCATGATTATTCAGATCTTGGAACGGGAGAAAGAAGGACTGGAGCAGTTCACTGCTACTGATGGGTATGATTATGAAGGTGGAAGCAATGTTTTGAAAATGTTGGGCTATTATAGTATGGTGGGGTTGCTGAGAGTTCATTGCCTTTTGGGCGATTATCACACTGGGCTAAAGTGTTTAGCTCCCATTGACATTAGTCAACAAGGTGTATACACCATAGTTATTGGAAGCCATATATCGACGATATATCACTACGGATTTGCGAATTTAATGTTGCGACGGTATGCGTCCTTCTAACCCTTTTTTTTTCTTATTATGCTACAATAGGTTAAGACTGTTAAGTCTTCCCTACAGACTTTCATTTATTTTTTGGTTATCTTCTGTTGTACCTTTTTGGGTCTTCATGCCAGTATTTGCTTCTTAAGAATGTCGAAGGCCATATGTTAAACAGTTTAGCCATATATTGTGTCATAAGACTCATAACTCTTCTTCAGCCTTACTATGTGTTGGGCGTTTGGGAGCCATCTGGACATTTAGAGTCATGTCCTTGTCTATTAGGTATGCAAGAGCATATAACTTGGATTGTTTTTATGACATCACATAACTCAAATGCTTTTATAGACAATAATTTTGAGTTTTTTTTTTTGCAATGCATTATTTTAGTATTCTGTGCATTACATAATCTTCTCTATTCATTTTGCTATCTATCCTTCTTGACATGGAGGAACAGTAAAGGCTATATCTAGCTTTTTTATTAATGCTCATGTGAAATCATACTTACCATCATAATCAGCATAATCATCCACGTCTTCTCCCATTACGATGGGTCCACTATAGTGCACAACTTTAAGAATAATTTATTGGGAATTTTCTGATTGGCTCTCAACCTGAAGTCAATCTTCCAAGGTTCGTGCTGAAAATCCAACCGAGACAACTTGGCAAGTGTGGGGCCTGTCTAGAAATTTAGAAAGCCGGTTGGAGGCTAGTAGGGCTGCAACTCGAGTGGGTTGGGCAGGTTGAGGGTTCAACTCATGTCCAACCCAAGAGGTTGAATCCGCTACCCAAGCCCAACCCAATCTTTCTTAGCCCAAGCCCAACCCGTCGGGTTGTGCGGGCCGGTTGGCCGGTTTCAACATGGTAGAGGAGAAATAATCAACATATAACAGTTCCTTTACGATAATAAAATACATAAAACAATTCTTTGCATTCTTATATAGGTGATGGTCCATCGTTGGATGGATAAATGCCCATCCAACAATGGCCATTAGAAGCGGGATAAATATCTATCGAAGTTCCACCAGAGTGCCATCTCAACTTCTATTCAATGGGTGATCCGACATATGGATTCTGATCGGAGCTATTCGATATTATATTATATTAAATATCATTTACTAAATGGCCGAGTTCCTCGAAGCCTCTGCCCAAGCTCAACCTGAATTAAGGTCGGGTTGGGATTTTTCAACCCAAGCACAACACATACAAGTAAAATCCCAACTCAAGGCCCGCCCAAATTCGGGTTGGGCTCGGGTTGGCCCGCCCAAGTTGCAGCCTTAGCGGCTAGGGGGGTAATTTATTGGTTATCTAGGGCAAGCTCCTGCAATGAGCGAACATGGAGTCTTAACATGAATGACAAAAAAGTTGTAGAGGGGTGGGGGGGTTGCTAAAATATTTCAAGTTTTCAACACAACTATTTGTTTCATCAAATATTAGAATATTATATTATTTAAGAAACTTCATCAATGATTTTGTTACTGGTACTATATTCTAAGAACAAGATATGATGATTTGTGTAAACTTTGTGAAGAGCAGGTTCATGTTCTTTTGCTATTTGAACAGTTTGCTTGCTCTCAATTGAAGGGTTAGTTGCATTTAGTAATATACCTTGGAGATCAATTATTCTTATTTGGATGCAATCTAGTGCTAGGGGGGGGGGGGGGGGGGGTTGCTAAAATATTTCAAGTTTTCAACACAATTATTTGTTTCATCAAATATTAGAATATTATATTATTTAAGAAACTTCATCAATGATTTTGTTGGTACTATATTCTAAGAACAAGATATGATGATTTGTGTAAACTTTGTGAAGCAGCAGGTTCATGTTCTTTTGCTATTTGAACAGTTTGCTTGCTCTCAATTGAAGGGTTAGTTGCATTTAGTAATATACCTTGGAGATCAATTATTCTTATTAGGATGCAATCTAGTGCTATCATCATTGTCACAACTTTAAAGGGATGATAGATCAAAACTACATGCTTGAGATTCAGGCTAGGACTTAAATTACCCTTGTAATTGGGAACTTCTTTGAAGTGTTAATGCTAACATTGAAAACTTCAAACTGATTTTATATTGAATGGATGATATTTTGACTATTGCTAGAGGCCACCACTCACCAGTATCTGGAACTGGAAGGAAAGTTCATTGTAACTAATTGAAAAGGCGTTGTTTGTTGTAGATGGTGATCAACCCTTGACCGAAGTGCTTCGCCATATAATATAGAAAAGAGTAGCCAATGAGTCTTCTTCCAATGCATGGGTTGCCTGTACTTTAATTTGCTCAGAGGTTCATGTAATTTGATCCCCTGTTAGCGATGCTGCTGCTAGGAGCAATTCCTTGGTATCTTTCATGCTTGTCAATTTTCTTTAATTCTGTTTTTTGGAAATTATCTGGTTCAGTGTTAGGGGTCCCTTTATAGCAAATAAGGCAACAATTACTAAATTATTTTTGGATATATTGCTTCGGACATTGTTTCCATTTTAATCTAGAGGCTTTAGTTCATGATTTAAAATGATAGAACTCTTCTTCGAACTGTTTATCTTATTTACAAACTTTTAATTCCACCCTCTAAATGTAAGTAATAGAAGGTGGTATGTGAGTCCCCTCAAAATGCTTCTTCTTTTGGAAATAGTGTCTTCCCTTTGAACAATGAAGTTCTATCCTATGAAAGATATGCTTTCCTTGCACAGTTTCTATGTTACATTCATTACTCTTAAAGTTAAGATAGAATGCTTTAAGAAATTGTTGGTGGCAATCATCTCTTGCATCATGTGATGAATCATTATACAGTTTCTTATTCTTTAAGAATTGGCCAAATGTCTAATCCCAAAAGTGTTTTATGCGATATGTCTTGTACCAAGTTCTTAACTTATTTGTTCAATACCTAGGAATGCATGTTTCTCACTTTATTTTGATGACAATATGCTATGTCAATGTAGACACTTAAAATTTCCCAAGTAGACAAGGCTCGAAAATTTTCTAAATGTAGCGCAAAATCTATGAAACATGGAAATAAAGAAAGAAGGAAAGAAAGAATCCCAGAACACGGGGTGGCTGGCTCTAGTACACCATGTGTCTCCAAAAACCGAATGCTGGGCACTCTCATGTAAGCGGGACTATATTACAATTTCCAAAACTTCATCTGTTTTCTTTGATGTCATTGAATGGATGTAAATTCAACACTTCAGGATCTTTCACTAGGACTCCAGATCATTAATTTCAACTGCAAGAACTTTGATAGAGACCGGGCTTAGTAAATGTAGGGGTGCAACTGATTAAGGTATCTCTGAGCTCATATCGAATAATATTTAATCTCTAATCTAAAGACAATTGATCTCACATGTTGCCATCTGTTCATGAATCACTACCTTTTTATGGTGTCAACCGTGCCATACCCTCTTTATTTAATTTCATTGGCGTCACTCTTTTGTTGCTTCCAATTCATTTGTGGTCCCATTTTTTGCAACATTGAAGTTTTTGTCTGGATGCATGACAGATGAAGTTTTGAAAATTGTAATATAGTCCCATTTACAGCAAAGCAATCCTTAACATTCAGTTTTTGGAGGCACTTCTGCTGCTTGTGCCCTTCAATTACAGAGATTTATCCAGATGAGGTCAATTTTCACATCGTGGAGAGATTCAATTGAGTTTTTGAAGTCATGTTTTGAACATGAAGCAAAAACAAAATAACATAAAAAAAATATTTTATTAAACATGAGATACATGAATGTTAATGTGAAATTCGTAAGTATAGTGGACAACTGTAATAAGACTTCCATGATTTTAAATACAAACTAAAGATTTGTGAAACGTAAAACACATGAAAAATACTAGTGTGAAGTTTGTGAATATAACAAATTATTGTAAGAAGAGTTTCAACATTTGATCAATACGTAAGAATATTTAGGTATATCATGATTCTGTCACCTACCAAAGAAACCGAGCATTGCTTTAGTGATGCCAAATCCTACATAGGAATGAGATACAATTGAATCGCAAAATCTTCATGAGACGCAAAACTCCGTCACAAAATCTTTATGAGACATGAGACAGATGGAAGGTCACAAAATCTTTATGAGTCATGACAATCAACATATTTGTTCTTTCGATTCCTCAAAAAGGTTGCAAATATTATTTTAAGATGCCATAAACTTCTTGTTCCCATTAATCACTATCTTATCAACTGAGTAATACCCTAGTCTCTTAATCCAGAGAGAAGTAGTATTTGAAGTTAAGAGCATCACATATAGAGTTCCCGCTAAGAAGATAACGACGTGGTTCATCTTATGGTTGCTTTACACATCGAAAGAGTTATTTTCCTTGCCTTCCTTGCTATTCACTGGGGAAACCACCAATTAGTTTGACATCATGGTTCAAAGGTACTAACTTAGACCAACTCACATGGAAAGAATAGTAAAGTGGGCATCGCCCATTTACTGGGAGACTACTTAGTTGGAAAGTAACATTCTAGGTGCATAAGTGCATAATTGCTGTTTGACTCATGCTTGGTGTTGATCTTAATTGTATATGCTATCCAGATTAAGTCAACACTAATAGCTACTGCACACCAGAATCTACCTTTCTTCTCATATCTCATTGCTTGTATCCTCTCATACTATTTTTGTAGCTATGGGTTCTTTCATTTAAACAATTGTTACTATCATCCCATGATGTGGCATGGTTCATACATCGTGAACACCACATGAATCTTAACAATAAGAATTGGAATATCTTATTGGATGTCTGATTAACCTGCATGGAAATATATTAGATGGCCTTTTTATGCAATATTGGTGCGAGAACAAGCGTCGCTTTGTTTGGAAGTCCAACTAAGAAAAGGAATTTGAAAGTCGCACTAAGAAAAGGAAGAAAGAGTGGAAAGGAAGGAGGGTAGGATGAAGGAAGCCAGAGGAGGCAAGGAAGTCTGAGACATTAAGAAGATGAGACAACAAGCTCTTGGATTGTCTAAAATACACATGCTCAATCTATGTTTCTTGGACCAGGTTTAATGAACTGCCACTAAATCAAAAAGGAAAAAGAGAAATAACTGGGAGTTGGTGCCTACTTCACAAATCACAGTTGCTTGCTTACCAAGCCTTCCTGCCAAACTCCAGTTCATTTGTATATGGTAGCATGCTTTCTGACACTTTTCATTGTTAGATTATCTTAGTTCCACTTATGGTCAGGAAAGTTTGCTATTTAAGGGTAAACCGTGAATTCTTAATTTTAAACAGTATTTACTTGTTTTGTGAGGTAGTTCCTTAGCTATAGGATTTTATAGAGTCCTAATCTTATTTGATTTTCAGTACTTTGTTACTTTATTTTTATTAGTTTTGTGTCTTGTGGAAACATTTATTGTTTTAAGGGGTTTTATGTGAAAGGAACATGGGGCCTATATGGGAAGATACAAAGTAGAGAAGACACTTTGACTAAATGCTTGCATGCTACGGAAGAGAAACCAAGGGCCATGCTTCAAATCCTAATTTTAGGATCTATTAGCGTGGTAGGTTGTGATATCCTATTATTAGGATCAATAATGTGCTGGCCTTTATGAGTTCATATAATCCCATTCACAATTCTATGGGTCCCACATAAGCCGCATGAGAAAGGAGGCAGCAATGAATAGTACGAGACTTATCTCACACGTAAGAACACACTCCTCTTGTGGTTGTGGGGCCTTTTGGGAAAAAAGAAGTTAAATAAAATAAAAAGGAGTATTTAGGGAAGTAGGTCTCTTTGGGAAGTAGTTTTGAGTTTTCTTGTGTGTATATGGTTGCGTCCTAGTCTAAGTATAGGGATGTGTTGTAAATGTGATTTATAGTGAATGAGAAGTCTAGTTTCTTCCTTTGGTATTAAATGATTGATTAGTTTTGCTCGTGGATGTTGAACCAGACCGTGAACTGTTCTGTACCTTCTATCTCTGTAGATTGTTTTTTCAGGAGCCAGTGTGTGAATACAACGACAAATATTGATGCTAGTTTATGTTTGGCACATCCCCAGCATAATAGGCTGGAGAAAGTTCACCTATATGTTGTCAATTTTCCCATTGATTCACCAACTTAGACTTGAATATCCTATTCTGAATTTCTGATTGTATGTCTTCATGTGGTGACATGTTAGCCTGTTGTTTATAAATTCATTTGGAATATTCTATAGGGTTTATCTGTTTATGTTTATGTTTGGAATATTCTCAAGGGTTTATGTCTGTTGTTTATAAATTCATTTGGAATATTCTCTAGGGTTTATCTGTTTATGTTTGGGTTACCTTAATGTATTCTGCCAAGCATGTCTCTTTTCGATGACCTTTTTTTTTAGAGGTAATTTTGTGAGCTCTTGGATGTTTTTTTGTTGGGAATTGATTGAATTCAGCACCCTCAGAAATAGGTGGCTTGTTTTATATGAAAAATGCACTCAGAAATACCTTGAAATGCTTTTCATGTTTTTTGTTACATACCTGAAGGTTTACAATAACATTTTTTCATTTTTTGAATGGCCTGCACTTCATCTATAAGTTTCCCTCTTTTTTTGTATCACTCCTAATACTCATGACTGCTTTCCTAGTCTTGCAACTGTGAGAAATCATTGCAACACTTGAACATGTTCCACTTTGTTCTTTGGCTTAAGTATTCTCTGTTTGTATGCTTTTATGTGACTTAATTCATTGAAGTTATATAGTGTTGTCTTAGTTGCCTTGAATCAAACAACATTGTAATATGTTTTATATGATCACTGGACTTATTGATCTACTTCTTGGAAAGGTATGTTGTGGCAGTCCGTGAGTTCAATAAGATGCTTTTGTATATTTTGAAGTACAAGCAAGTTTTTCAAAAATCACCACAGTATGATCAGATACTGAAGAAAAATGAGCAGATGTATGCTTTGTTGGCACTTAGCCTTTCTTTGTGCCCCCAAACAAAACTCATTGAGGAAAATGTTAGTGTTCAATTAAAGGACAAGTACGGTGAGAAGATGTCTAAGATGCAGAGGTATGATGATGAAGCTTATGCTTTATACGATGAGCTTTTCTCCTATGCCTGCCCCAAATTCATCACTCCGTCTGCTCCTGTTCTAGAGGAGCCTCTTGCAAACTACAACCAGGTAGATGTTTCCTTCATAACATTGCATTATGTAAACTTTGGTTTCTCATTTTAGTTGTCAAACTATATGAAAACTGCATTTAGTGTCGTCACTTCATTTTGGAACCACGGTCAGCACTATCAATTTTACGTTATGGGAAGGTGTGTATAGCTTTTTGGATTCTGACATATCTTGCACTGAAATAGTTCTTGAAGGTACTCCTAATGGCTGTAAGTGAATGATAGGCATATATTTCACCAATATTTTCTTGTTAAAGGGGTTCTTCAAAGTTGAAGAGACCTGCCCATGGAGTGTTAATGCTATCTCACTACAACTTTGTTGAATAACTGTGCTTGATATAATCATTATAATTATTGGTATTCACAAATAAGGGTTTTTATCCTTGTGGGTACTTCTCATCATTTTAACTGTTTAAGAGCCAGCGGTTACTGATCAGTACTCTGGTATACTGCAGGACGCTTATAGGCTGCAGTTGAAGCTGTTCTTGTATGAAGTGAAGCAACAACAGTTGCTCTCTGGTGTACGCAGTTTCCTGAAATTGTACTCTACCATATCAATTCCCAAGCTTGCAACATATATGGAGGTCGACGAACCAACTTTGAGGTCAGTTTTTTCCCCCTTACTTTTTTTCCTATTTACGGTCAATCAAGATTGATACTACAAGGTGGTACTTTGCATTTCCACCCCCAATCCCAGCCAACTAAAATCCATCTCCCCTGACAGGGACGGGAACAGCCTTCGTGCTTTCTTGTTACCCCATGCGGTTAAGACTACCCGCTGCGTCGGATCTTACCCAGTTTTTTTTTTATGTATAAAAAAAAAATCGCTCGATCCTTTCCATATAGAACTGTATTTGAGCCATATCTAATTTGTTCTGTGTTGCAGGACAATATTGATGACATTCAAGCATAAAATGCATGCAGTTGATAATGATGGAAAAATCACCTCCAATGCAGATGTTGACTTCTACATTAGTGACGTAAGTACTTATTTCAAATTTCATACCATGCGAGATTTCTGTACGGATTCCTTGGCGCCATGTAGAATTCATTGTTTATATATTATGATTACAGTAATTTACTTCTTATGTAAAACAGCATTGTTTATATATTATGATTGCAGTAATTTACTTCATATGTAAAACAACATTGTCAAGGGATGTTGCCACCTATGAGCGCTTAGTCTGTTAGATGACAGTTGCCACCTATCATGTGTTCCATCTCTCTCTCTCTCTCTCTCTCTCTCTCTCTCTCTATATATATATATATATATATATATATATATATATATATATATATATATATATATATATATATATATATATATATAGAGAGAGAGAGAGAGAGAGAGAGAGAGAGAGAGATGGAACACATGATAGTAGACTTAAAAAGACCTAGTAATCTTATTTTTCTTGTTTGGCATTGAGAGAATGAGGGCACATGATTGCTAAACTATGTTGGAATTGTGCAACTCTAACTTTACTTCTAGATACCTGCCTTTGAAATTTGAAACAGATGTATGAATTTAATTGCTAGCTTTGTATTTTTTGTTATCTTTTGGTTAGTTTTGGTGGATGATCTTCTATCTTTTTTTGTTCGGGTAAATAAGGTGTTTGTAAATGTTCTTTAGCCAATAAGAAAATGTGATTTTCTGATTTCTGCAAAATTTCTTGTTTTTTATATTTTTTTTGGAGGCTTTGTGAAAGTGTTTTGGGACATGGATTTCTTAGTGATTCGAGGCCTATCTAATTCTTGCTTGATCTATTTGTCTAATCAAATTGGGTCCTTATGATCTAATATGGGGGTGTGTAAACTGGATAATTTTTTTTTGCTTCTTGGTAATTAAAGATTCAATAAGATTGGTAGGAAGAAAGATAAGGCGGAAAAGCTCTTTAGTGTTGGCAGTAAGGTATTTATACACGAAGCCGAGGGAAAGAAAGGTAAAGTTTGGGTTCCTTCATATGGATTTTGACCAAGTTGTCATCTTTTCTAATTCTCTTGTAAGAAGATTCAAAGAATAAAAAAGGGCAAGTTTTTGAGAATCAAGCATTTCGATCCATGTGCTTCCAGGTCATTAGTAACTACTGTTCTCAATGGCTCATCCTCTTTACCTTCTCATTTTCATTTGCTCAGGCCACTCTAGAAGTTGGCCTCCTTATCACCTTGATTAAGTTCTGGTTAATCAAGGGAAGAGGTATTGGAAATCAAGATCCATGCTGCTTCCTTAGGATGACTCTTCCTCTCTACCTCCTCATCTTCCTTTGCTCAGAGCACTTTATAAGTTGGCCTCCTTATCAGCTTGATTAAGTTCTGGTTAATCTAGGGAAGAGATCGTGGCAATCAAGATCCATGCTTCTTCCATAGGATGCTGTTTAAAACCCAAATATATATTTTTTCTTGCTTATTTCGTATTAAAATCTCTTATCCTATGTGGTTAGAAACTTCAAATTTCTAATTTAGAAATTCTTGGATGTATTGTCATGTCGACCTCCTTAGTGATCTCTTTTGATCATTAAGGCTTTGAGAGACCTGATTTGACATTTTATTTGAAAGATTATATTCAAATAATATGTGAAGAAAGATTAATTGAAAGAACATATGACAAACGGTTAAGTGGGAATGGGACTGACAACGACACAAATGATAGTCTATTCGAGGCATGAAAGGAGAACAACACAAAGAGATCCTTAGTGATCTCTTTTGAAAGAACATATCTACAAGCTTTGTCTGTTTGAAAGGAGAACCACCACCACCACCCCCCACCCCCCCACCCACCCGCCACAAATTAGAGGGAGAGAAGGAGAGAAAGGTCGACAGAAACAATGTGTAAAAAGAAAGCCAGAAATACAAGAAGTATAGTGAGAAGTAATGTCTTGACCAATGGACTAATTGGTAAAAATATAAATAAATTATGTTAGAAATTATCAACAGGTATAAATTAGAGAGAGGCTCACTTAAGTAATCTAGGACTTCAAACTTCAAAAAAGCAATATATACCTAGGAAAGGGATAAAAGGCTTGGAAGGTGGAAATGAATCTTGAACATCTTCCACCTCTTCGATAACTAACTTCTAGTTAAAAAGGTGTTGGATAATTTGGAGTAGATATAGATGATAGATCCCACTTTCGAACAAATCTTGATCAATATGATTTTTGATTCAACAAGGTATGGAACTGCCTGAAAATGTGAGGCCATGTAATCCTTTACACAGCACAAATTTTTCTGGCAATTGGATTAGCCCAATTGTTTTTAATCTATAGTGCTTGTGTTACATGCTCAAACTATCTCTAGATATACTTTTGCATAAATCAATTGGGCTACCTTCAATTGATTCACGTTGCACCATATTCCACATCTAATTGGACGTCAAGGGGGTGTTTGGCATCGTTACACCGTTCTGGCCTACGATTTTTTTGGAATAGCGGAACGATCCCGAGGAATGATGGCAAACATAGGCAGGAACAACGAAACTATCCTGGGGAATAGTGGGATCACTGGGATAGGCAGGAATAGCGGAACGATCCCCGGGGAATGATGCCAAACACCCCACAAATAACTGATTTATTGAAATGCGTCATGAGGAAGGCAATAAGAATTCCCCTTTTTATTTCCCTAACGGTAAGCATCGAATATAAACAATCATATACTTTTCTTCTTTGGAATCTGTCAAAATGAATTGTCCTTGACTAAGTATTAGATACTTCCAAAGAGTATCGATGAGAAGCGAAGCCACTTTGAACCTCCACCCTGTTTATAACTTGTTGAAATGCAGGACATTATACATGTTGTTGAATCCAAGACGGAGAAGCGGTATGGTGACTATTTCTTGCGTCAGATCTTGAAGGTTTGTTATCTATCTTCACTCCATGCTACTGATGTTTGTTGTGGGTGACCGACTGTTGTTCATACTTACGATCGATGGTCCTTCATAATCTCTCTCTGACCCCTTTGTTGAAAGTACAGTTTGAGGAGGTAATCGGCGAGATGGACAGAGTAAAACTGGACTGAGCCTCCGCCCGTCGTCTGAGGAGAAATCCATGCTGCTGATGAGTTTGGATGGTGGGTCTTGGTTTTGTATCTTCATTTCTAGAGAGGTAGAGATGCTTCTGTTTTTGATGTGATGGCATTTTTTTGATTTTAGAGGCCAGGATGCCTCTGTTATCATGTACTTGTGGGAAGATGGTGAGCTTTTATTATTGGTATTTTATGGTCAAAGAAAATACTTTCAGCTGTAACTTTATTATGTTATATTGGTAGCTTTAATCTGGGTTCTTTTCCTGGGAGCTGGAATTCCCGGGAAATGAAGTCCCTCAAAAGGTGGGCTTTTATTTTCTGGGGAACAAGCAAACATAAAAGCCATGTTATGGAAAGAACAGGGAATGGGCCAATTTCCATGGAGTTCCAATTCCTAGGAAAGAACACAGCCTTACACTTTTCATCCTTCATCCCCCCCCCCCCAACCCACCCACACCCATACCACCACCACCACCACACACACACACACACACCCACACCCACCCACCCACCTCATGTCAATGGCATCCACTTTGCCACGATCGCTTCCCCTCTCCTTCCCTTTTGCTGCCAACTATTTCCCTTTTATTTCCCCTCGCTGCAGCCTCCGCTTCCCCCCTTCCCCTACCCCCTTACCTCCCACACTGCTGTCACCTCATTTTTTTGGTATTGCAGGGCTGAACATGCCATACAGCATTCGGTCGAATCCTGATGAATGTTCTTTCAGTATGTTCGATAGGATGCTATTGAATATTCTGAACTCTATTCAATGGCGAGACGGTGGAAGCTCAGATGATGGAGGGGAAGGGGAGGCAATGAAGACTGATGATGGGGAAGCAGGGGAAATAGAGGAAGGAGAGGGGAAGGAGATACGGCGAGGGCTCTGGCAATGGGGAAGGGGGAAAGGTAGGAAGAACAGGGAAGGGGCGGTGAAGGAGGGGAAATGAGGTGGTGGAGATGCTGGCATCAGAAGCGGTGGAGGTGCCTGCATCGGGGAAGGAGGATGAAGGGGTGCAGTATGGAGCGGGATATGCAACAGGGCATGTCTTCGGGGTATAGTGAGGACAGCTGTTATGCTGGAATCTCATCCGGATGAGGGTATTTCTGTAAATCATCTTTTTTAGTGTTAATTTAGTGGTTTGGTGACCGGTTGGCAAAGAAACTAACATAACAATAAAATAGTATTTCCAAATCTTCAGTCCATCGGGAGTAGAAATGGGCGGTTCTGGATTGATGCCAAACAACCCCACAAAGGATCAGATGATGCGTTATGATGAAAAAATTTGATGACCGACCAGTGGCATTGCACTACATAAGGGCAAGGAGGTAATTTGAATCGTGGTCATCAATTTTTTTTCTCGTTGTTATGTGCATTCCTCCGCAATCATGAATGAGATCAAGAGATAACCAAATGTTAGGCCTTGCTTGTATTTCCCAAGTCCGCCCAAGCTCAACCAGTGGTAGAATCCTCAATCCACAACTCAACCCAGCCTAATCTTAAACCCGTGTTGCCCAACTCAAATCCAAACCCAACCCGAGAAAAATATCCAAGCTCGGCATATGCTTGACTGTTAACCTGAACCCAACCTGGTCTTTGAATAAATGAGCCCAAACCCGATCCATAGTCAGGTTGGATCAGGTTCAGTTGCAGCCCTAATCAAATGTGTAGCTCTAGTCCTGTCCAATACATCTGCAGCTTTCACCCTAAGCAATATAACTTATTCCAATTTACAACATTATCACCCATCTGCGCCCATTTGCAGTTTTCACTTAAATGTAAATAAAAGGGTATGCTACTTTTGGGTGAAATTATAAAAGCATACCCTAGATTTACTATTTTTATTTTGGGTTCCACTACGATACCGAATTGGAACTGAACGCATCTCCACCATTCATCTCATTTTCCATGCATCCTAGTGGTGGGAGCATTATTCTAGGGGACATGGGATGAACCCTAGAGAGATGCCTGAGATTCACCATAGGGCCATCAGACGATCCCTATGAATTTCGGCACGGTACAAAGTGGGTACCATAGAATTTCCCTTATATTTTCTTGTTTTTTTTTGATCGTGTGTTTTAAAGGGTAGTTCTTCCGATTCTTACTTTTGCGGAATGCTTGATTTGAGAGTACATACCAAAAGCACTGTATTTTTTTTAGAATGCCTCAATGTGGGGGAGTAGGCATTGACCCCAACCTACGCTTTAGAATACGAGGAATGTACAAAGGCCCCCATCGATAGAATACGAGGAATGTACAAAGAATACAAGTTGGTGATAAACCACATTCCCAAAGTTGGAAACAAGTTCATTTCTCGCGAGGACAAGTCCATACCTAGCAACTTCAATCAATTTATTAGCTATATACCAACAAGATGCTACCGGCTACCGCAATCGATGGATGAGTTGGTAATTCCACGAGAAAAGGAAGAAGATCATTCCACGCCTTGGGTTTTCTTTGAAGGCAAATGGGAGATTGATACCCACTCCTTTTGTTTCACCAATGCAAACTTTTCATCCAAGCATACGCTAACCGCAACTTCCCATCAACTAAGTTTGTTACTATGATTTTCTAAAATTTAAATGCTATTAGTAGTGTGAAAAAAAAATGCTATTTTACTATGAAATATGTCGATCCGCTAGTAGCGATACTTGCATATTCAGGGCATGTTTGGTTCCTGTGCGATGGCGCAAGCATCTGTTTGCAGATAGAGTTTAATCTGAAGAGGGGTGTTTTCAACTGCACAACCATTTCATAACTTTATATATCCACATGTCACACCCCCTTAACCAAACAACTTCAATCTGAGTGCACATATACAATTGGAAAAACAAGTCAATTGCACGTGTCCTAGTATTAAATCGAGCTCGCAATCTCTGAGGTCACAACCTCAGGTTATTTTTTTTTTGAAAGGTTACAACCTCAGGTTATAGATATAGGTGAAAGCTACAGCTATTCATTGCATGCGGTTGGGGTCGAGTACACCATTTGGGGGATGGGTGTAATGGACGGTTATGATTCAGATTTGGCTGCTAGCAACCATGGATATTCAGGGCACGTTTGGTTTCTGTGCAATCGAGTGAAGTTTGCACATGTGATATGTGTGAATAACGTTTCATCTAAATATGTGTGTTTTCAATTGCACAACATTGCATAGATTTATATGTATTAAAAACAAACATCTACATCCGCAAGCACATGACACAACCCCTTAACCAAACAACTTCAATCTGAGTGCACATGTGCAATTGGAAAAACAAGTCAATTGCGCATGAACCAAACTTGGTGCATTAAACTTCCACAACCAACAAGATAGCCTTTGTGAGTACAGATTATACACGTATGCTACTGTTCTATCAACAGAAGCAAGTTCTATGATCTCTCAAATATTTTACAAAGGATGATCTCTATAATTTAAACTGGGAATTGTCATTCATGGATCCGTAGATTTCTCAGATACTTCTCTTTAGCAAAACATAAGAATAAATTACGAGAAACTAAGATTGCAATACAGGTACAAAGATTCAGAATAACAACCCCCAGGTTAGGTTACATCAGAGACAACACAGCATATATTTGGATGATAATCTTCATCAAGGCCCATATTGGCTGTGTTTGTGATGGAAAAAGTCTGGACCAAAATGCAATGGAAAAACCAATAAAGTTGACGCAATAATCCGATTGATGAATCACAGTAAGGGGCATGTACATCTACGATTTTGATGAGATCAACACATATTTTACTCCAAGATTAAACCACAACCTGTTATCGGCAACCCTTCATGAGATGGGAGGATGGGCTTGAGAAGCTTACTGGAGCCCCCGCATCGCCAGTTTTACGGCCATTCTCTATTCTTCTGCCCGGCGTTGCACATCCACTGAAATCAAGAACACGCCCCTCCTTCTGGAAATACATCAGATTGTTAGTACTGATAAATCTTAGACCGCACCTCCCAAAAAAAGAGAGGTTAAACTACACTTAACCCCCTTGAAGTTTAGCCCAAAATGACTTAACCCTCAAATAGTTAATAAATTTCATCTTGCCCGCTTCAATTCAGTTTTGATTAGACAGAAAATGACCAAACTAGGAAATTTAGCAGTTGACAAAAGGGGGTATTGTGCTTTCATCTAAAACTATAGAGTCCGGTTTGGAACAAAAAAAAAAAACTTCAGGGGGGTCAAGTGATTTTGGGCTAAACTTCAGGAGGTAAAATGAAATTTACACCCCCCCCCCCCTTCCCACCCCCCAAAAAAAAACTTGGCCCTAAAATCGCATGAGTGAGTTATTTCATCTCTTGACCAAACCTACTGCACCTCTCCTAAGTTCTCCGGAAGTTGCATGCTAATTTAGATTGCCAAAAAAATGATAGGAATAGGAGTGCAATGTGTTCTAGATCTCACCCAATTTGGGCTGAGACAGGTCAGAATCAATACCCATGAGTCGGTCATGGGTCCCAAACCTAGAGCTACCAAATCAAACTCGACCAAGTTCAGTGAAACCCAATTATAGTTAGAAAGTCTGAGTCTGGATATAAGACTCAGATCCGACCAGTGGCCCCTAAAGCAATGCAGGATCTGATTCATCTGATGAATGTTCTCAATCCTGGACTAAATCCTAAATCCGAACCCAGCCAGAAACAATAATACATAAGTTTTGAAAAAGTCTAATTAAATGTATACTAGTAATAAGAGAAAAACAAGTAACTAAACAACGGGGACTTACTGCAGTCACATTTGGTGGCATAGGACTAAGACTTTCCAGTTCTTTTCCTAGCTGGTGGTTTTTCGTCGAGGATTTCACTTTACCAGTGTGTCCATCGAAAGCCACTTCAGCATTTCCACTTGCCAATACCTCATGGGCCTCGGCCACAGCAGCTGCACTGTGCTCACTTAACTGCTTCATTAGCCCAAAAGCATCATAAGTTCTGTCACCAGGACTCATGTAGTATCCAATTTCCTGGAAAAAGTAGAAACCAAAATTAAATGTACACTAAATCAAAAGAAAAATTAGAGCGCATCAAGAGCAGATTTGACAAATTTTGCGAGATTAAAATGGAGTGAATCCAAAGGGATGTTTTATGGTACAAACCAAATCTTCATTCCTTTTGGTTTGCACAACCAAAAATTTTTCTGGGGGACTACACGAAGATGAAAAAATACAATCTTGTATCAAGAATATGTAAAAAAAAAAAAGAAGATAATATCCTCACGGTAGCAATAGAACCAGGGAAAGTATACAAAAAAGACAGTTCTTTTATTGTATCTATTATATTATTATTAGTCAGTTATCTCGGCTCAGTGAGTCCTTTCTTCCGTGATGAACTGTTGGCTTCAGTCCTACATTTTGTCTCTATGGCCTGTGGAGAAAGGGGCTCAGTCGTAAGAGGGTTGTACCATGAGAGAAGTAAAGAGGTCAATCTACTTCAAATATACAACATGGATTCTGGCAATACGATGGAGTTGGACCCTCATGTCGATATGAATGAATCAATATTTTCACAGAGGTCAATCTCTACATGCTAGGCAAGAGGATAGCAAGTTATAATTTTATTTAGCTAGGACATGTATGACGCAGGACGCTCGTGGCGATAGCGTAGGGAGGGGATGGAAGGGTGAAGGAGGTTGTCGGCCTCGCACCGACGGTAATCCGACCTCACGCCGGCGAGCTTCTTGCTCTTCGATCCTCTCTCAGGAACGCAATACGAAACCTCTCACAGGAATCAAAGCAAATAATTGCCATTTTTTTTTATTCATCATTCAATCAATAATATTACAATGGGGGGCTTCATGGCCTTTAAATAAATAAAAAAAAAACTCTAACAGATAAGATCATAAGAGATATACTCATATGATTTAACAGAATAACAAAAATAACAACTTCCTAAAATAAAGATAAAGATGATAACCATTGATGACATAAAGATCTCACCTAATTAACTTCCTAATCCATCATATCCCTAATCTTTAAAATTATTCATAAATAAAGATAACTACTACTAAATTTAAAATACCTAAATCTATCCAAATCTTTCATAAAAGATATTTTTAAAACTACCATATTTAATAAATCCGAAAATAACATATTTTCGGATTAAATAATAATTTCGGAATAAAATAATTATTTTATTCCGAATTTTATATTTTATTCCGAAAATACTATTTTCAAGAATTATTAAAACCGAAAATAATTATATTATTCTTATTCAAGCCTCGAAACACGTGCTTGTTGAATCTGCTCCCGCATCAAACTCCTCAGCTATGAAAGAACTCGACCTTGAGTTCTGTGAGGCCCAGGCAGGAATCAAAGTCAGTAGCTGATGGTGGAGACCCTGTAGTGGATGTCGTATCATCAAACAATCGCCTCCCAGATCCCATACAAGCAGTCTGCTGGAGTAGTGGCTGAAGTAGTCCGGTCCGGAGGAAGGCACACACAAGTGAAACTGGAGGAATACTCGAGTCGAGGGTGGAAGGTCTAACTCGAGGAAGTCAACTGTCGGGACTAGTGTGCTGAAGTCGACACCCGATAACGGCTCTGCAGGTAGTGAATGCTCAACTGGAAGGAAAAACAGAGATAAAAGATCCACTGGAGGTGCTGCAGAACATGAAGACTTGACCGGAGGTACTGTAGCAGGTAGAAGATCATCAACTGTCGAACTCGGAAACTCGTCCGGATGTAGAATGTTGTCAGGAATCTCCACTGGTGGCACTGCTGGAGGTGGCGCCACTGGTGCGGGTGGAGCCGGCGGTGCAGGCACCGCAGGTGGTGGCACGAGCGGTGAAGAATACTCATCTAGTGGTGGTGACTTCACGACAGGCTCTGGTACAGGTGGAGGCATCGGAACGGGAGACTCCGTAGGAGACATGGACTTCTTACTGGATAAGGAGTGGAAGAACTCGGTTCGACTCCGACGTCTGACAAGTTCCTTGTTCTACAATCGTCGTCGCGCCAACTCATTCTCTATGTCGTCGAGAACAGAATGTGCCTCGATCTCTGTGATCTCTGGTCGCAGGTGCATACGCAAAGCCCAGTCGGTAAATGGTTTCTTTGGGAGGCCGAGAGAGATAGCTCGTTCTCCAACAAGGGAATGAATGGTGAACTCCAAATTGGATGATGGAGGGCGAAAGTAAACAAACGGATATTTTTGGAGTTGTTGGACGAAGCGTTTGTACACTTTAGTCTCAATTGCATGAAGAGAATGGAGGGACTTATTGGCATGGTTAGATCGAATATAGGGGGATTGATCATGATGATAGGACATCATGACGGGGCTCTGATACCAAATTTGACGTAGGACGATCATGGCGACACCGTAGGGGAGGGGATGGAAGGGCGAAGGGGGTTATCGGCCTCGCACCGACGGTAATCCGACCTCACGCCGGCGAGCTTCTCGCTCTTCGATCCTCTCTCAGGAACGCAATACGAAACCTCTCACAGGAATCAAAGCAAATAATTGTCATTTTTTTTTATTCATCATTCAATCAATAATATTACAATGGGGGGCTTCATGGCCTTTAAATAAATAAAAAAAAAACTCTAACAGATAAGATCATAAGAGATAAACTCATATGATTTAACAGAATAACAAGAATAACAACTTCCTAAAATAAAGATAAAGATGATAACCACTGATGAGATAAAGATCTCACCTAATTAACTTCCTAATCCATCATATCCCTATCTTTAAAATTATTCATAAATAAAGATAACTACTACTAAATTTAAAATACCTAACTCTATCCAAATCTTTCATAAAAGATATTTTTAAAACTACCATATTTAATAAATCCGAAAATAACATATTTTCGGATTAAATAATAATTTCGGAATAAAATAATTATTTTATTCCGAATTTTATATTTTATTCCGAAAATACAATTTTCAAGAATTATTAAAACCGAAAATAATTATATTATTCTTATTCAAGCCTCGAAACACGTGCTTGTCGAATCTGCTCCCGCATCAATGTATTTCTATTTCTATTACTTTTTTTTTTTGAGAAATCACTCTAGATGTAGGAGAGGGGATTGACCTAGACCACAATTATATTAATATAATAATAAAGTTGAGATAACAAAAAAGGAGAAAGCAAAACAAAACAATCCCACAATCCACGTCAGTAGAAAGCAATAATGTCGAGTAGATTATCCTCCACATGTCTTGTGATGGCGGCAGACCAAAGCGTCACTGTCTCTTTGATTCTCTTGGTCGGCTCTGTATGTGGTGAGGATGTTTGTTGAAACTCATTTATTTCTTTCCAACAAAATGCTCCATATAGTTGTTGTAACTATGATGTCCCAAGGCTTCCTCATCTCTTTAGGGATATGTTTCCTCCGCCATAGAGTTCAGAAAGATAGAAGAGAAGCTGGGTGCCCCTTAATACCAGACAAGATTTCCAATGCTGCCAAAAGGGTTTAACAAAACTACAGGAAAGAAATAAATGTCCAACTGTTTCATCCTCCATATTGCATAGTGGACTCTACAACTATTGCTATTAAATTAATAAATGAAAATGAAGTAGTTAATGGTGTGGGGTGGAGTCAGGTTGAAACTTCCTCAATTTCGCATTATCTTCAATGTAAAGCATTAGGTATCAACTTATATCGTGCTCATGAAAATCAGTTATTTTATTAGAAAAACAAACCAAATATTCCAACGATAGTGCTTTAATCAAGTGAAACTTGAAAGTTCAATTTAAAAAAAAAGTGAAATTAACTAAACTACCATAAGCACTGAATAACTGAACTACCTCATAAGTTAAATCTGTACTAATCCTATGGCCCGGAAGAAGAGAGTTCATGAACCACGGTGATTTCCATGCTGAAGGAGATTCTATCCCTCTTTTAATTCCAGGGGTATCAGCAAAACTGTAAGAAAATAAAATAGTAAAAAGGATTAGAAATTATAAGAAGAACAAAGCTTAGACCATTTTAGAAATTTTTAAGGAATGCAAGAATAATATGTGTAAATTAACATCTAGTCCTACTATATTTGTTAAATACCCTCACAACCCAAAACCCGGGTTTGTAAGGGGAGGTCCACAGTGGGTATATTAAGCGGGTGATGGGTGCCTCCCTCACCGATGTGGGACTATCCGCTAACACTTCCCCTCACGCAGAGCACGCGTGGCAAGGATCCTCCCACGCGAAGCACGTGTGGCAAGGCACGATCGGTGGGGAGCACCCGGAGCAGGAGACGGAGACAGGCCAGCTCTGATACCATGTTAGATACCAGCACAATTGGGGTGTGAGGGTATCTAACATGGTATCAGAGCTGGCCCGTCTCCGTCTCCTGCTCCTGCTCCGGGTGCTCCGCACCAATCGTGCCTTGCCACGCGTGCTCCGATCCTTGCCACGCGTGCTCTGCGTGAGAGGGAGTGTTAGCGGATAGTCCGACATTGGTGAGGGAGGCACCCATCACCCGCTTAATATACCCACTGTGAACCTCCCCTTACAACCCGAGTTTTGGGTCGTGAGGGTATCTAACATACTATCCGCTAACAATATTAAATAACTTATTAAGTTCCAACACACATGGATGAAGAATATTGCACACTTGTAAGTTCAAAAGGAAACTTGTAATATTTATATTCAGTGATTTTTGCCTTATAGAAGCCCCAAAAGACAGGATAATCTAGTAATAGCAAGACAAAGGAACTTTGAGAGAATGATACAGAAAATAGCTGATTCACATAAAAAGATCTCCACCCATAGCAAGATAATGTAGTGATGAGCTAAGTGCAAATGACATGTATCACATAAACCAACCCTAGAAGACAAAAATTATAGAGGTGATTCCATGCAAAAGAGGTAAAATCTTGAACAGAATCGATCGGAATATTGACCATATGACAGGCCACTATAAAAACAAAGAAAAGGAAGACTGGTGAAGGCCAATTAAACCAACTCTAACCGACTAGTCCATCTTAATGTCATTCTAATGCTAAATGAACGGGAGTGTGCCAGCTAACTTTGTTTGGTTTGGCAGCCCATGACTTCGGCCCAACTCCGACGCGGCCTGTTAGGGTTACTTGGCACGCAAGCAAGGGTTTCTTGGAGGTGAAATAACCCACCTCTATAAAGAAGAGGTAACACCTCAAAAGCTAGAAGTAGTGGACGGATCAAAACCTATGAGTGGCTTATAGAAAAAGAGGAGGCCAAGAGTCATCGGAGGAGAAGCCGGGGTGCGGCGACTCTTGGTGATCGGCATGGCGGCCGATGGACAACATGGACAGGATCCCACCCACGGCTAGTTGGTAGAGCGTTGTCGATGACTAGAGGCCGGAGTCGATGACAAGGTTCCAAGAGGAGCGGAGCTGCATGGTTGGCCCTCGGGCGAACTGCGCTCAAGCAGGGGCTGACGGCTCCGGCGCTCGGGCAAAATCTGAACCAAAGGGTCGGGGGAGGTCGCGGTGGCAGTGACTCGACTCCCCCCTAGGTGGTTAGAATCGGTTCGACGACATCGATGGTTAGGATCTTCAGAAGATATCCTAGTTAGGAGGCTTATGATGAAGTCCCCCTAAGGGCTGGTCCGAGATAGAAGGATCGCGATTGAATGCTGCGATGACATTGCATTGTCCGAGTGCCGGATCGAGGGGGAGCACCTCGATGGGGAATGTAGTCATCGACGCACAACTTGTTCAGGCACCGACGGGTGGGCCTGATGGAGGAGCCGACGGATGGATGATGGAGGAGCTAACTGGTGCTGTAGTAGAAAGCTCAGCCGCTGGCACACCTGTTGTGTTGCAAGGGTGCGTAAAACTTGTGCTAAGTGTTGGCCGATAGGCGACAATTTGAAGTATTGGCTGTTGTGGTTGAAGCGGCGTCGATAGACGCTGAACCAGAAGGTTGTATCCGTGAATGACCCCGGTTGTGGGCGAATCACGTTAAAAGAAATTGCTATTGATTATGTTTATTTTCTCTTCTATCATTGATTGTACCGCACAACAGAGCTCTGGGTTCCGGCCAGGGAACATGTGGTAGTAGAGCGAGATAAAAGGGAGAGCAGTCAAAGGCCATGAATCTGAAGATCTCCCTCATGGTTGGGGTAGATTGTTGGGCTTGGCAGCCTATGAGTTCGGCCCAACTCTGTCACGGTCCGTTAGGGTTACTTGACGTGCAATCAAAGGTTCCTTGGAGGTGAAGTAACTTACCTCTATAAAGAGGGGACAACACCTCAAGAGTTAGAAGTGGTAGACGGATCAAGACCTATTATCGGCACATAGGAGAGGAGGAGGCCGGGAGGCCTGAGCGGAGGCCATAGCGCCTCCCCCTCCCTGGGTGGTTCGAGTCACAGGAGGAGAAGCAGGGGTGCGACGACTCTTGATGATCGGCATGGCGGTCGATGGACAACATGGTCGGGAACCCACCCACAACAGCCGGTGGAGCGTCGAAGGCCGGGGGACCACTCCTGCCAACTAGAGGTCGAAGTCGACGAGAAGGTCCCAGGAGGAGCGGAGCTGCACGGTCGGTGCCCAAGCGAATTGCTCGCAAGCAGGGGCTGACGGCTCTGGCACCCAAGTGAAATCTAAATCAGAGGGTCAGGGGAGGTTGCAACGATTCCCCCAGGGTGTTGGATCTTCGGAGGAGGGCTTGGGGGGAGGTTGTGTTGTACTCTCTCCCTCCGGGCTGGTTCGACGACACCGACATGTCAGATCTTTGAAAGATGTTCTAGTTGGGGGGCTTGTGATGAAGTCTCCTTGAAGGGCTGTTTTAAGATCGATGGATCGCGGCGGAAAGCTATGATGGTACTGTTTTGTGTGAGTGTCGGATCGAGGGGGAGCACATAGTCACTGATGTTCAACTGGTTCAGTCATCGACGGGTGGGCCTGATGGAGGAGCCGTAGCGGCAAGCTCAGCCACTGGCACACCTACTGTGTTGCAAGGGTGTGGAAGGCTGGTGCTAAATGATGGCCGACGGGTGACAACTTAAACAATTGATTGATGTGGTTGCAGCAGGCGTCGACGGGCGTCGAACCGGAAGGTGTATCAGTTAATGAGCCTGGTTGTGTGTGAATTACATTAAAAGAGATTACCATTGGCTATCTCTGTTTTCTCCCCTATCATGTGTATTCAACACAACAATTGTAAATGGTAAAGTCTCCTTGTGGTTGTACAAAAGACCTAGGGTCGAAGTCTACCTTCATTGAATAGGAAACTGGGAGGGGGATCCCACCTTAACCCACCTCATATGTGATGCTGATCAATTCTCAAAAAAAGAAAGAACTACTTGAATGGGAAAGAAAGCCACCAATAAATTTTTAGACGTAAATGGCATCCATGGAATTAAACTGTGTACATTTGTTATATATAAATATGATTAAATTCCTGTCGATGACATATGTTTTCTATGCTTGTGTGCACATCATTAAAGACATGCATATTGTCAAGCAACATTAACATGCATTATATCAAAACAATAGATTCAGAAGCAATGCCACAGTGACCCCAATTGTTAGATTGCCCATCTAACTCATTGGATCATTCCGTTGTAACTGATAGATGGTATGGCAGATCACATGGTTAGACGAGAAAAACTTTAGGTCAAAAAGGCATATTCCATAAAACTGTCAAAGATGTAACTAGATATGAAAAAGAAACTTTAGGTAACCAGGCCATGGGACCATATTGTTAACTTAGAGTAAGCCACAAAATATGATCAAATGTGAAGAGAACTTTCCTATTAGTCAAAATACCGCTATAAAATGCACAACTATTTAATCAAAGTCGAAGTTGTAGACTGCCATTCAATTGATCTATAGAAGAGATTGGAAAGCCCAGAAACATATGAAGGACTAATTTACATGGAGTATTAATTCACAACTTTAAAATACAGGGAAACCTAAATAGAACAAACAAATATATAGAATAGCATTGTGAACACTATCAATGATTCAGGGGAGAACCAGCACTCTGCAATTGGTGATGTGCCATCATTACCTATTCTCAAAACCTCAAATGGTACTATACAATTGCATTAATACACAGAAAAAATCCAGAACTATAAGAGTGTCAACAATCATAATTGCTTCCATTAGACTTACATGTTCAAGTACTCACGATCCATGTCAATGGCCGAACCACATTTTTCAACTGTAAGATGAGACAGATGCATTGAAGGGGGACACTTTACTGACGTAACTTGAACTGAATGCTGGACCTGCTTACTTTCAGCAACAATAGGGGAAGAGAGAGATGAGATATCAGACAAATTTTCAAGATGTGCATTGGAGGGACTCTGGTTTGATGTGCTCCCCATGTTTCTGATGATTTGTTCTTTCGAAAACCTGACACCAGAACTTGGATGTCCATTTGTATGGTGTCTATCTTGATCAAGAAATAACATGTCATTGACATTATGTTCAACAAGTACTCCACCAGGTTGCTGCATGAAAGCCAAGTAAATGATGCAATTTGTCATTAATCTATATTTCTGAAAAAGGAGGCATGCGGAACTACTGTGGTTACCTTGAAACCCTTGTCTATTAACCATATCATTCCCATTTATTTTCTACGAATATTTCTAAGTAATTGTCTATAAAATGAAAATCTTTTTCTATATTACAATGATGAGATACACAAACATGCATTGTTAAAGAGTTAAGGTTTACAAAAAAAATGTAATGTAAGGGACAGCCTTGTGATGCAAGTATTTAGGAATTGAGGTGGTCCACGTCATAACTACAGATAATGACCAGTAATGGTAAAAGGTAATTAAACTAAGTAGTGAAAGCAAATAAAGTTAACCCTAAAAATATTAGTGGACAAACGGAGAGCATGCCAGTTCAATGAAATCAGACGAAAGCTTCCTAGAGGGCGAGGAGATTAAAACTTAAAAGAGATTGCTAATCAGGAAATTTAAGGAGGAGGCAACAAAAAGGAGGCCTCAGGCTTAGAAGAACAAGCAACATGAGATGTACACCAATGGAAGAAGTGTAGGAAGGGATGGGAAACCTATTGTCGCTAATAACTAGACATGCCAATCCTAAACATTACCAAGACTACTCTGGCATGTCTGGCATGATTCAGGTTAATCTTGTTATGCTGAAAAAATCTGGAGTGCTTAGCTAACGAAACAGAAACTATCTTAGTTCTTCTAAATGCATGCCAATATTTAAAGACTTTTTTTTTCAGTGTCTTCTATAATCCAGATGATTTTTCACTTTGGTTAAAAGTAGTCGATTTGAAGGATGGGCTCAGCTCACTAGAAGAAAAAAATGAGCTCACGCTTCACTCATACTAAGGATGAAATGAGATCAGGGATATTATGTTACAGAATTTGTCTTCCAGCTTGATGAAATGAGCTTGAATTTTTAACTAAAATATATTAAGACTTTCAACAAGTAGAAGTAGAAACAATCACAAAAAGAGCTTACCGTCATCCTTTTTGTACCATCTGCATCCATTTTGGTTGACACACTAGCACTAGTTGCACATTGTCCCATCCTATCTTGAAGGTTACAGGTATTGGAACCTTTGCTTGAAATATTGGTTTCCATAAAAACAATCCCATCCATTCGATATTTAGGAGCAGGGTCCAAATTTTCTTTTTGATCAGGAGAAATTTCAGATTTAGGTTTCTGACATTGAGAAGGGGAAAGGACTGCCTCAGTAGAACACAAAGAGATTCCGTGAACAATGTTTTCATTGATTATAGAATCCATGCAATTACAATTGTTTATATCTGTCCCAGCTTTCTTGTCAGTTCTCTTTTTCTGTATAGGTGACAACAAGTCATGCTGCCGTTTCTTCATAATGGATGGTGTACTTACAAAGGTCTTGGCAGCACTCTTCAGAACAACATCAGGATTGTCATCATGAGATGGCGAATTCCATAAGCTGCATGGTGTCATAGAGGACATCATAAGTTGCCGAATACCAAGAGGACTATATTCCTGCTGAAGATCACCAGAAGATACAAGATCACAGCTGAGAAATGGAATTTCCAAGTTCGACAAACAAGGAGGTTCGTAAAATAGAGCTCCTGCGTCCTGACGTTCGTCTGCCTGTGTGTTTACATCTAAAAAAGTAAGATTTTCTGTGGCGGTTGTAGGTCCAAATCCCATCATTTCCATATAAGACTGATTTGGAGCATCATCTTCATGCCCCTGATTTGCAGGCAGACAAAAGTTAGATCTAGCACAACCATAGGGAGACATTGCAGAGCATCTGGAATAAGCAAAGCCATCATACGAGTATGTAAGGAGGTCTGAATCTTGAGTACCAACAGAAATGCCTCTGGTTGCAACATTTTCACCTCCATGTGTAACTTTTCCATCACTTGGACAAATAAATGATGAAGGAACAACAGTCGTCAGACTCTGAGCATATGAAATTCCTAGAATATTTGATGAATTGACTGGTAACAGTGGTTGCGAACAAGATGAAACAAGATTTCTTGAAGTTCCAGAACTGTGAATGTCTGATTGCCAATTTTGAGAACCCGTGAAACAATCCTTATCTTTAATATTTGAGGCAGTAACAAAATTTCCAGAAGGAAAACCTGGCTGCACCTCTACCTCCAGAAATTTACCGCTATAGCAATCAGCTTCAGGCACCACAATTTTACCCTTTTTCTGAGAGACTGAAATAGTTTTTTCCATGGAACTACTGTCCTTCAATTTTACAGAGTCTGGAAACAAAACTGTCCCGCTTTCTTGATTTTCCTTGACACTGTGTTGATTATATTCTGATGCCTTCATTAGCTCCAGTGATTCCTGCGTAATTCCTAATAAAGAATGATTAGATGATTCCTCATATTCGCCATGGTCAACCACTCTTTTGCATTGTTCAACCTTACACGGCAAATAATGTTCAGAAGCAATTATGGAAATGACACCTCCACATTGAATAGCGGGGACAAGACATGCAAGCTCTTCCATGGAACCGCAGTATTCTTTGGGGCACACTGATGAATGAGAATCTTGACCCTCAATTTTACAGGAAACCTTCTCCGGTTTTGAGTCTTCATGTAACAAAACATCATTAGCCATCTTAGAATCTGATTGAGAACAACCAGCCCTTACTGAATCTTGGCTATATTCGGATGAATCTTCAACTTCTCGCCTGTCCTTGGAGACGCTGTCTTCACTATTTTGTTGATTCGTTGAAGATGAAGAAATGAGTTGGACAGAACTTTCCACATGAGGAAGGCTCTGGTACTGTGAAAGTAAACCTGATGCCAGGTATGATTCCAACTTCTTCTTAACTGAACTGTTCCAATGATTTTTTATTGCATTGTCTGTCCTGATAGGATAAAGGATAATAGCATCTCAAAAGTCATGTTGGCAAAAGACAAATGTATAAATAAATATTACACGACATTCTAGTGAATAAAGAGTTATGTGAAGCAACAATGTCCTTTACAGAGTGAAAACGTAAAATTTAACCAGTTCAAATTGAAATGTGTACATGGACATAAAATACCTATAAACCTATCCAAACAACATAAAACCTTTGGTTCTAATGAAAATAACCGTTTTGTATATTAAACACATGTTTCCGTTTGATCACACACACAAGCACACACTTGCACGCACGTGCACACGTGCTCAGAGACACCTAGAGAAGCATTAATTTCTTGCAGAACAGAATTTACTGGGTAACAAATAATGCTAGTTGACTTTATAATCCAAATCACAAGCATAAAAAATGGCATTATTAAACATTAATATTTACAAGAAGCCTTCGGGTTAGAAATTTCATGTGCTACATTTTAAGCACTTAATTTTATGGAGAACTTGTTGCTACATGTCCAATACAGGTACAGCAACTGATGCTACAATCCACCCAAAAGGCGGAGAATAGGTGGATTGGTATCATCATAAATTTAGAAAACCTTCTCCATAAGATGTTGGTCATCATCATTAGAGAGCAGAAACCTCCAATTCTAACCTGCCTGGTAAAAATTTCATCAATTCTGCCCACTTGTTTCCATAGATTTGATGAGCGCAAATCAGTGCTATCTCCTCTTCTTGAGTCCATGCCTGCTTGTTTATAGCAGGGTTTAGATGATGATGCCACCTGAAATATACATTTCCAGATTAGTAGCATTTATCTGATCCCATCAAATCCAAAAGGTACTAGACCTCAAATAAGAAGGGGCATATAGCAACAGCAGTTTACTTAGACATGAATGTTCACAGCTTTATATTCACTTGATGAAAATTTACACTCTTAAAGAACAAAGAGGTTTTCAGTCAAAGACGTCAAGCAGATCAATGTGTAGCTTCCATATATCACCATAGCATTAGGAAGAATGTGACATCAGTGAATTGTTACATCAACTGAAAGTACAAGATGTTTGTGCATCTCAAATTTTCTCTCCACGTCGGATACAGGGCCAACCCCTTTTTTCCTTATTTGGTTTCCATCAGGAGATATAACTAAGTAGCCATCCCACTTCAGTTCCAATACTTCAAATGAGGTTGTGTACTCCCAGTTCAGCTTGGTTATGATTCCCGTGCCCCTTCAAAACCTGTGATTAAAGGGAGGGGGCAACAATATATAAAGATGTGGAACTCCCACCCCTTTACCGATGTGGGACTATTCTCAACTCCCACCCGCACATAGAGCGCCTCTCGATCAGAGGGAGGTAGAAGATCTCGATCAGAGGTAGAAAGAGGTGCGGCGGGACCACATAGAGGGGAGACGGGGTGGGGCCTAGCTCTGATACCATGTTACGATTCTTGTGCCCCCTCAAAACAGGTGATGAGAGGGAGGGGGCAACAGTATATAAAGATGTGGAACTCCCACCCCATTACCGATGTGGGACTATTCTCAACAAGCTCATTTCCGAACTAGGAAATCATATGATGATTAGTTCTATGGATTACATAATCCTAAGCATTGTTTAAAGCTCATAAAAACTCAACTGCCTTGGACCAAGTCGACTTTGTTGAAAATGTGGCTCCAAACAAGCCGCATACAACTCCAGTGTTCGTGCGTGAAGAAGCGACGGAAGACGGAGCTTCGGGAGCAAGGAAGGGTCGGCCAGGAAGAGTCGTGCGCACGACTAGCATCGATAGAAAAGTCGGGAGAGAAGACGGGTCGGGTCGTACGCACGACCTCCCTAGGTCGTGCGCACGACTGTGGCTGGTAGCACGCGGGTGACGCATTTTGGCCTGCATTTTCTCATGGGACTCCTTCCCCAAGTCGGATACGAATGTAACCCTATAAAAGGGAGATCCTAAAACGAACCAAGGGTATCATGGATTATCTTAAAGGCACAAGAGAGACTTAAGGGAGAGATTAGAAGGTGGCCATCACCAAGGTGAGATCTCTTTGTGGGTGTTCGGGAAGAGGTTTCTTCTTGTCTTTGGGGTGTAGGGCTGTGGGTTCTCTTCTCTCAAGGTGAGATCTCTTTGTGGGTGTAGGAGGGATTGGGTAGAGGCAATTGTAATTGTACTCGGGTTTTTCCCATACTAGTGAATCCATCAATCAGTCGTTGTTGGAAATTTTTTGGGTGTTTTGCTTGTTCTTCTCCATTGCTCGGTTTTGTCGGTGCTCGTCTCCACCGTGGTGATTCTACGCTCGTCGTGTTCCGCTGCGCGAGGGCCTCGAATCTCAATAAATTGGTATTAGAACTATTATTGGGGATCCGGGGAGGCTCTAGTTCGATGGCGTAGATCAAGATAGACCGAGAAAAAGGGGGCCGAGACGCACGTGTGGCACGTGGTGCGATGGAAGACCCAGGAGCGACACTCAAGAGGGAAGTTGGAGGCTCGGGGAGAGGTTGCGGTATAGCACCTCCCCCCCGGGAAGCTTGTTGGCAATGACGGCTGGCGCCCTAGGCGATGGGTACGGCAGGGAGAAGCACGATCTGCTCTCCGAGAGGTTCGGGTCTTCGGAGGAGTCTTCGAGGGGGAGGTTGCGATCAAGCGCCTCTTCCCTCGGGGCAGTTCGAGACACCGAAGGCATTAGCTGGGAGGCGGGTGCGGTCAAGGCACCTACTCCCCTGCTTGACGGATCGTGGCAGCTAGTTGTGATGGCACGATATGTGTGGGTGCTAGAATCGAGGGAGAGCACCTCGATGGTACGAGAGTCGTCGACGGCATCGTGTTCAGCCGCTGACGAGCGAACTGATGTGGGTTGCTGACGAGAGACTGATGGAGGTGCCAACGGGCACCGGTGTGGATCGCTGACGGGTGATGTGGGCGCTGACGGGCGCGGTTGTGGCAGGCACAACCGCGGGCACACCTGCGGTCTAGCAGGGTGCGGTGGCTGTCGACAGATGGCGGGAAAAACGCCACGACGGTCGTGGTGGCGATGGACTCAACTGCGGGCACACCTGTGATGCATCAGGGTACAAAAGATATTCGAGCGTTAGCCGATGGGCAACGACTCGGGAGCAATGGGCGCGGGCAGCATCACAGAGCATATCAAGGGTCGTGGTTCACGGCGGAGTCGTCGATGGGCGATTGTTGGAACTTCCAGGATCATGGCGGTATCAGGGAGAGCGGCGGTACATGCACGGTGTTCGGTAAAGAACAAGGGTGTAGATGGAGCATGCTCAAGGGCAAGGTTGATCAGGAGGTCGGCCAAGTCAAAAGACTTTGGCAATCACTAAGTTTGGTGATTGGGCTCTCAGTGCGGGGGCAAAGGCGGTGATGGCGATCAAGAAAAGGATTTACGGTGCAAAGAGATGGTGATTCGGTCCGTGGAGATGCTCACGTCTTGTTATGAAGCCAAAGTGGAGATTGTTGAAGATGTAGCTCCAAACAAACCGCATACAACTCCAAGGTTCGTGCGCGAAAAAGCGACGAAAGACAGCTTCGGGAGCAAGGAAGGTCAGCCAGGAAGCGTCGTGCGCACGACTGGTATCGACTAAAAAAGTCGGGCAAGAAGACGGGTCGGGTCGCGCGCACGACCTCCCCAGGTCGTGTGCTGGCAGCACACGGGTGACGCGTTTTGGCCTACGTTTTCTCGTGGGATTCCTTCCCTAAGTCGGATACGAATGTAACCCTATAAAAGGGAGGTCCTAGGACGAACCTAGGGTATCATGAATTATCTCAAAGGCACAAGAAAGACCTAAGGGAGAGATTAGAAGGTGGCCATCACCAAGGGAGAGGGAGAGGAAACCATTGGAGACTGGTGGGGTTTCGGGAATAGGTTTCTTCTTGTCTTTGGGGTATAGGGCTGCGGGTTCTCTTCTCTCAAGGTGGGATCTCTTTGTGGGTGTGTGAGGAGTTGGGTAGAGGCAATTGTAATTGTACTCGGTTTTTTTCCATACTAGTGAATCCATCGATCGGTCGTTACCAAATTTTCTTGGGTGTTCTGCTTGTTCTTTCTATACTCTCGGTCTTGCCGGTAGTCGTCTCCGCCATGGTGCTTCTACGCTCGTCGTGTTCCGCTGCGCGAGGGCCTCGGATCTCAATAGACTTGACTCAGGCAGATTTCGAGTCAAGTTATTCGTTCGAGTCGGAACGAGTTTGGATAAAACTCGACCGAGTCGGACCGAGTTTACTCGACTTGGCTGACTTTCGAGTCGAGTTATTTGTCCGAGTCGAAACGAGTTCGGATAAAACTCGGCCGTGTCGAACCAAGTTTACTTGACTTGGCTGACAATCGAGTCAAGTCCGAGTTTTGAGTTTTTGAACCATGATCCTAAGTAATTTCTTTGGTTTATAGTTGCCACATTATCCACCATTTATTTAAATCTAAACATATGATTTTGATTGATTCCTTGGAAGAGCTTTTTGGGTCTATTTATACCCTTATACTAAGGTTTTGTGGTTAAATCTCCCGTTGAGGGGCTTTCTAGACCATGGCTTCATGTCATGTGGAACCCTTATGTGTATTTTCTAGATCCTAAGTAATTTCTCTGGTTTACGGTTGCCACATTATCATGTCATGTGGAACCCTTATGTGTATTTTCTAGATCCTAAGTAATTTCTCTGGTTTACGGTTGCCACATTATCCACCATTTATTTAAAGCCAAACAGATGATTGTGATTAATTCCTTGGAAGAGCTTTTTGGGTGTATTTATACCCTTCTACTAAGGTTTTGTGGTTAAATCTCCAATTGGGGGGCTTTCTAGACCATGGTTTCATGTCACGTGGAACCCCTCTTGTAATGGAGGTCTTGGAGAGACCTTTTGCATATCTTGGTAGTACCTTGTTGAATTTCTTCATCAATGCTTCTGTATATTCTACATTATTAGTGGAATCTCTCGGATAGCATTTACCAATGGAGACCAATTAGAGTTAAACCACGTAAAACCTGTTGCTATTATGTTTCTGTATAATTGCTTTGTTTTTCACATGATCATAAGCAACTTGATCTCAATCACGTACTGAGTTGTTACGGGTTTGATTTGGGGTTCTTTGGACAACAAACTGGTAGCATAGCCAGTCGTTGTGTCACTAGAGAACATTGAGATGGTGTTGAAGATACTGACCACCACGTTTTAGGTGGAGAAAAGGTTACAAAAATAACAAGAATATAAGAGAACCAATTTGGATTTATGCCAGGAAGGTTGATAATGGAGCCCATTTTCTTGATAAGGCAACTAATGGAAAGATCTAGAGAGGAGAAAAAAATAATAGCAGTAATTAAAATCAATGAAACTGATGGACATTATACAGCTCAAAGACATTCAAAAAACCAACAATTCAGACCAAGTAACTACCCAAGCATTGATAGAGGACCCTGCAAAGTCGATAGAAGTTTCTTTATTTCATTACCTTTCCCGGCATTGCTTCCCTATTCGTCCAGGTAATTCTGCAGCAATGGTTGACCACTTCTTTGGTCCGTATTTATTTACCAGTTCGATCATTTTATCATCTTCCTATTAAAGAAATTGCCAATAAAAAATGTTAACATATCATTGATGGGTTCAAGCATTTTATGGGTAACTTCAGCCAAAGACAAAAGCTAAAGTCTCAAGAGAGGAACAAGTGACAAATGATACTAATCTGTATCTAGAATTCTTTACCTCTTTTGACCATGGTCCTTTCACAAGCTCAGGATTCAAAACTTTCTGCCACCTGTGCAAACACTGAACATCAGTCCGATCTGGAAAACATTCGGCTGCAACGCAGAAAAACAGAAGTAGTAATCAATCTATGAGAGCAAATATGTAACAGCTGGATTGGCAAATCCAGCATAACTTGTAATTGTAATAACCATAAAACTCAAAAATTTAATCAAAACAAAAGTTCAAAGTATCTGATGCCTAATATGAAAGGTTTATGTTGTACAAAACAAAAAGCATAGTATTAAGGGTGCAGCAAACAGGAATAATAAACAAGTGATCGGGAAATGTTTCATCTCCAGAAACATAAAATACACAAATGAAGTAATTCATCATGGAGCAGGTTTTCAAACAAATATATATACAAATCTACACAATCTCCTACTATAGTTGTACAACATAATATAAAGTTCAATCCTTTGTAGCAAACGACACCACAGAGAGCCACCTATGCATGTCACAGTACATATATGTTTACAAATTATGGTCAAAACAACATATATGCATCAATAATTCTAGCTAAATTGTCCATTTAATTATGAACAATGATATCAATTCTATAGTTTTGTGTACATGTTGTGAGGCAAAAGCAACTTTAGGTTCAATGGTATGAAAAGGCAACACTGGATTCTCAACGCACAACGGAAGGCCTTTTTTTGTTGTTGTTGTAAAAAAACATTTTAACAATGGGTTATATGACACATGACATGATTTGAACAATACGTAAAACATCCTTGTGTCATGGACTCATGGAAACAGAGTAGATCAAGATGATTAGTACATCTACTTATCATTTTATCTATACATCTATAATTAAGAAAATTTCCAGAATAAAAAGACTTCAATATGATATAGAGTACTACATCGAAGATCCGGACTATTGTTGCTTCACCCTTGAGAAAGAAGTCAAGAGTATGAACATAACAACTCAGCATAGGGATGAATCCAAGGGGGGCGTGTGGGGGCGATCGCCCCCCCTAAATTCGAAAGAGAACCTCTTATTATAGTAGTGTTAGCTTGGATTATTTTAAAATTATGTAAGTTTGTGATGCGATGCGGAATGCTTAAATTAATCCAAGTGCAGAATTTAACAACTAAATTCAGATTTCAGCATGTATAAATAAATTTCAGCAAAGACCTATGATCATAATTCACCATTCATTCACTACCAATCAGATTTAATGCAACGAAACAATAAAAGGGACAAGATGAACAGTAATTTCAGATTATAATACTGAATTCCAGCAATAAGAACAAGAACACTTTCAAATTAATAATCCAATGTCTCAAGAACATGCAAAGATCTAATCGAATAAACCCTAATGGATGAGACTCTCGGGAAAACAGAATTCTAGGGATCCTACGGTGAAAACAGCAATAAGGCCGGTTACAGAAGGCAGGTTATCACATGAAGATTATCGAGGATCGATCTCACCGTGCTCTGGTCAATGCCGGCAGCTTTCCGATGCTCCGAGGTTGCAGATGAATGGCGCGGAAGGGGAGGCGTGGCTCAGAAGACGGGGTGAAGAAGCCGAGACGATGATCTTGAAGAAGAAGAAACTCCACGTCGATCTTCCGTGAAGCCGAGGATGAATAGCGAGGCGACGGGGTAGAAGCGTGCGGAAGGAAGAAGTAGACAAGAAGCAGAGAGGATTTCTTCGGAAGGGATAACCGAACAAGCGCACACGCTTCTTCAATCTAGGGTTTCAATTTCAATTTCATCTCCCCTTCCTCTCAATTAGGGTTTAGACTTTATAGGGAATGAAAGCACAAAGGCACAAAAGGCAAGAAAGAGAAAGGGGGGCCGGTCGGGTAGAGAGAGAGAGGGGAACGCGCGGAAGAGAGAGGGGGATCGGTGGGTGTCCGCGGGAGAGAGAGAGAGGGCCGGTCGGGTGGGGGATTAGGCTAGGGTTTTGGGTTTTTACTTTTCCTTCGAATCTCATCCATTGAGATCTAATCTCACTTAAGATCCTACGGCCTAAAACCTAACACAGAAATGAGTCAGTTCGGCATCTGTGGCTCGAACCGGATGCGAACATGGCTCGCACCTACCCAAACCAGAAATAAAAACTGAAATAACTAAAGATCCGTTGGTCGGATCGAAAGAAAGTAAAAACCAAAAATGTGGGGCTTCGATTAAGCTTTCCACTGATGCAGACGGATCGACGATCGGGTTCCTGGATCTCCGTCGCGGATGGAAATACGCCATCAGCTGTAGAAAAACTGCACGTAGTAGGCTCGTCTGCATCAAGTCCCCCGGACTCAAAAGAACTCGACTCCTGTCGAGCACGGTCCTGGATCCGGCGGGGGCTCTCCTGGTAGCAACCGCAACCACTGAATCTGCTCGAACTGCCCTCCCGGGTCCGGTGGCCAAGTAACCCGCCTCAAGTATGCAGCAACTCCATCTAGCATCCTTCGCCCCTCGACGCCAAGCGAAGACCTGAAGGCCAAAACCAACATCCTCCGCGGCACGATAAGATCATCAAAAGACTCAGATAATTTCATGTGATAATAGGAGTTTGGGTTGACATGAAATTCAAATGACATATAAAAAGAAAGGCCGCGGGAGCATAATGTGCTGCGGGTCATCGGCTTGCGCGATTGGCAATGGTGCATTTGGAAGGCCATGGGTTGCGGGTGCATTATGTGTTGCTCAATGTGGCCTGCGCACGATGCAAAACAAGGGGGTTCTAAACCAAGAAGATATGTCATGTCATCATTGTCCGGATGCAGTGAATAAAATAAGAAATTACAGAACTCATCATGCCAAGTGTTATGATTTCGAAAAATTAAAGATGATGGGTTGTCTGAAATTTGAACGCATGATTCATAAGTATTTTGCATCGAAAAGTGATCAAACATACCAAAATCGTCGTTATTGCCTAATTCAACACTTGGATGACAATATGGATGCACATATGAATGATCTATGAATGTATGGAGGTCAGGCAAATGATGAATGCCTACAGACTCTAAATGCGATGTGCATGCAATGGAATGCAAAATGTTGTCTAATCCTTTCTCAATCGACAGCGAAGCAGATGAACACCCTACGAGATTATCTGCGAATGGTGGTATGGGTTGGTTCTGCCTCAGAAGAGCTTTAGGTGCAGGGGGGGATGGGGACTGGTGAATAATCAGTAGTGGTGCAGTCACATCCTCTCCCTCCACGACTAACTCATTGAGGTGTTCGCCCTCAGACCCCTGACTATCCTCGTCATTGTCCGCCAGATTTGTCTGTGGGTTGACTTGTCGTTGAGGACAATCGGCTGACTTGTGTACTGGCTGATCTACTGATTCGTGCTCTTGTCGCAGGTTTTGGCAACTTCTGTTTTGGCTGATCTGCACGTAGTTTGCCATCAGATTTGTGCTCTTTTCCCTAACGCGACGACTAGTGCGCTCGGATACTTTCGAGGACGAATTCTGGAACACACTTTGTTTGGAATCGGAAGGGAGGAACTTCTGTTGCATCTTTCCCCTCATGTGTGTCCAAGTGGAAATTTTCTCTTTTCCTTTTCTACCCCTAGCGGTCTGCAACTGTTTCCACCAGATCAGTGCATGACCTTTCAGTTTAAGGCTGACAAACTTAACTTGTTTGTCGCGGGGGATTTCTTTCCACTCAAAGTATTGGTCGATATGCTCGGCCCACTCTAGAAACTCTTCGGGATCCTTCCTCCCCTCGAACTCAGGAATTTCTATTTTGATGCCCTGATCCCAGCCCCAATGGGATTTCGTTTTCCTATGTGTCCGTCTACTTCGCCTATCAGTCCCGTCAGAGGAACTGACGCTATCACCTCCGGACTCTAGGTCTAAGTTGCTACGCCCTGGCGACGCTCTAGCCCTGTGTTCTCGATGGGGTCGAGGTGGATTCTGGGATTTGGTGACGGCCAAGGTCAAGTTTTCTATTTGGGTCTGAAGCCTACCCATGCGTTCCTGTTGCCTTATGAAGGCATCGTGCCAAGTGCGGGGTGGCAAAGATCCAGCCATTATAGATTCGATCGACTCACTACCGGGGAAAAAGGGATGGTCCTAATATGGATGTACTCACGCGATGTGGGTGACTAACTAATGCAAGATACAAACTAAAATGAAAATAGGGAAAATAAAATAAAAAAAAAATTTCAGCAAACAGGCAATGATGCGAATCATGCGAGAGGACCAGCCGTTGCGTAAGAACGCGACGACTAGTGCGCTCTGATACCAACTTGATGCGATGCGGAATGCTTAAATTAATCCAAGTGCAGAATTTAACAACTAAATTCAGATTTCAGCATGTATAAATAAATTTCAGCAAAGACCTATGATCATAATTCACCATTCATTCACTACCAATCAGATTTAATGCAACGAAACAATAAAAGGGACAAGATGAACAGTAATTTCAGATTATAATACTGAATTCCAGCAATAAGAACAAGAACACTTTCAAATTAATAATCCAATGTCTCAAGAACATGCAAAGATCTAATCGAATAAACCCTAATGGATGAGACTCTCGGGAAAACAGAATTCTAGGGATCCTACGGTGAAAACAGCAATAAGGCCGGTTACAGAAGGCAGGTTATCACATGAAGATTATCGAGGATCGATCTCACCGTGCTCTGGTCAATGCCGGCAGCTTTCCGATGCTCCGAGGTTGCAGATGAATGGCGCGGAAGGGGAGGCGTGGCTCAGAAGACGGGGTGAAGAAGCCGAGACGATGATCTTGAAGAAGAAGAAACTCCACGTCGATCTTCCGTGAAGCCGAGGATGAATAGCGAGGCGACGGGGTAGAAGCGTGCGGAAGGAAGAAGTAGACAAGAAGCAGAGAGGATTTCTTCGGAAGGGATAACCGAACAAGCGCACACGCTTCTTCAATCTAGGGTTTCAATTTCAATTTCATCTCCCCTTCCTCTCAATTAGGGTTTAGACTTTATAGGGAATGAAAGCACAAAGGCACAAAAGGCAAGAAAGAGAAAGGGGGGGCCGGTCGGGTAGAGAGAGAGAGGGGAACGCGCGGAAGAGAGAGGGGGATCGGTGGGTGTCCGCGGGAGAGAGAGAGAGGGCCGGTCGGGTGGGGGATTAGGCTAGGGTTTTGGGTTTTTACTTTTCCTTCGAATCTCATCCATTGAGATCTAATCTCACTTAAGATCCTACGGCTAGGGTTTTGGGTTTTTACTTTTCCTTCGAATCTCATCCATTGAGATCTAATCTCACTTAAGATCCTACGGCCTAAAACCTAACACAGAAATGAGTCAGTTCGGCATCTGTGGCTCGAACCGGATGCGAACATGGCTCGCACCTACCCAAACCAGAAATAAAAACTGAAATAACTAAAGATCCGTTGGTCGGATCGAAAGAAAGTAAAAACCAAAACTGTGGGGCTTCGATTAAGCTTTCCACTGATGCAGACGGATCGACGATCGGGTTCCTGGATCTCCGTCGCGGATGGAAATACGCCATCAGCTGTAGAAAAACTGCACGTAGTAGGCTCGTCTGCATCAGTTTGCCCCCCCCTGAATTTTTAACAAAATTTAAGATCCCGCCCCCCTCAAAGATTTTTCTAACATTCGCCCCCCCCAAGGTTCGATTCCTGGATCCGTCCTTGGCTCAGCAAGTAAAATCTCAAAGCAAATACATCTAATAATAAAAGTTAGTAAGAGGCTAGTAGTCATATTCCTCAGCAATTTGTCCCTAGGCTTTAAATGACAAGTCTTGTTGGCGCATGAATAGTCCAAGGATGGGCCATCCACCCTTATTTGATTAGTTTTCTATGAAAGTTTAAGGAATTTATATTTTTTGAATTTGTTTAGAAGAGCATTGAATGACATGTCTTATTGGCATGGGAATAGACCTTAATCTAATAGTATAATACTAAAATGGAAGCCTCTCTTCCACTTTGTGACACACGGACTTCTTTTGAAGAGCCTGAATACTTCTCCCGTGTGTGAATACGGTTCTCTATGATAAATCCTATTAAAAACCTCCTATACTGATGATAAATACCCATTCAATGGTATTTAATGGTCATTTGATGTTAATTAGTAATCTCTCTCTCTCTCTCTCTCTAACAAGTGAATCACACCTCGACAAGTGAATCACACTCACCCATGATTGAACATTCTTCGTATGGCTGTGATGTCGCCTGCGCCAAGAGGCGTGCATCAAGTTCATCCGGGTATTGCCCGAGTTTCTTACTGGTTTCTCTATATAAGGTTGGGGCTGCACCCTTGTTGAATAAGATTTATCTAAATAAATTAAATATTTTATATTTCGAGAATTTGTCTTTTTGAATTTATTTTAAAAGAGCTTTGAGAAGTCTTCTCTTTTATGTTGTGGATGGGGTCTTTCGATCCATAGCTGTTGGATCTTTTTCTGCATCAATTGATATCGTCAAACCACCAATCCTGACACCATTGATACTGGAGTGAGTTTCCTTCTTACTCAATCAATATTATCTTGAATCCATCATGGTTTCGTGAGAACAAATATTGAAGATCGACGCGACAAGTTTGCGGGTCGAGCCCAATACAAAAAGATGACAGAGCTAAGGAATCAAATTGAGGAGCTCACACAGGAGATCAAAATCTTTGATCTTCAATCTAAAGTTGATTATCTTCGACAAGAGTTCTAGAACCTAAAGCATGAGAAGGTTGGAGGATGAACCATCATATCGATTGTCCACAAACCCAGACACCTAAATTCACTAGAAGGAAACTTTGAGAAAGACAAAGGATCCAATCTTTCTAGATGACACTCATGGAGTCTTCAATTATCGATTGAAGCTTGCCCTCCTTGACAAAAAGTTCGACGAGATGCCCGTGAAGATATCAGAAGCAGACTCAGTGGAGGAAGCTAGAGAAAGGTCTAAAATTGTGCCAGAAGCCAAAGCCGAGGAAAATCCTATGGAGGAAGCGGAATATGCGTTGATTGAAAAGGTTGGAGAGAAGATATTATTGGGAAAACCCAAGGAGGAGCTGATAAAAGTTGCGGAATTGCACTCACCAGTGGAGAATGTCCTGTACCATGAGAAGTTCCTCATAACTAACTCTAGCTATTGAGGAACAACATGAATTGAGTCAAAGGACAGTTTAACAGAGAAGCCCGAAGAGGATCTTGTGATTAGCATCATGGATATATGTACTCATTGTATGAGGATATTCTGCATTACGATGAGCTCTCGAAATCAACATCATCGATCGCGGAAGAACCCATCTAGAACCTAAAACATGAGAAGGTCGGAGGATGAACCACCATATCCATTGTCCACAAACTCAGACACCTAAATTCACTAGAAGGGAACTTTGAGAAAGACAAAGAATCCATCTTTCTAGACGACACTCATGGAATCTTCAATTATCGATTGAAGCTTGCCTCCCCTCCTTGATAAAGTGTTCGACGAGATGCCCGTATCAGAAGTAGACCACGGAGAAAGCAAGAGAAAGGTCCAAAATTGTGCCAGAAGCCAAAGCCGAGGAAAATCCCATGGAGGAAGCAGAGTATGCGTTGATAGAAAAGGTTGGAGAGAAGATATTCTTGGGAAAACCCAAGGAGTAGGAGCTGATAAAAGTTGCGGAATTGCACTCACCATTGAAGAGTGTCCCGTACCATGAGGAGTTCCTCATAACTAACTCTAGCTATATAGGAACAACATGAATTGAGTCAAAGGACAGTTTGACGGAGAAGTACGAGAGGATCTTGTGATTAGCATCATGGATATATGTACTCATAGTATGAGGATATTCTGCATTACGATGAGCTCTCAAAGTCAACATCATCGATCACGTAAGAACCCATCATCCTTGAATTTTCAATTTGGCTAGGTAGAAGTACAAGTGTAGCACCTAAGTTGCACCAGAGTCACTCACATTGATGTGATGTCAATCACATATTCACATATATTGTTTTTTCCTCTGATAACCATCCACTTTCATTACTCTGGATCAAATTGATTTGGATGACAAATTTTTATCATTTACCAGTGCTCATCTAATCCTTGATCCTACATATAGATCATCAGTACATCGATATATATCTTATGCTCTGATCTACACTCATGACTACATCAATCAATGAATGCACCTAACTGCGTGCAAGCATGAATTGATTGTATAAATTGCAAAAACATAATTCTCATACTTGATTGGATCAAGAAGAGAACTCTGTGAAGAACGCTAATGAACGTCAAAGAACTCCTAAAGACATTTTAAAGAACATCTAGGAACTGGAAAAGAAGGCTCAAGCAATCCTTAGAAAAAAATATTTTCAAGGAGAGAGATACCTAATGGTTTGGCTCCTGATCCCTCTAGCTTAGCTCCACATCAAAGTGGTAAAGCGAAACTCTCCCTCTTTATCCTCCCCTCCACTTCTCTTTACTGGAGCCCTGCTTATGGCTCCTTGGTGTGTGCGAGAACGGTGACCGCACCTTTCTATTTATAGAGGTATCAAGGGCAAGCCATCATGGCTCTCCCTCTCCCATGTGTATGGGTTTAGCTCTAATCAGGCAATACCAATTCCTAGCGTACGTGTTATCCAACATCAGATTGCTACGCAGGAGTCCCATAAATGCACTCTCCCCACTAGAGTGGGTTTTCTTTAGGATGGAAGCATGTGTCCAATCCCTCTAGTGCATGCATCTAATACCCATCAATAAAAGTAGTCACATAAGAGATAGTCAAGGGTGAAAATCTCCTTGATCTCAATTTAGAAGGGAATCTGACTTAGTGAAAACATGAAAATGTTGTCACTAGTACCACTTGGGTGTAGTGAAAGTGAAAGAACAAGAGGCTCTGAAGCCAGTTGAAGCTCTGATACCAACTAGCATAGCAGAAAGCATACGAAAAAACGTTGGGGAAATCAGGATGTGCTCTTGTACCAGTTCATGTAGCAGAAGCCAAAAAACTCAATTGGGAAATCAGGAAGCTTGAAGATAAAGCAGAACATTGGCTTCTTCAATAATACCATGGAATCCACCAAGTGTTCCTTGGAATTCGCCAAGGAGATTGAAGACCCGAAACTACAGAACAAATGTCCAAGTTTTCCTTGACTAGAAAAGATATATATGAAGAGAGGAGAAGACAAGATTTGATATGGGGAAATACATTCATTCTTGTAGGCTGTAGCACAAATTATGAGCAATAATATATAGGATAATAAACTTGTTAAGAACAAATTACATGTGATACTCGTGAAAAAAATGGATTGCTTTCAAATCAAGTATTTAGATGGATTACATTGATTTATAATGCATACCTATTTTTTTCCAATTTTTTCCTCTATAACATTGCACAGCTCTGCATAATATAACATCCTGCATGTATAATGAAGGCAGCAGATTAAATTGAGTAGCACATGTAAACATAAAACACCTTAAAGCAACATAAAAAAATCAAGCATAAAATGTCTAAACAAATACAACCACTGAGCTGAAATCCTGAATTGATAGTGGTATACGAGATTTTTCATACCAATCATACACATAATATATCAAAAGTTTATAGCAATTTATCAAGCTAAAGTTTCCGTATAACTCATAATACAGTTATGTAGAAAAACAAAATAAAGTAAACAAAATCAGATCAAACCAATTTGCAAAGTAATGTAAAAATGTATTCGTATTAGAAGTTGCCAGAAAAGAGCTAGAAGCATTAGGCATAAAAAATTAAGTAAGCCTCTTTGATGAAATGAGGTAGAAAAAAAAGGACATCCAGATAGTAGTTAAAAAAACAAACTAATAAATGAGTTAAATTGCTCCAAAATCCATATTATTACATTGTATGCATATGCATGAAGATAAAAGTAAGTAAACAAAAATAATATACCATGAAAATATACCAGATCACATATAGATTAGGACAAGTAACAAAATATGGAACATACAACTACAAAACCACTGATCTAAAAGCCAGAATTGATAGTGCTATCACTCGATTTTTCATACCAATCATACACATAATATATCAAAAGTCTATAGCAATTTATCAAGTCCACCAATTCCCCTCCTTTACTAACTTCTCTTTAGTGGATGTCATATCATTCCCTTTTAAATTCCATCACCATATTCTTGGGTTTATTTTAACTTATTTTCTTTCCTTCTTGTTGTTAAAAGGGTGATGCAGACAATTAGAGAAGAAAAGATTATTTAGAACAAAGGTCAGTTCTAGAGGAAAAGCTTGCAGTGTGATTATTGATGGTGGGAGCAGCAAGAACATGGTGTCCAAGACGGCTGAACTGATCACTTAGGCGCATCCCAGCTAATACAAGATTTTGTGGTTGCATTAGTGAGAATCCATTCCAGTTATGTCCAATTCAGCAATGTAGCGAGTTCAATGATGAAGTTTGGTGTAACATGGTGGAGAAAAACGCTTGTCACATCTTGCTAGGCTGACCGCAGTTGTATGGCATGACATGGGGCACCATGCAAGGGTGAATATATATTTGTTCAAGTAGGACGGAATAGAGGATCACGCTACATCCACAAAAGGAGAACAAAGCTACAGATCCAAATCGCCAAGTCTATTTTTAATGGATTGGCACACTAGTAAGACCGTCATGCATTAAAGCCGAAGACTGGACATTGGTCCTGTTTTTGACATGTATCCTGATGATCCACCTGATGAATAGAGTCCATCTCCATAAGTTTTGGATTCTTCTGTGTATATCCACCTGATGAAGCGAGCATCGGATTCATGATTTAGCAGTTAATAAGCTGTTTGAAGGAATCAAATCGAAGTATCAATGTACTCGGGACGAGAAGAAATCATCAAGCAATAAGAAGCTGTTAAGATGTATTCATGTAAATATACATACACTTAGTGTATAGAGGACTTACATGTATTGCCCTTATATTGGCCGATTGGCCTAATGAGAGATCTATTCCATTCTCTCCCCAAACCCTAGCTCTCTCTCTCTCTCTCTCTCTCTCTCTCTCTCTCTCTCTCTCTCTCTAGGGTTTGTCACATGGTATCAGAGCGAGGTCTATCACCATCGGCTCCCTCGTTTCCTTCGATCTGTAGCCTTCTCTAGGTTGACATCCTCTCGTAGTCATCCGAGCTCGCAGCGATCATGATCTGCGATCAGCCTTCCGAGCTCACATCAATCCCGCAGTAGCCCCTCACTATCCGCGATCTCAAGATCTGTGTGATATGTGATCTTGATCCTAATCCTGATCTGCGCGCGATCTCATCCGTGAGCAATCGTGATCCAAATCGCGGCCGCCTATAACCTATGAGCTCGTGACTTCTTCAAGTATGAATCCCGAGCCACCCGCGTTTGCATCCGCGTGCCCTGTTGTCTCACATCTTCTCCGCGAGTCCTGCTATCTGGCACCTGCAGCTCAGCCCACGCCGTCTCCTCCGCTTGCCTTGTCGTTTGGCTCTTGCAGCCCAGCCTGCATCTCCTCCACGTGTAGTTTGTGTGCCGAGCCACCTCCATGCCACTCCTCCGCCGTCCACTGCAGCCAGCACCCACCCACAGCTCACGCTGCTGTACAGTTTGACTACACGCACAGGTGCTTGCTGAATTGCTCAATCCAGATCCGACAGACTGTCGACCCGGATCTCGATGTCCTCGTCCTTGTCCATGACGACTCCGCTGACTTCTCCGACCGTGACTTCCTATGAAATCCCACAGGATTTCCTCTCTCTCGGCATAGATTTCCTTCTCTGTGACGCCGCTGATTGGCCGGCATGGTCTACCACGGTCGAAGCCGCTATTGATGGTCGCAACCTAATGGACACCTTGATGGCTCGGTTTCCTATTCCCCTTCTGCACTCGAGTATGGACCATGGCGACTTCGTGACCAGCCAATCTAATTTATTCGTACGATCCATTCTAATTCATTCACACGAATGTATGCATTCTAATTAATTCGTACGATTCATTCTAATTCATTCGTACAATTCATTCTAATTCATTCGCACAAATGTATCCATTCTAATTCATTTGTACCATCCAATCTAATTCATTCGTACGATCTATTCTAATTCATTCACATGAATGTATCAATTCTAATTCATTCGTACGATCCATTCTAATTCATTCACATGAATGTATCAATTCTAATTCATTCGTACGATCCATTCTAATTCATTCATACCATCCATTCTAATTCATTCGCACGAATGTATCCATTCTAATTCATTCGTACGACCCATTCTAATTCATTCGTATGTGATGGGAAAAGTCCTTGATCTTCCCTCTTTGTGTGGAAATGAAACAAACACCTTGTATGCGAGTGTGAGCACGAGAAAGAAACACAAACCAAGCAAGCACAAAAAGAGAGAGACACACGGATTTATGTGGTTCACCCCAAATTGGGCTACGTCCACGGGCACGATGAGCCGAAGCTCGGGTTTCACTAGCAATGATGGAAAGACATCATGGATTACACCCAACACCTTGTCTTCTCCTCCTTGCTTAAAACCCCCACTTCCTTAGGATTCAAAGAACCCTAGAAATCCCTCTCTTCAACTAGAAGAGGATCTCAAGAACCATCTCCACCAATGGAGGGAAAGAAAAGATTTGATCTTACCCCTTTCTCTTCTTCGGCTGCAACAACGAATGCTTCTTTGCTCTCAAGGTTTTCTCTCCAAGAGAAAACCCCTCTTTTGTGCTCTCCCCAATTTCACTCAAGCCCCAAAATGCTCTCTCTATAGCCCCCAAGGACCCATAGGATGATTAAATCCAGCAGATGAAGCAAGTGGACCGTTGGATTAAGAGATTGATCCAACGGCTCCAAACATAAAACTGAAATCTGCACTTAAAAACAGAGTGCAGAAAGTAATCACAGGGCTGACTTCAGATCGCTGTATCTTCCTCAATACTCATCAGAATTCAGCGATTCTGGATCCGTTGGAAAGCTTGACATGTCCTCTACAACTTCTATGTAGACACCTAAGCCAAACTCCAACTCCATCAATTGCTGCAGATGCTCAAAGATCAGTCCCTGCAGAGCCGGTTCCACGCAGTGGCCGGTTGCAAGAATGATCCGAGAACAAATACGATGCCGAACTTGGGTCTTGTCCTTATGGGGATGGATACCCAACAGTATGATCCATTCTAATTCATTCGCACGAATGTATCCATTCTAATTCATTCCCCTTCTGCACTCGAGTATGGACCATGGCGACTTCGTGACCAGCGCATCAAGGTCTACCTTGATGCGTCTGTGGATCGGTCCCTTTGTAAGGATGCTGTTGGCCTCTCCACTACTGCCTCAATCTAGGGACACCTCATAGCCCGTTTTGTTGAGAAGAGTGACGCACATGAGTACTAGCTTCTCACTAAATCTTAGTTAGCACAGCAGGGCGAGTTAACCATTCAGCAGTTCTACTATCGGATGCGGTCCTACTGGCGGGACCTGCAGGATCGCGTGCTCTGAAGTATCAGCTCTATCGGAAGCGTCTCTAGCTTTATCAGTTATTTGCGACCCTTCGACCAGAGTTCAGTCCTCTGGCAGGTCAACTTCTGTACCGAGACAGGCTTCCTTACCTGGACGAGGCTGTCACCGAGCTGGTAGCTAAGGAGACTCGTTTTCGTACCCTAGCCTATAGGGTACCGTCTCTTTCACCTAGTATCCAGGGTGTACTTGTTGTCGCTCTACCACCTGTCTTAGGTCCTCCAGCTGCCTCAGTGTCCTCTCTAGCAGCTACTGCCTCGTATGTCAAACCGCTCTGCAGCCACTGTCATATGCTGGTCCACACCATGGATACCTGCTACACGCTTTATCCAGAGAAGCGTTCTACTTACAGAGATCGTGATCGCGGTAGAGGGCGTGGTCGTGGTCGACCGACTTCTACTGCTGTGATTGCTTCCTCTTTAGTCTCAGCGGGCGACCTACAGTCTCTTCGTGAGGAGATGTCTCAGTTTAGACTTTTTCAGCAGTCTGCCACTCCTCCTGGATCAGCCACTCCTCCTGGACAATTGATGAGAAAGAATATCTACTCTAATATTTGGGTATGTTGAAGAAAAGTGTATTCCTTGCAAGCAAATCACCAGTTAAACCCAACCTCTTATTCCTAAAACCATCCATGTTGTCACATTTCCGCTTCCCAATAAAGGCTAGTACAAGACATTTGACAATGTATCCTAGTAAAAACGCAGTTTGCCTATACCCAATTATAATAGGATACAAGCAAAAAAATTATATTTTTTTCCTGATTTTTTATGATTTTTTTTAAAATTTATTTGAAATTTTGAAAAAAAAGCAGATAGGTACCGGTTTCGATCGTATCGGTCAATACCAATTTCGTATCGGCTGGTTCGACTCGGCCAGAGGCCGTTCGATATCATTACCGATACCCGTGTTTTAAACCTTGCTACGCACGTAACGCTACGTAATGACCATCGACTCTTCATAGGATGAGTGGATTTTTTGCACAATGCGCACGGGCCATGCGACTGACCTCTCAAGGCAAGCACACCATAATTGAGGACATGTGCACTGTGCCAGTCCAAATTTTCAAACGATATTAAGTTGGTTTCAATGGTATTGGCAAGGTTGTCATATTATGTATCGTATCTATCATGTATCGTTTTCCCATATTTGTGTAACATGTATCGTAAGATACAATTAAATTTATACATATATATCAAAACATATGGATAAACATATAAAGAACATGCTACAATATTTAATACTAGTAATGCTCGAGTGCCTATCGACAGACGGCACGATGCAGCCTTCAACAGCCACGACCGCATTCGGTGGTACTCCCCGCCGACTCCGGTGGCCACGGCTGCTGGCGTGTGAACCATACTCGTCTTTGGGCATTTAATATTTTTTTTTAGAAATGGTGTTATATTTACTAGAAGAGAGGGGGATATGCGCGTGGGATTCTCTCTTGGAATATGCTACTCTTTCTACTCCGTGAATATTCAATAGGACCCCAGACCTCTCGACCAGGTGAATCACACTCCTTAAACTAGTATATCGGAGGGCTAGGAGATATCTTTTCATTCTCCATTTCCTTCCTCTCTACTCTATAGTGAATCGTACTGACGCAAGCAGTCTCCCTCATTAATTACGGTGTATATACGGGTGGGGGGGGGAGTTAATTATTGTGCATATATGCGAGGGAGGGAGTTAATTATCGTCCATATATTGGTCAGAGGGAGTTAATTACGTTCATATATTGGTCAGAGGGAGTTAATTATCGTCCATATATTGGTCAGAGGGAGTTAATTACATGCATATATATGAGGGAGGGAGTTAATTACCATGTATATATGTGTTGGAGGGAGTTAATTGGCGTACGTATATGGGAGGAGGGTGAGAGGAAAAAGGTAAATCTCTTCCTAAATTAGCAGAGATTCAAATTTCAAATTAAATCCTAAAAAGATAATTAGGGTGAATACATTCGTCTTTGTGTATATGGTTCGACGGCTCAGATATATCTTTTATCTTATGTTATATACTGGGCCTCACACCTAGTCCCTTGTTATAATAGATGAAAAGTTAACATTTGCTCATTTTTGAACAAATGTACATTCGCCTATAAAAAAAGTATGATGTGTATATTTCTTTAAAATAAGAAACATATATGATATATTTATATATTTGTTTTATCGTAATATTTCTTCTAACCTTTATCTACCATTTTAGTAAAAAAGAATCAAATAAGAAAGTTTTTTACCACTCTAAGATGCTAGATTAAAATAAATTTGAATTTCACCTTCAATGTCACTTTGGAGATCTCCATTGGCATTTTGAGCTTGAAAAGGTTGTATGTATTTGAGCCCCCCTCCCCTCCAAAGCTCTAGAAAACTTTTGATACAAAGGACATTGGATCCCGACAACTCTATAGAAAGATCAAAGAAGATTTATTAAATCCCTAAAAACTCTCAAAAACCCCAATCTCTTTTCACCCAAGATTAGAAAGCGTTATAAAGTGTTTTTTAACATAGACGAACTTGTATAGTCCTTTCGGAACTTAAGAGATGAAAAAAACTATAGAAAGATCATTTTAGAAGTTTTACAACAAACCAAACCCTAAAGCCCTCACTTTCATTGTATTGTACGTATCGTGTCATGTGTCGTCCATATCGCATCATGTATCGTACGATACGGTGAAAAACGATACGTACACAGGTATTGTATCGTTTTCCTCCCATATTGTGTTGAATCGTATGTATCGTATCGTGTATTGTAAAATACTAACAATCATGGGCATTTATTTCTAATCGTATCCTATTCATATTAGAACTTAGATTATAATTAGAGTTCTAAATTTCTAATGTTCAAGCATTGTTACATAATATTGGGCTATATTGAAGGATTCTAAGGTGTGTGTTCGCATCTTCATCTTTCGAATTCAGAATTGTTGATGTTCAAGCATTGTGAGATAAAGTGTTTGAAGATCTTCCTTGTTGTTTTCTTTGTTTTTTGAAGGGGTTGACTTCGGTGTGCGGATTCATAGTTGCTAGTAGTCTGGTGTGTCATATCCGGGTCTCAAGTGTTGGTCGATCGATCATTCATCTGATTGGTTACTCTGGTCTGGCGTGCACTTTCAGATTGGTTAGACGGTGAGTTGTTCCGTTTGAGGCCCCTCTAATATAAGGATGTTGCGGCGTGAAGGTCTAATTGACGATTGGCTGAGTGGCTGAGGAATCGTGGGTGCATCAGTTTTGGCAGTGTGCAATATTCTAATCTTGGTTATAGCTCATTAACTTTATAGAGGATTGGTTGGATCTGGGTAAAAACCTGTGGTTGCTTTTTTATGTAAAAAATCTTGTATGCAGTTTTTTTGTTTGCTTTCATAAGATTGCTTATATGATTAGATTACTTCATAATCATTCACATCTAAACGTTGAGCTTTCGCACTTAATAAAATTCGTCTAGGTATAACTAGGTTCTAGTATTCGCAAATGTTATTAAAGTTTATCATAGCCGGTATCAGTATCTCACAGCGGTTAAGGAGGTCGCCAGGTGGTGGGGAGGCCAACGGGTGGAGAGAGGTCAAGGCTATGGTGGGGAGTGAGGCTTGGGTAGAGCTACGTAAGCGGGTGGTGAGAAGTCGGCGGGCACTAAAAGAGAAGTCAATGGTGTAGAGGTGGCCAGACTAGTGAGGCCGGTGAAAACAAAAGTCGGATGATAAGATGAATCATGACACCCTCTAGAATAAAGCTGGCTTGCCAGAAAAAGCCTTAGCTTTGATACCATGAAATTTTGGAGCAAAGGTTGATTGTATTATGACCTTATGGCCAAATATAAAGACATGTACAAAGGGATGTGGTCACCTTGAGTCTGATACGGAACAAAATAATAGAGGAAAAATACAAAATAGGATATGTACATCAAACAATAAAAACATAGGATTGTAACATGAAATACCAAATATACACATGTGCTTGTTACCTCGTCAGCTGTCCACTGCCCTTTAGTAGACCGACGCGTTGGACCACTGGTCCTCCTGCAAAAGATTCAGACTAACGTCTTAGGTGGGTCCTCCTCTATACTGACCAAATAACAATGGTTCACCATCTCAGAGAAAACTAATCTTGAATCCAGTATTTAATGAAACCAAAACAGTAAATCACAGAGAAAGAATAGAGAATGTAAGCCAGAAGTCTAAGCAACAAGCTATAAATCTGATTTAATTACCAACCATTGAGCCCATAGACACTAAAGAATGGAAGATAAGCCCATAACCATAAAAGTTGGGGAGAGAAATCAAAGCCATGCAAAAAAAAAAAAAATCAGATTTACCCATGACAGGAGCGCTGTCTCTGCAACCTGGGGTCATTCCCATCACGGGGAGCAGAATAAGCAGTAGCTTCACCTATGCTACAACTCCTTCCCTCATCACTTTCCATTGTTCCTTGATCCCGAGTCCCACTCGATAGCAGAACTCCACCGAGAGGGATTTGCAAACCATCATCAATCAACCCAGAGAGCTATGACTCGATCTCCTACACAAGGAAAAACCATTGGCTGAAAAGAAAACATAAAAAAAAAAGGTGGTCACTCAACCTAAACCCGAATCAGAGAAAAGCATATAGAATAAATTTAACATCCAATTCAAACAGGAAAATCAGCATACAATTGATAGACAACAAACAACACAACTTGGGTATTAATCAAAGTACAAATCTACAACGAAAATATTTCATATTGATGACCTAACCTAAAAAAAAAAAATCGAATTTACTTACTTTGAGCACCTAATTTACAAAATAATGAAGGTTAATCGTCGAAGAATGACGATTAATTTGGAAACCAAACCATGAATAGATAATTATGTCATCATGTTCGACCAATCGAAACCTAGTTACTGATTTACAATCAATTGAAAGGAAAAAAAACCCGGATAATCTGGAAATCCGGCTAGCTTACAATCGCATGAAGCAATGGGTGGGACAAATGAGAACGAAAAAAAAGGAACATAAACTCACGTGAACACGACGGGATCAGAGGATGATCGATAGCTGCAAATCAGCGCAAGCTTTCGTTCACATTGAGAGAGAGAGAGAGAGATAGTGAGGATCTGAATCGCCAGAGGAGTTTGTTCTGTTCTTTTTACTACTCCCTTTCTCTTTTTTTTTTTTTTTTTCAATTTAAAAGGTGCGGATGCTGCCGTTTCAAAAACCTACCGTTAAGCCTCGAGCAGCTCACGTGTGCTTTCGACGGAGAAGCTACGCGTGTTCAATGAGGAGGACGTTGCTAGCCGTCTGTTACGGGGGCGTCAAGTGCCAGGTCCGCTTCAATATTTTGAATTCCAACGGCAGTCCACCGGATATAGGCTGTGAGCGGTGGGGTACGACCTGCTGGGATATGTGGTTGTTACCTGTTAATCCAGACCTCCCGGTTGATGAAATGAATTATTCAAAGAGTGGGTCTATAATAGGGCTGGCAATTTTGAACCCGACACAACAGACCCAACACGAAATTAGCAGGTCTGGGTCTGGGTTAAATAACTTAAATGGGTTCGGGTCGTTATTCGTAAATGGGCACAACTAACCCGATTAGTAAATGGGTCGGGTCCGGTTTATCTCCGACCCGTTTAAGACCCATTTAAGATCTGCTTAAAATTCAATTGGTCGTGTTGTGTAGGGTCTATCCAGCATCCGATCACAACATCACTTAGCCGGTAAGCCTGTCATCTGGGATCCATGCGATTCATTGGTCGACGCTGGGTGCAATGGATAGCTGTGTGTGATCAGGACACCCACAGATGGATAGTTGCAGGGAAATAACTCTATACCCCTAACACTGAACCATAATCCAAATCATTGTAGTAATTCAAAATACTGTAGTCTGAAAATACTGTAGTATTTCAAAATCACTGTATTTGATACAGTAAAATCACTGTAGCAACATGTTACTATTGCATCGAATTGAGTTCATGTGGGAGAGGTTCTCAAGGGCAGACTTGGCATTTAAAAAAAAAACCCTCAAAGGCAGCTGGAACAATATCTCTTATGCATTAAATCATTTGTACATGGTCACCTCTTAAACGAAATCCATTCCATGGACTAGATGTAAACCGAACTCTTTGCTAGACTTAATGTAAGTACATAATATCTTACTAGACCTACACCTAATTACCCCAAAAGGTAATGATTGCTTAATACTTAAAGATGTATAGCGTACAATGATATCAGATTCTTGATGGTCAAAGGATGTAAAGAAACAGGAAAAAAAAAAAAGGGCTCACATTGGCTATCAACAAAGATGACATCTTGATGAAATATGCGGCGAGGGACCAAAACGAAAGCATATGGACAAACAAAGGATGAACCATAATAAAAAAAGAAAGGGGCGGCAGAGGAGAAGCTCTCCAATTGCAATTCAGGAGGATTTAAGTGGACTCATTCTCTCACATGGTTGAAATATTGAAAATGACTTGGGACTTTTTTGATTGGTTAAAGGTCAAGATCTTGCGGTTTTAGTTCGAATGTTTTAAAATTGGAACTAATTAATTCGGAAGGGGGAGTATGTAGTTGGACAGCTTAATGAGGAGACTAATGGCTATTATACTACTCCTTAAACTTAAAATTCCAATCTATAAATAAAATACTTATAATATGGGGGCCTTTGGCGCTACATGGCACCCTCTCCATTCTCCACGCTCTCTCAAATCTCTTTTCCCTTTCATTTTTTTTTTAATGATGACATGCCCCCCCCCCCCCCCCCCCTCTCTCTCTCTCTCTCTCTCTCAACATGTTGGGGGATTCGGTTTCAGATGTGCGATCCTATCAAGCAACATCACAACTGTCTGTGCATTGCACAATATTAGTGTTAATCCCCAACAATACCAAGATGAACATCAAATATAATCCCCCCCCCCCTTTCGGTTCGGCCCGTTTTAATACCCCTAGCATATATTATTTAATATTGATTATTTACTCAATATCTTTATAACAAGGGATGGCGGTTTTGTGCTGACTAGACAAAAGGGAACCAAAATACGGACTAGACAAAACTCTCTTGCGATCATAGCCGTTCCCTTTATTCTTCCCTCGATCTCTCTTTCTCTCTCTCTCTTCTTGGATCTCTCTCTCTCTCCTCATATTTCTCTCTCTTCCTGATTTCTCTCTCTCTCTTCCCGATTTTCTCTCTCTCTTCGTTTGTCTCTCTCTCTCTCTCTCTGTCTGTCTCACTCTCTCTGATCTCTCTCTCTCTCCTCGTATTTCTCTCTCTTCCTGATTTTCTCTCTCTTCGTTCGTCTCTCTCTCTCTCTCTCTCTCTCTTTTCGTCCATCTCTCTCTCCGTCCGTCTCTCTCTTTCCGTCTCTCTCTCTTCTCGATTTTCTCTCTCCTCTCTCTCCACGATCTCATTCTCTCTCTCTTTCTCCATCTGTCTCTGTCTTCTTTCTCTCCCTCCATCTCTCTCTCTCTCCGATCTCTCTCCCCCCTCTCTTCTTCCGTCTCTCTCTCCATCCGTCTCTCTCTCTCGCTCACTTTTTTCGTCTCTCTCTTCTCGATTTTCTCTCTCTCTCTCTCTCTCTCTCTCCGTCCATCTCTCTCTCTCTCTCCGCGTCTCTCTCTCTCTCTTTGCATCCTTGTTCCACTCTTTCTCTCTTTCTCTCTCCCGGTCTCTCTCGCTCTCTCTTTTAGTCTCTTTCTCTCTCTTCCCAATTCTCTCTCTCTCTCTCTCTCTCTCTCTCTCTCTCTCTCTCCGTCCATCTCTCTCTCTCTCTCTCCGCGTCTCTCTCTCTCTATCTTCGCGTCTCCGTTCCACTCTTTCTCTCTCTCTCTCTCTCTCTCTCTCTCTCTCTCTCTCTCTCCCGGTCTCTCTCTTTCTCGGTTTCTCTCCCCCCCACAATCTCTCTCTCTGTGTTTTTTCAAAACCGGACCGGAACGCGAACCGAAAAGGCATTCGGTTCGGCCCAAATTTGTTCAAACCGGTCGTTCAACCATTTGAACCGCATGAAAATATTTTTTTTTAAATAGATATATACTAAATTCTTCAATGGCAAGGTTTTATTCTTGGGTTAACATACAAACCGGTTTATTCAAAGACTGAACCAAAACATCTTCCGGTCCAAACCGGTTCAACCGCCCAGTCCGGTCATACAAACTGGTTTATTCACAAACTAAACCGAAACATGTTCCGGTTTCAGTCCAAACTGGTTGAATCGCATGTCCGGTTCGATTTTCAAAACACTGCTCTCTCAGTCTCTCTCTCTCTCCCCGTATCTCTCTCTTTCTTCTCGGTGTTACAAAAACGTTGTTATAACCGTGATACCATCTTAGCTGGCATCACGAATCAATCAAAAAAGCTGGAGTCAACACCTCTCTTCACAATAGTCGTTTAAATCAGAGAAGCCGACGGGTGCAGTTCGGGCTGAGTGCGATGCATCTATCACGGTGGTGGCCATCGTGTGGTTATGATGCACCTCGAGAGATGCTCAAGCGTTTGTTATTGATTCGTGATGACAACTAAGTGATATCATAGTTATATGAAAGATTGGGAACCAAAATCTTTTGCTGCATTTCTCTTCCCCATCGTCTGCCCCCGAAGTCATAATCGTCTGTTGCACCCAGACCCGACCGGAGCATCGCACTCATCCCAACCGATAGGCAAAGGGACGACAGTGATCAGGTACAACCTGGAGCATATGTCGGGGGGTCAATCACATCTGTTTCTTTGCCTGTCGGTTCGGATTGGGTGCGATGCACGGGTCAGGTATGGGTGCAACGAACGGCTGTGACTTGGGGGGCAGACGATGGGGCAAAAGATTTGGGTTCAGGGGTTGGGGGGGCAGGGCGGGCGGGGGTGAGGCGGTGGTTGCCCGCTTCGTACCAATTGGGGGGTGTCTTGCCGCCGAAGCAATGTTATCAGACCCGGACCGGACGTTGACCCTGTCTTGGGTCCGGGTCACGGGTCTCTGGTTCAACCGTCGGGTCAACCGGTTGAACCGGTTCTATATTTAAATTAATTACAAAAATATATTAGTATTAAAAATATTAATTTTAAAAAAAAATACATAAAGCGGAGGGTTGGAGACTCTCAGGTCTATCTCTCTCGCTTGTGTTATTTTGACTTTGCCCCCCAAATTTTGCCTTGAATTATACTTTACCCCCATATTTTCATTAATTAGAATTTACCCCCCAAAAACTAGCTGTTCCATCAGCTCACCCCCAAAACTTTATTTCTTTTCCGTCAGCTCACCCTTTCTCGTAGATGGTGAGCTGACGGAACAGTTAGTTTTGGGGGGTAAAGTCTAATTCAAGGCAAAATTTGGGGGCAAAATCAAAATAACCCTTTTCTTTTTATTGGAAGGTTCTCTCTCAGCAGGACGGCGGTCTCCCTCTCTCTCAACAGGAGGACGGCAAGCGGAGGGCTGTAGGTGGAGGATGGCAAGCGGAGGGCTGCAAGAGGTAGGTAGTAGGGGTCGACCTTCGATCGGTAGGCCACAGGCGTCGGAGACTTCGGCCGTCGGGTGGCAGGCGTCGGGCGGCTCGAGCTCGTCGGGGTCTTGGCCGTCGAGTGCATGCTTCGGCCGGCTCAGGCTTGACGATGTTGAGGACTTCAGCCGTCAATCGTCGGGTCGCAGGATCGAACGACGTCTTTGACGACGTCTGCCGTCGATCGACTCCAGCGGGCTGCGGCATGCGGCAGACTTCGGAGTCGGGAGGGAGAGGCTTAGGGTTTCGCCGATCGCTGAGAGGAGATTTTTGAGAGATGGATCGATCGATCAATCCATGAGCAGACATTTTAAAGCACCGGCTTTAACAAAACCGGCCGGGCGACGGTTTGATAGAAAACCGGGCGGTTTTCTCGGGTTTCACCGGGTGATAGGTAATACCGATCCAGAGTCATGACCGGACCGGTTTAGAGACCGGCTCACCGGTCCGACCGGACGGTCCGGTCCAGTTCTGATAACACTGCGCCGAAGGCAGCCCGTTGCACTGCTGACAGGTGTGTTGCCGGTGCCGAAGACAGCCCACTGCAGTGTTGACAGGCACGAACATGCACTAGTAATAAAATAACTTAGATAAAATATATATGATAGGTGTTGAATCGATGTATATCCAAATCTGGATACACAAATGGTTTGGTATTTTTTATTTTTTTTTTGTTCTAGAGTCCACACCCGACCTAACAATCATTGGCATCTAGTTTTAAGGATCTGAACTCGATTAGGGTAGATTTTCAAGTGTTTTTTTTTTTTTTTCTACAATCCCTTTTGTTTGTGACCATAGAGTGGTAGTTTGTGCAATGGCTTGCACAATAATCGTTCCATTTTCATATTATAAGTGGCTACATGTAAGTTCTAGTTACCTTTCAAAAAAAAAAAAAAGGGTGGCTACATGTAAGAGCATCTCCAACGGCCTTCTACATGATTCATCCGTTGGTACTGTCGCCACAGTATTGCTTAGCTGCTTCTCTCGTTGGGTGGGGCTGGTGAGAGGAGTCGCGGATATATTGGTTGGTGGACCCCCCTTTTAAATAAAATAAAATATTTTTCTGACGACCCAATAAACATCGAAGAAAATTGAAAAGAAAATTGAAGAAAAGCATGTTGATCATATCATACAATGAGCCATCAAAACTTAAGTTGCAAACGGTTCTTTATGCATCCGAGAATGGACCCGGATTCGAATCTGAATCTTGATTCGGTTATATGGATGGAAGATTTAGACCCATATTTCGTATCGAATACGGATCTCCTCTTAGAAAATTCAATCTGATCCAAACCGAGTTGTTGCCATGCGTAGGCATCTTCGGGCTTATCTCTATGGGTTTCACTAGGGCTGCAACTTGGACGGGTTGGGTTGGATGTCAACCCAAGACTAACCCTAAGTTATAGAACCCTCAAACCACAACCCAACCCAACCCAACCACATCCGACCTTCATCCCGTGTTGCCCAACACAAGCCTGACCCGAGAAAAAAAATTCCTATCTCGGGTTGGCACAAGTTGGTGGGTTGGATTGAGGTGTGCTGATTCGGATAATGCTTATTTTTTGGGAGAGTTGGTGGTACGTTCCTGACATAGGATTTGATTAACATAAATGACGTCGAAATATCCCTATACACATCATGTCCCTTCAGTAACATATGCACTTGCAGCAGGTCCCTCCATTGACTTTATCCACTTTAAATGTTAAAAACATCCCTCATTAAAAACTCACATTGCTTTCAATGCAGGAAATGGACAACTACAGTATATTACAAATTCTTCCTCTTTAGTGGCAAATTGTTCTTCTTTATTACAGTGAAATCACCATAGCAAATTTTTTAAAATTTTTTTTTTGCTACAGTGAAATCACTGTAGCAATTGTTCCTCAACCAAGTATGGTCTAGTGTTCGGAAGCAAGAATTGCTTACCTACCCATGAAGGGAGGGGGTTCTTTTATAGACCTTCTCATATGTATCGTGTGCGTATTGCTCGTGGGATTTCCTCCGAGAACCTCAGAATGATTATGGCGGGTCTTTCAGGATCGGACGTTATTCGTTTCTTTTCTTCTATGCTCCCGTTGATTGCGGGCCCCTGATTAGTCATGGGTGAACCTCAATCTTAACGTGCGAGATATCATCGGGATCGTCTAGCCTGGCGAATCCCTTGAAGTTCGTTGAGGTCCTCAGGCTGTTGAGTGCGCCTTCCGATCTTTCCTCGCCTAGGGGCAGCCCTCCGCCGCCGATCAGGTCAGCCTTCGCAGGGGGCCGGGTTGCCGGGCCAGGTCCACGACCTGCCCAACCCTTTCCCCGACCTGGTTCCCATCAGGGAGCTCGGGTCAACTTGACCCTTCTCTAGGACTCACACGCAGCCCTCGAGCCAGGTTGGACCGGATCAGACCTGGTCAGATTGGTCCAGTTCTTCAGATCTCTAGGTCAGGCCAAGCCGGGTGGTTCCACTGTACATGTGTCATCATCGAGTCGCGAGCCAGAAAACCCCTTCTACAAACCCGCCATAATCCACGGCCAGTGCTTCGCTATTGGGTCGCTACTCGCACCCATCTTGGCTTGTGCTTTGCTACTAGGTTGCTATATACCCATGTAAGATGTATACTGCACACAGAAGCATGCAATTATCTCTATTATTGAGAACCATTAGCTTTGAAAATGATAAACATAGTGATCATAGGTGGAAACGATGGTTGGATCGAAACGTACCTCCGGCCATAATTTGTCGGGTGATAATGATCCGCAATTGAATTGATGCAGACGTGTCTTCCTCTCGCGAGATCCTAATCGCGATTGAGGAAGAGATAGTGAGCGATGGGATCCAATAATCCCGGGTGGAAGCCTTCAACTCCGATTCTTCTTGGAGATCGAAAACCCGTGGAGACCCCGCAAAGATTGACGAGACGAGAGATGGATTGCAAGCCTGATAATCCTCTCTCTCTCTCTATCTAATTCAATCTAACTGAAATAGAAAACCTCGAGGGGAGGGAGAAGGGCAGTCGAGCCTTCTCTCTCTCTCTCTCTCTCATTCTTGCAAAACTGGGAGTACCAGAGGAAGGGAGAGGGCTGTGATCGCAGCAATCATCTCTCTCTTTCTTTCTGCTTTAGGAGCGAGGCGAACGGATGAGAGAAGGGAAGGGGAGGGGATGCACTTTTGTATGGCCTCTCTCTCTCTTGGGTATCTGCAGAAGAGAAGAGGATCGAAGAGAGAGAGAAGGGAGAGGGAGGGCTGCACAACCGCAACCCCTCTCTTGCTACCTGCGGGCGGATGAACACATGGAGAGGTTGAAGATCACAACTTGAGATCTTCTATCTGTCCTCTCGGTTTCCGCATGACAGGCAAGGCACGGGGTGGCACACGAACGGCTGGCACCCCCCCTATATAACCCCTGTAGACCATAATTCTCATGTGTTTTCTCTTTTTCTCAAGAGGGTCTCCTATGAGTTCGCATTTTTCTAATGAGGTGCACTAGGTGTGACGCATCCTCGTTGCACCGGAGTTGGAACCCGTACCCTCTCAAACCCTAAAACTAATCCCTACACCTATAGGATTAGGGTTGGTTCGAGATGACTTAATCACATACTTCTGTGCCCGACTCATTACCCACTAGATCGACCGAGTCCAAGATTGACCGGCTGGGTGAAGTTGAGCCAAAATCCAACAATCTCCCACTTGGCAAAAGAAACCCAAAAACAAAACAAAATTTTATTTTGAAAAAATACACACGCTAGTGGGTAATGACTTAGTTTGAAAAGACCTTAGTGCGTGCACACTGTATTTTGCAAAAATAAACTAGGCTCGTAACTTTACGAGGTATTCCTTTACTTAGACAAAGATTCATAGTCACATGAATCATGAAGGTCATGCCCTTACGAGCAGACACTCCCTTCCACGCATTACGCTATGACCAATCCGGCCTCCTTGAATAAGCACTTCATATGGTTATCAAATTTTATGAGTAATAAATAAATTTACTCTAAGGTCCTACTGTATGTCTCACAAACTTAGGTATACATATCCAGAGTGAGACGGAAATAAAAACTTTATTAGCTACTGAAAAGGAAAAGTACAAGTATATTCAAATGTACAATGAGCTTCGAAGCCCCATGTTATCCACATGACCCTTATACTGAATGGGTGGTAATCCCTTGGTCATTGGATCTTCAACCATAAGCTCCATATCAATATGCTCAATGATGATCTTATCAACTGATTGATCATCCCGCACGGCAAGATACTTTATGTCGATGTGCTTGCTACGACTACCGTTCTTGTTGTTCTTGGAGAAGAACACAGCAGCCATATTATCACAATAGATCTTTATTGGTCTGGATATGGAATCCACAATCCTAATTCTTATGATAAAATTCCTTAACCAAGAAGCCTGTGATGTTGCCTCGTAGAGCGTAACGAATTATGCTTCCATGGTTAATGACGTTGTAAGGGTCTGCTTGGTACTACTCTATGAGACAACACCTCCTGCTAATAGGAATACATAGTCCGATGTCGACTTTCTCGTGTTTAGGCACCTAGTTAAGTCGGAGTTTGAATATCCGACTAGCTCCAAGTGCTCAAAGTGTCTGTACGTACCCATAAAATCCTTCGTCCCTTGAAGGTATCTCATGACCTTTTGGCACCCTTCCAGTGATCCAAGCCTGGATCATTCTGGTACCTACCCAACATCCCTACTACAAAGCTGATGTCAAGTTTTGTACAGACCTCCAGATACATCAAGCTGCTAACTACAGATGTATAGAAAATATTTTCCATAGTTTCTTTTTCAAGAGAGTTTCTCGGACTTTGGGACAAGCAGAATCCGTCACCTTTAACAATGGGAGTAATACCCGACGAACAGTTCTCCATATTAAACCTTTTTTAGAACTTTATCAATATAAGCTCTTTGAGACAACCCTAGTGATCTTTGAGATCGGTCCTTGATGATCTTAATGCTAATCATGTAGGATGCCTCGCCTAAGTCCTTCATGCTAAAATTCTGAGAGAGAAACTGTTTCGTCGTGTGTATCATCCTGAGTTATTGCAAGCCAAAAGAATGCCATCCATATATAGGACAAAAAACACATAATGACTTCTACAGATCTTAAGGTAAATATAATGATCCACAATATTCTCCGTAAAACGGAAGGAGGTAATGATATTGTGGAACTTCAAGTACCATTATCGAGATGCCTGTTTCAGTCTGTATAATGACATTTTCAACTTGTAGACTAGTTAACTACCATTACTTGAGGTGAAACCCTCAGGTTGCACCATATATACCTCCTCCACTAGATCCATATTTAGGAAAGCCATTTTTACATCCATCTGTTACAACTCAAGATCATAGTGAGCTATCGAAGCCAAGATTATCCTTAATGAATCATTCTTAGAAACTAGAGAGAAGATTTCATGATAATCAATATTATCTCTTTGAGTAAATCCTTTGGTTATAAGTCTTGCTTTATGTCGTTCGATGTTACATGCGACATCAGTCTTGGTCTTATAGACCCACTTGCAGCCTATGACTTTAGCCCCTTTAGGTAACTCTACTAAATTCCAGACTTGATTATCCGCCAAGGATTTTATCTCATCTTTCATGGAATCTAATCATTTTACAGAATCTATTCTGCTCATGACTTCAAAAAACATTTCGGGATTTAGAGATAACTTGACAACAATGTCAGACTTCTTTGACTCTTGGAGATATACTTCATAGTCACTAGAAATTATCGCGTTATATCTTCTTTTGGATCTCTTGATACCTGTCGGTTCCTCTTCTTGAGGTTCCTCTATGACAGGTCTAGTGGCAACTTGTTCTGCATCAGTTGGGATGTCAGGGACTGGTTGATCAGGAACTACCATTGGTAGTTTATCTTGATGATCAACTTGTCCATCTTATATTATGGGTACATAGACTAGAACCTGTATCTCCTCAAACATAATTTCTTATGTAGGGACACTCCTACTGAAGTTGCTACTTTCAAGAAAATGAGCATTTCTAGCTTCTATAATTTCTGGTGAGTATGATGGATAATAAAACCTATAACCCTTGGACTTCTCCACATACTCAATAAAGAAACCATTGTATGTACGAGGGTCTAACTTCCTCTTATATGGGTTGTACATCCTAACCTTGATTTGACAACCCCATACTTGCATGTGATCTAAACTGAGCTTCCATCCGTTCTATAACTCAAAGGGTGTTTTAGGAACGGCCTTAGATAGAACCATGTTTAGAACATACACAATGGTTTTTAAGGCTTCACTTCACATATTGAAAGGAAGGGAAAAGTTGCAAATCATACTCCTTACTATGTCCATTAGCATTTGGTTCCTCTTTTCGGCTACATTGTTTTGTTGTAGTGTGCCCGGTGTTGTGTATTGGGCCTCAATACCGTGCTCCTCAAGAAACTTTGCAAATGGACCAGATCTTTGTCCATACTCTGTATACCTACCATAGTAGTGAACATCTCTATCTGATCTAACTATCTTGATACTCCTATCGGATTGTTTCTCTACCTCCGCTTTATAGACTTTGAAAGCTTCAAGAGCTTCTTACTTATCGTCTATAAGATAGAGATACATATATCTCGTATGGTTATCGATCTATAAACAATATGAAATACCATTGACTATTCAGACAAGGTGTACTAACTGGTCCACAAAAATCCGTAGGTATGATACCTAACTTCTCAGTATTCCTCGTGGCACCCTTAGAGGATTTATTGGTCTGCTTTCCCTTTACTGCAGTCCCTACAAATCCCAAAGTCGGTAAAGTCAAGGATCTTTAGAACCCCTTCCTTTACTAACCTATTTATCATCTCCAAAGAGATGTGGCTTAACATTCTGTGCCATAGAGAGAATGAATTCTTATTGACAATGTTTTTATTTTATGGTCATCATAGAGCAATTGCTTTTGGAGTCTATGTCCAGTTTATATAAGTCATCAATCAACCTACCAGAGCCTATGAGAACTAAATCTGTGTTGATCAAAATAATGAAACCATCAAACTGAAAAACAAAGCCCATAGACACCAGTCTTGAAATAGATAATAAATTTCTTGAGAAACTTGGAACATTGAAAACTCTAAATCCAAAGAGAATCTGGTCTAGAGGACTAGTCTGTAGATCCCCACACCTTTTACCTTGAAGCTTAGTTTATTTCCTGAGAAGATAACCTTCTCTCCATTAGTTGGGTCTCGTAAGTCGAGAAACCCCTGCATAACGATAGAGATATGGATTGTTGAACTAGAATCAATCCACCAGTCATTGTCAGATTTATGATAATGGATACGCTTAGATTTATAACACACTAGAGCAGTATCATGCATCTGCATGATACGCTCTCGCACTACTTTATCACCGGTTAGACACTTTGGTGATAGTTTGTTCTTTTGTCAGGAAAAATCTCCCCGGAAAGGGAGGTATGGTCTAGGGTAAGGTCTAAGACATAAGGTGGGATGATTGGCGAAGAAAAATATACATTATTACAAGGCAGCGATAAATAATTCTATATCTAATGATTAGTTCATACTAATTATCAGTGAGTAAAATTCAGCCTCCCTATGGGCAAAGGCTGCTCCTCGCAGGAATTTTACTAAAAATCCATAAGAAACTCCACGTTTTACGATAAGATCAGTAAATTGCATAAGGAGCCTATGCAATGGTTTTTTTTCTGTGGGCATAAGGACTACCATTTTCTCCATATATAATTTACCTTCTTACCCTAATTGCACGGTATTAGGGATCACCTCTGTTTGGGCAAAGACAAACCCTAATATCGATGTAACTAGAAATGGGACGTCACGATCAATCGAACTTACGTGATTCAACATACCACATGATGCATACTGCATGAATCACTCATGGAAAATGATCTAGGATGCTTTGGCTAGTCCCAAATCACTCTCCATTGGAGTGTTTTAGATCCTGATCATTCACAAAACTTATACAATTATTCATATAGCTCGACTGACGTAACTAGATTCGGTCGAAATACCAAACAAAACTTGAACATCGAAACTTATGATCGAAATAAACATGCCATGTGGCGTACAATCCTTCGCTCTGATTCAATTCCCAAATCGGGGTGAAAGTAGCCACACGACCTGAATTTCGGATCTACCCGATTCTTGTCAACCATCTCAAATTCAAGGTTTGCCGCATAGCCTACCCATCCCATCCCTTGGCAAAAGCCAACCGGGAGAGTCGGTTGCCGATCGCGAAACTCCTCTTGAAAACCTTGACGGTCGATCGGAGCGAAAAAAACCCATGTACAGATTTTAGGGTTTTAATGATCCATTGCCTAATTGATAATGGCCTTATTGAACTAGAAAAAAAATTCTTTTATCAAATGCAAAAAAGAGATCAAAACCCTAACTACATGGATAACTGATCAGAGAAAAACCTAGCTCTAAAACAAGTGTAAGATGTATACTACACAGAAGCATGCAATTATCTCTATTATCAAGAAACATTAGCTTTGAAAACGATAAAGTAGAGATCATAGGTGGAAACGATGGATCAAAATGTACCTCCGGCCATAATTTGCTGGGTGATGACGATCCACGATTGAATTGACGCAGACATGTCTTCCTCTCTCGAGATCCTAATCGCGATCGAGGAACATATGACGAGCGACGGGATCCGATAATCCCGGGTGGAAGCCTTCAACTCTGGTTTTTTTTGGCGCCGAAAACCCATGAAGACCCCACAAAGATTGACAAGACAAGAGATGGATTGCAATCCTGATAATCCTCTCTCTCTAATTCAATCTAACCGAAATAGAAAACCTTGAGGGGAGGGAGAAGGGCAGCCGAGCCGTCTCTCTCTCTCTCTCTCTCTCTCTCTCTCATTCTTGCAAAACCGAGAGCACCAAAGGGAGGGAGAGGGCTGTGATCATAGCAGTCCTCTCTCTCTCTCTTTTGGATTTAGGAGATAGGAGAACGGAAGAGAGAAGGGAGGGGGAGGGACTGCACTTTTGTTCGGCCTCTCTCTCTCTCTCTGTGGTATCTGTAGAAGAAAAGAGGACCGAAGGGAGAAAGAAGGGAGAGGGAGGGATGCACAACCGCAGCCCCTATGTTGGTACCTGCGGACGGATGGACACAGGGAGACGGGGGGAGATTGCAACTCATGATCTTTTCTCTCTCTCCTCTCGGTTTTCGCACGACAGGCAAGGCATGGGGTGGCACACGGACGGCTGGCACCCCCCCCTTTATAACCCCTGTAGACCCACAACTCCCATGCGTTTTCTCGTTTCCTTAAGAGGATCTTTTATGGGTTCACGTTTTGCTAATGAGGTACGCTAGATGTGATGCATCCTCGTTGCACCGAAGTTGGGATCCGCACCCTCTCAAACCCTAAAACTAATCCCTACACTTGTAGGATTAGGGTTGGTTCGAAATGACTTAATCACGTACCTCTGAGCTCGACGAATTACTCACTAGACCGACCGAGTCGAAGATTGGCCGGGTGAAGTCGGACAAAACCCAACAACCCACACCTCCCAAACTGTCGTCCATCGGCCAATATTTAATACTCTGTCTTTTATACTCTGCTGCATTATGGGTATGTCTGCACCTCCCAAGCTATCGCCCGTCGACCAACGCTTAACTCTTTTCATTCCATCTTTTTATGAGAATTTATTTTCATTCGTTTTACTTGGACTCTTTGGATTCTTTACCAGGGCTCACATGAGAGACTTTCTGTCTCTAGCCAACACCCATGAGGAAGACATGAAAGCAAGAAGACAAGATTTCCAGACAACATTGATCCCCTTTCATGGCTTCTTTGGCCTTTCTCGGTGGCAATAGGTAGGGTGTAGTTGTTGTCTTCCTCTTTCTCGTGTCCCTCAGCGTACGTTCTGTAGTTGTTGGGAGCCGTCCGATGCAATCACCCCCAAAGGGTATGCCTACTTTTCCTCTATGGGAGTCCTTCCTCCCGTCTCCTAGTCGTACCTCCAGACCCACCAAATTAATGAGCCCGGCCAGACCATGAGGCCAAAACCCCACTGAGCCCTCCCTCTCTTGAATCCCATCTTATCACAAAACAGCACTGGCGCTTCGTAGCAGATGTGGGTGGATCTCCAAGCACCCATGGAGGTGGAGATAGCAACACCCAAAACCCTAAATTTGCAGGTGAGGGCCTCCTACTCTTGTCAAATTTTGATTTCATTAGCAACCCATTTGGATTCAGAGCTCTATGATCCCAAGTTCGAACGTGGAATCCCGAAAATTACAGGAAAAATAATGTAATTTTTCGATATTTTACAGCACTAGCAGTGGCTCACTCTTCACTTTCCTCTTGCCCTTCACTGCTCAGATTCTTCTGATTTGTTTCCTATGATCTTGGAGAGGTAGTAAGATCCAAACCATGTTGGGTATTTTTTTTTTCTGCAACAGTAATATTTGTCTTGGGGAGTTGGATATGTTGAAAGGGGTCTGACCTTGTCAATGGTTTTCTTTTTAAACCGCCCACTTCCTCAATAGAATATGCATCAAGACTATCTCAGTTCATCTGTTTACAATTCTTTGATAAGGGCACTTCCAGTGGTCTGCAAGGAGGGGGATGAATCATTCCAATATGGGACAAACAAAAAGTCCAAAAACCCTCGATATGCCGCGGTGGAGCCTATAGTCGATAAGGAGGGAGATTGTGGATCCGCCGTTCCGGGTCCTGGCAGCAGTGAGGAAGAAAAGGCAGCCATGGACTATCGAGAGAGCAGCGAATTGCAGCTTCGCCAGGTCTCTAGAGGAGCTCACAGGCTGACCCGGATGATTGAGTCGTGGTCGAAGGCTCCGAATCTCGACGGGCAGTCAAACTATATTGCGGACAATCTCATGAGAGCTGCTTTGGATCTTCAGGAGTCCTTGATCATGCTCGGGAGACTCCAGGAAGCCTCGAAGGTGATGGATCAAAGGAAGAGAAAGCAGAAGCTGGACTTGGTGGAAGGAAGAAAAGAAGAGGAAGAAGAGTTTGATGTTGAATCCGTGGGTTCTAGAAGGTTTGAAATCGGTGGTGGTTGCCACACTAGGTTGCAGGAACCAAGGCTCTCCGTCGATGGGGCTTCAAAGAATTCTGTCGAAGATCTAAAGAAAGTAATCAGAGACAGCCTACATCAGCAGAACCTCTTGTCAAACACTTTGGATGATGAGAAGGCTTCTTCGAGCCGATCTTTCAATTTTTCTGCGAGTAACAGATTCAGGGATCTGAGATACGAGCGAAAAGAGGCGGTTAGTTCTATAGCTACCACATCACAACCTAAGAAGGTGAAAGCTCCAAACTTGATTGCCAAGCTTATGGGTCTGGAAGAAGTCCCATCTGAATCAGTTGAGCGCATCAGGAAAGAACAAGAGAAGAAGCAGTGCTTTACTCCACCAAGGGCTAATTTTGATATAGAGACGGTTCAGGCAACAAAGGCACAGTTGATAGATCAAAACCCAGACCGAAAGCAAAAGATGCTGCAGGATATCATCGAAACCATGCAATTCAAAGGGATTCTGAAGAGAAGCCAAGTTGAAGACCCGAGAATTCGGTTGAGACTCTCTAATACTTCACAATCGGCGCGATATGATACACATCTCCTTCAGGATGATGAAGCCCCGCCAATCGTTTTAATGAAGCCACTGCATTTACCTTGTTGGGAGAGAGGAGACTTCCAGAGGGATCTTCTTTTTGGGAAGGCGTCTGGGAAGGAAGAGACCCAATCGATCCAGGAAAAGAGGGTTTCCGATCATGAATGGATGTCACCCAAAACATCAGAAAGAAAAGAAGTGAAGAGAATGGAGAAGAGCAAAGTAGAATCGTTCGAAATGGCTAACACTCGGGCTACCGAATCTCAGAAGCAATACTGGAAAGAGGCTATTGGGACATCCAAGAAACCCGATGGGGAACCAAAACCACCTATGAAGGGAAAGAAACATGAAGAGAAAAAAGCTGTGAAAGATGTAAGGGCACCAGTTTCTCCGGACAAGACAACTTCTGCAGCAGCGGCTAAGCCTGATAAGAGATCATTGATTGCAAAGAAGTATGTACCACGAGATCGTGATCTGAATTTCCCGGTAAAACCTGCATCTCGGACTTTCACTGCCTCTTCAAAGGAGAAGAAGATATCAGGAGCAAAATCAGTCAGAAGATCCACCCCCACCAAGGCAGTTGTGAGTCTCCTCTCCTACTTAGTTCTCAATCATTTGTGATCTTATCATCTTTGCTCTAACTTAGTTATCACTTCTGAAGATCGGGAATAAGTATTAAAGCATGTGTTTCAGTGCCTATTAGTTGCTTATCTTTGATTTCATTTGTGAAACTTGATTACCTAATATTAGGCTAGTTCTATGTTTCTGCAAAGATTGATAACTCAAGTCCATGATTCTCAATAATGAAGAAAGATATAATATTCATTTGTTTGACCCAATTACGCTCTTTTGTAGAACAATAAGAAGTTGGAAGATGGCAATGCGAACAATTATCTCCATTCGAATGGTGTTGTTCCATCAAGTACATTGCCTAAACATGCAGTGCATGAAATCATACCTTGTAACGAAGGTGAAGTATTTGTTCCCTCGAGGGATCTTGTTAGAAATCTATATACCCATTTATGATAACTATATGTCATGCTTCAGGATTCTCTTCTTCAATCTCATCTATAACTAGCTTTCTTCATGTGTGCATATGTTGATGCATGCATGTCATCCATTCATTGTTCATCTTGCTGATTCCAACTTGCGACTCACATCATAAAGTATTCCACTCCTTTAGAAGGCAACTGAATACTATTCTCTAATGGCAGATGAAATTAGCAAGGCCCCGAAGATAATCTTCGAAGTAATGCCAAAGATGAACCGAAGTGGAAAAAGGCCTGAATCAGCAGAAGAAATTCTCCAGCTTCCTGGTAACACACCTACTGTCACAAAATCAGCTGGAATAGAAGACGATATAAAGCGGCTGCTTTTGAGTAGCAAATCATTCCTCGGCCTCGCACGGGAACTCTTTGGCCTTGATGCATGCCGACCTATATGTTATCGAGGAAAAGGCCTAGACGAGGTCGTAACGAGATATGCTAAGCTCTTTCTAGATTGCGGAAAGGAGCTACTAGCACGCAAAAGCCACCAACTAAAACTCTTGATCCATCCGATGCGGCCATGCCACGTGTGGGATCTGTGGGATAGAACCGTGTATACCTCTTTAGATCAGCTGGTCGAGGAAGTCAGTGGCGGGATTGATATGCTCGCTAGTTTTGTTGTGCTGGATGGTAATGTTACCCCCGAAGGTGGTCTTTATATTCGGCTGGAGAGAGATCTACGATGTGAGGAAATGGCGACAAGTGTTATGTGGGATATTGGTTGGAGGAATTGGGTTTGTGTCGAGGAGTCAGACCAAGTCGTTGGCGAAGTGGAAGAACAAATCTTATCTGTACTTATTGCGGAGATTGTTATGGATCTTCTATGTTAGCAATTATTCCTTCCTACATGGAGGAAACTTGATTCTCTAAGTGTGTATACTTATTGTGTAAGCAAAACTCACAATGTTTCGTAGAAACCACAGCTATTTTAGTCTGCACAAGAAATTCAAGACATCATTTCTTTTTCTGGGATTTCAAGGACTTTCTAGTCATCCTCAATGGGTGCTGATTGAAGAGTTTGTGATTCAATGCTTCTAGAAATTTCTCTACTATGCTGAGGTGGTTGTCATCCGACCGTAGATAAAGATCATGCATAATGTTTTGGCAGAGGCTTGATTCTTTATCATGTTCTGAAAATAAATTGGGGCAATATGCCTTGGGTTTTTGCAGCGGATGCTATGTTAGCTAAAGGACAAACAACATTTAACTTTATTGAACCCCTTTTCTTGTACATTCCATCTTTTTCTAATAAACTGGTTGGGGTCTAGGCTGAACCCCCCCCCCCCCCCCCCCCCCCCCCCCCCTCATTCACTTTGACGGATTTCTCAAAAAAAACAAAACATTTAACTTTATTGAAAAGCCCCCCTAACTAATTTAATTTAAGTATCTGTTTTACCGCTATATACGGCTATACAAAGAAAGCATATAGAATTCAGATGTTGATAAAAATCACTATAGCAATTGTTACTCTTTGCATTGCAGGTTGTTACTCTTGCTACAGTGAGATCACTGTAGTGTTTTTTTTTTTTGAGAAATCTTGTTATAAATGAGAAATTTTGTTACAGTGAAATCAATATAGCAAAGAGTGACAATTTACGCAGATTGTTACTCTTAGCGTTGCAGGTTGTTACTCTTTGCTATAGTGAAATCACTGCAACAATTATTGTTGATAAATCTAACTTAATTTTTTTTGCTACAGTAAAATCACTATAGCAAAAAGTAACAATTTGTAATGATTGTTATTCTTTACTGCAGTGAATAATTTTAGCAAAAATCTACATAATATCGTAGCAAATATGATAGGATATTTTTGTCATTTGGATGGTTTCAAAAGCCAAACCGATGGCTGGGAGGACTTGCTGCAATAGAGTATTCTGAGGAGGGACATGGTGCAAAACAGAAATGTTGTCGTCCTTTAGCTCAAAAGGATTTTCTTAAAAGGACTTATGGCTAAGTCCTCCAAATAAATTCTCTTTGTTTGCTTTGACTTTTGGCTTTGGATTCTTGGGTGTTTTGGAGTCTCCTTTGCGAGGTCAATCCGGACCATCTATATAACATGGCACGATGATTTTGTGCTGATTAGGATAAAAAGGAACCAAAAGCTGATTAGACAAAAAGAAAATGCTGCATAGACTCTCTCTCTTCCCACAATCTCTCTCTTCCCGTCTCTCTCTTCTCTCTCTCTCTTTCGCCTAGTTTTCTCTCTCTCTCTCTCTCTCAGTCTCTCTCTCTCTGTATCTTTCTCTTTTCCCTCAACGGTTTTGTGTTGACTAGGACAAAAAGGAACCAAAAGCTGACTAGACAAAAAGAAAAAGCTGACTAGACTCTCTCTTCCCACAATCTCTCTCTCTCTCTCTTCCCATCTCTCTCTCTCCCCGCCCTGTTTTCTCTCTCTTTCTCCGTCTCTCTCTTCCCCCAATCTCGCTCTCCCCCCGTATCTCTCTCTCTCTCTCTCTCCCCACTATCTCTCTCTCTCTCTCTCTCCCCACGATCTCTCTCTCCATCTCTCTTCCCACGATCTCTATCTCTTCCCTACTATCTCTCTCTTCCCCCGATCTCTCTCTCTCTCTCTCTCTTTCTCTCTCTTCCCCACGATCTATCTCTCTCTCTCTCTCTCTCTCTCTCTCTCCGTCTCTCTTCCCCATGATCTTTATCTCTCTCACTTCCCCACAATCTCTTTCTTTCTTCCCCCCCTCTCTCTCCTCGTCTCTCTCTCTCTTTTACCTGAGATGATCGACTGTGATTGGTTTTGAGAGCTGGGGATCGATAGAGAGATTTAGAGAAAGAAAGAGAGATATAGGAAGTGAGAGAATTAAGGATAGAGAGAGAGAGAGAGAGAGATCGTAGGTGAAAGAGAGAAATGAGGGACGGGATCGGCGAGTTTTTAGGGAGAGAGAGAAAGGGACGATCGCGAGGGGTCGACGTGTGATGGGTTGCGCGAACGACTGTGATGAGAGGGAGGGTTGTGTGCATGATTTTTTAGGAAAAGCAAGAGCTAATCATGAGATGGAGTTTCGTGCATGGCTCGGATGGCTGTGATCGATTTAGAGAGAGGAAAAAGATATTGGATGAAGAGAGAGAGAGAGAAAATCGTGGGATGAGGAGAGAGAGAGAGAGAGTTGATCGGGAGTTAGAGAAAGAGGGATCCCGATGGTTGTGCGACTTGGAGCTCGGAGTTGGGTCAAGCTGGCTCGAGATTGAGAGAAGGATAAATGGCTGCGATGGGAGCTTCAGTCCGAGAGAAGAAAGAAAAAATGGACGGCTGTGATGTGGGCTCAAGAGAGAGGGAGAGTGTTCGATTAGAGAGAGAAAGAGAGATGATCGCCACCATTGTATTGTAGTTTTTTTTTAGAAATAATACACAAGGTTTATGTGTGGCTTTGAAACCTAAACCTCAAAGAATATTTGTATTGTAGTTGCTCTCTATATATATGTATTGTGTTATCAACTGCTATAAAAGGCATTCCTATTGTACCAACTGCTATAAGAGGCTTCACTGTTGTTATAAGAGGCTTCACTGTTGTAACAACAAACACTATTGTTATAAGAGGCTTCACAGTTGTTATAAAATGTTATAAAGAGGCATCATTGATGTACCAATTGCTATAAGTTTGTTTGTGCAGATGAGCTAATTCCTCTTTTTCTTTCTCATGCACACACTTGAAACATAAAAGTATACATGTTTTTATCCACTCACATGTAGCGCTGATAGATGTGTTGCTGCCGAAGGCGGCAAATTCTTTGCCGACAGGTGTGTTGACGCCGAAGGCAGCCCACTGCAGCGCCGACAGGCACGGGCATGCTCTAGTGGAAGATACAATCCACGATGGATTAGCCCAAATCGAGCATTCTAAGCATTGGACCGGATCAAACCGAGGCATTTTCTTGCTTGTGGCCAAGTTGTACTCAAGACGGACCGATCCACAAGGGATCTTGATTGGTCCCCAATAAGTGGGGTTTATAGAGGACTCTCTTCTGTCCGCAAGGGCCATATGCAATCTGCATTCAAAGATATATTGCCCTAAAACTAGACGACTAGTTCGATCGATCCACCGGCTAAGAGCATCTCCAACCGGCTCCCTATTCCCCGTCCATGTGGGATGGTAGGGTTGTAACTCGGGCAGGTTGGGCGGGTTGAGGGGTCAATCCATGCCCAATCCAAGTGGTTAAATCCGTTGCCCAAGCCCAACCCAAGGTTGGGTTGAACTTCCTTAGCCCAAGCCCAACTCGTTGGGTTGGCCGAGTTGATCGAGTTGTGCGAGACGGGTTGGCCGGTTTCAACATAGTAGAGGAGAAATAATCAGCACATAATAGTTCCTTTATGATAATATAATATATAAAATAACTCTTTGCATTCTTATATAGGTGATGGTCTATCGTTGGATGGATGAATGTCCATCAAACAATAAGCATTAGAAGCAGGATAAATACATATCAAAGTTTCACCACAGTGCAACCTCAACTCGTATTCAACAGATGATCACAGATGGATTCTGATCGAACTTATTCAATATTATATTATATTAAATGATCAGATTTCGGATTGGGTTGCCCGAAACCTCTGCCCAAGTCCAACCCATACAAATAAAATCCCAATCCAAGCCTGCCAAAATTTAGGTTGGGCTCGGGTTGGGTTCGGGTTAGCCCACCCAAGTTGCAGCACTAATTGCCATCCATTTAGATTTTGTTCTTGTATAGAAGAGTGCCTACAATTACAGGTCTCTAACCAAAGCAAATTTTGGGCTGTCAACTAACTCATAAGATGCCAACAACACAAGAATACGTAACTATCAAGCATTCCACATAGCAACAATGAATATCAGTGATCCGTAGAATATGTGTGTAATTTGTTTGATACAACTATTTGCATCCTGTAGAAATAATATAGTCGGAATCCCTCGTTCTATAATAATTTTTTTTCTTCTGAGATCACTTTATTGGATAGTCCATTGACTGACGAACAATCCAAGTTGTCAATGAGGATATATGAATAACATATATGGCAATGATGAGATTTTACACAAATACACTAAATCTAGTTACTAAACAAACCACAAACAGGGCAATCAATTAGAATATTTTGTACATAAATTATAAAACATTAAATTGGGAGCATTTTCAGATTGCTTGATTTTCTAGAGTTTTCACCAAAACCTAGTCTCCTATGTGAAAGAATTATAAAAAAGAAACTATTAGAACATAGTATTATTGGATTATACATCGTCCCCTATACTAGATGCAATTAGAAAACACCATTAACTATGGGCCAAAATTTAGGGAGGGCATCAGGTGGCGTGCACATGGTGACAACACTGGTTAGATGATCGACAACACTTTATTTAATGTACCAAATGAAAAAGGAAATTATATATTAGGTTGTAGTAACGAATGAAACTATAAACATGGTTTGATTAAGGAAATACAGTCAACACAATAACGGGATCAGCAAAAAAAATACTATTTAGATATTTATTATTATTTTAACAATGGACAGTCTGGTTATTCTAATTAAATAGGTATTGAAACTTGATGATCTGAAATGTCGCAGCATAAAAGAGCACCTAAATTATAAAATTTCATCTAGAAATTTACCTGAACAATTACCAATTCCACTATTCTTGATCTAGAGTCCAAAACCAAAAAGGAGAGGAGAGGACGATGTAGTCACGGGAGAGGCAGCCCTTCTATCATGAAAGAATCATCCTCGCAATCACATTCGATCAGAAAATCAACATCAGGGCAAAGTCGATGCTACCACAATAAGAGGCAAAGTGGATGTAGTCAAGAGAGGAGGAGGAGGAGAAGTGACGGGACGAGAGGAGGTGGAGACGGGGTGGGAAGAGGTTCAACTCGTATAAATCTAGAAGATGGGATGGGAGATGGAAATGGGGTGGAGGCTTCAAAACCCTAATAAGTCAGATGGTTGAGGTGGAGATGCGACGAGGTGAAATTTGGGGCTTAGATGGGGAGGGGGATTAAATATGCAAGTGCAAAATCTGCCCAATTGCAATAGCTCAAAAACCAATATCGGGCGGGACTCATAAACCTAAAAAGATGTATTAACAATATTCACGATTGCTAATCGCTAACAAATTTAAGAACTCTGGCATGAATCAAAACCGTGTCTAACTAGTCTAATGTTAGGCCTATTCTTCGCACCAAAATATTATCAATTCCGCCAAACCCCACTTATTTCGTTGGCATGGTTTTGAACCGTGACATTTTAGACACATTTAAATACCGTGCCATGATTATTTGGTACGGGAGTACGATCGTTCCATAATATTTAGGCATGGATATAAACCGTGCCTGATTTGGCACGGTCCAAAACTGTGCCATGGCAAATTAAGGAACCATGCTAAATCCTCAAATTTGGTGTAGTAGGGGATCGATAGAGAGATTTAGAGAGAGAAAGAGAGATATGGAAAGTGAGAGAATTAAGGATAGAGAGAGTAAGAGAGAGAGAGAGAGAGAGAGAGAGAGAGAGATCGCAGGTGAGAGAGAGAGAGAGAAATGAGGGACGGGATCAGTGAGTTTTTAGGGAGGCTGAGAGAGGGATGATCGCAAGGGGTTAACGTGTGCATGGGTTGCGCGGACGGCTGGGATGAGAGGGAGGGTTGTGTACTGGATTTTTTAGGAAAAGCAAGAGCTAATCATGAGATGGAGGAGTTTTGTGCATGACTCGGATGGCTGTGATCGATTTAGAGAGAGGGAAAAGAGACTGGATGAAGAGAGAGAGAGAGGAAATCATGGGATGAGGAGAGAGAGAGAGAGAGAGAGAGAGAGAGAGAGAGAGAGAGAGAGAGAGTTGATCGGGAGTTAGAGAGAGAGGGATCCCGATGGTTGTGCGACTTGGAGCTTGGAGCTGGGTACATTTGGCTCGATCGAGATTGAGAGAAGGATAAATGGCTGCGATGGGAGCTGCAGTCCGAGAGAAGAAAGGAAACGACTGTGATGCGGGCTCAAGAGAGAGGGAGAGTGTGCAGTTAGAGAGAGAAAGAGAGATGATCACCACCTTTGTATTGTAGTTTTTTTTAGAAACAATACACAAGGTTTATGTGTGGCTTTGAAACCTAAACCTCAAAGAATATTTGTATTGTAGTTGCTCTCTATATATATTGTGTTACCAACTGCTATAAAAGGCATTCTTGTTGTACCAACTGCTATAAGAGGCTTCACTGTTGTAACAACAAACATTGTTGTTATAAGAGGCTTCACTGTTTTTATAAAATGTTATAAAAAGGCTTCATTGTTGTACCAACTGCTATAAGATTGTTTGTGCAGATGAGCTGATTCCTCTTTTTCTTTCTCATGCACACACATGGAACATGAAAGTATGCATGTTTTTATCCACTCACATGCAGTGTTGATAGATGTGTTGTCGCCGAAGGCGGCCCACTGCTTTGCCGACAGGTGTGTTGACGCCGAAGGCGGCCCACTGCAGTGCCGACATGCAAGGGCATGCACTAGTGGAAGATACAATCCACGATGGATTAGCCCAAATCGAGCATTCTAAGCATTGGACCGGATCAAACCGAGGCATTTTCTTGCCCGTGGCCAAGCTGTACTCAAGACGGACCATCCACAAGGGATCTTGATTGGTCCCCAATAAGTGGGGTTTCTAGAGGACTCTCTTCTATCCGCAAGGGCCGTATGCAATCTGCATTCAAAGATATATTGCCCTAAAACTAGACGACTAGTTCGATCGATCCACCGGCTAAGAGCATCTCCAACCGGCCCCCTATTCCCCGTTCACGTGGGATGGTAGGGTTGTAACTCGGGCAGGTTGGGCAGGTTGAGGGGTCAATCCATGCCCAATCCAAGTGGTTGAATCCGTTGCCCAAGCCCAACCCAAGATTGGGTTGAACTTTCTTAGCCCAAGCCCAACTCGTTGGGTTGGCCAAGTTGATCAAGTTGTGTGGATCAAGTTGTGTGGGACAAGTTGGTCGATTTCAACATAGTAGAGGATAAATAATCAGCACATAACAGTTCCTTTGCAATAATACAATATATAAATTAACTCTTTGTATTCTTATATAGGTGATGGTCTATCGTTGGATGGATGAATGTCCATCAAACAATATGCATTAGAAGCAGGATAAATACATATCAAAGTTTCACCACAGTGCAACCTCAACTCGTATTCAACGGATGATCACAGATGGATTCTGATCGATCTTATTCAATATTATATTATATTAAATGATCAGGTTTCGGATTGGGTTGGGTTGCCCGAAACCTCTACCCAAGCCCAATCCATACAAATAAAATCCCAATCCAAGCCTGCCTAAATTTAGGTTGGGCTCGAGTTGGGTTCAGATTAGCCCACCCAAGTTGCAGCCCTAATTTCCATCCGTTTGGAAGTATCTCATGCCAAACACCCCAATCTAGCTTAATTGCCATCCGGTTGGAAGAATCCAACGCCACAACCAAACTACCGAGAGGTCCAAGACAGCCGGCCCAAGCGGGCCCAACGGCATCCTTCCGCCGTTCTGTGAGTCTGCGGACAGCCTTCTACACAGAAAATACACGGACCGTGTTCTCCGATCATTCTCCTGTCACCATTTGCACGGCCACCACTGTTCGATCTTCCTCCCTCTTCATCTTAGCGATACGAACCTAACCCTAACCCTAACGCCCGGAGATGGAATCCCTCGGCGTTCTCATGATGGTCCCCATGAACCCGTACCTTGAGGGGGAGCTCGACAAGCGCTTCAAGCTCGTCCGGCTGTGGGAGTCGCCGCCGGAGGGGCGGAGGGAGTTCCTGCGGGCCAACGCGCAGTCGATCCGGGCGGTGGTCGGCAACGCCGCCGTGGCGGCGGACGCGGAGACGATCGAGGCGCTGCCGAATCTGGAGATCGTGGCCTGCTTCAGCGTGGGGGTGGACAAGGTGGACCTGGCCAAGTGCCGGGAGAAAGGTATCGCGGTCACCAACACCCCCGACGTCCTCACTGAGGACGTCGCGGACGTCGCCATCGGCCTCGCCCTCGCCGTCATGCGGCGGATCAGCGAGGCGGACCGCTACGTGAGGAGCGGCTCCTGGAAGGACAAGGGGGATTTCAAGCTGACCACCAAGGTTTGCGTTCGGATCATCTTCCTCACGTAACTGCTCAACTGTAGTTGAGATGGGTACCATAGAATTTTCCAGTTTACTGCCGGTCACTGTGAACTGGCAAACTGTAACTTTTTTTCGAATTTCTTGCCCATATGCTTCTAGAAGGTTAATTGGGCTTCAAGAAAGGACCTTTGAGCTCTATAATGGGGAGCAGATCTGGGTAGTGGTTGGATGGGTATTGAATGGCCGAGAAGGTGAAGTGATGTGAAGATGGATCAGATCTAGGTTTTAGTCAGGGTGAAAGAAATTTAGGGATTGAAGAACCCTGAATCACTCTGCTCTTGCTATGGATTCAGGCCAAGGTTGCACACTCATCATCAACACTTTAGAGGCGCAGGAGATGTGCATCTAAGGTGACATGGGTGGCAGTTGGGATCACTTTGATTTTGATGCAGAATTGCTCCTAATTTGATGTGGTTTTAGTTTAGGTTTTTTTAAAAAAAGTAAATTTGATATATGGCTGAGATTAGACTTGGTGAAGGATAGTCGTTAAACCCTTGCCCCTTTTCTTCTCAGATTCTATAATATCCAGCATGTATGCAGTCTTATTCAATTGCTGCATAAGTATGTTGCTGCCATATTATTTCAATAAAGATCTGTTTTTTCTGAACTTTACACCAAGGCTAGGGCATCCTTGCATTCATTAATTTCCACTGCTTTCTTTCGTCAAAATATATAATTGATATTTGCGGATTGAATTGGCAACTTTCTACGTACCAAGTGCAAGAGTTAAACAGTTGGATAGTGAGTGTTATACTTGGTCGACATCTATCTTCTTAATTAGGGGTTTTAAACTCCTATTTTATGTGTGGCTTGAATCCTAGGGTCACATCAAGATGCTAGATAAGATAAGGTGAAAAACTTCAATTTTATTCAATCTTCAATATCTCTTTACTCAGCATATAAAATACTTTGTGAATCTTTCCAAAATAGCTGTATATTGTCACAAAAGAAGTTGGTAGAAAGGGAAGGAGGTGGCTAGTGGTGCATGTCTACCTCAATTCGCATATGGAAAACTCATGGGCTTCTCCTCTATTATTATGACAGTCTCCTCTTTAATTGGGCGAAACCTCCTCTCTTTATTCTCTTGATCAAGGTTTTAAACCTCGATATTGGTCCCATTATTGGAGAATAGCCTTTCGTTTCGAACCCTGTTTTGGTCCATGTGTGTGTCAGGCCTAGTACGAGTCATACGACTCGATTGGTACAGGTCTTACCTCAGCCAATATGGTACTGACTCGTCTAGAGATAGCAACGGTGCGGTTTTTACTAAACCGAACTGCACCGTAACTATGAAACCACACCGCACCGCGATGGTTTTGGTTTTAAAGAACTGGCACCCCACCGCATAGTCATTTGGGAAAACCTGCACTGCACCATTTAGGCGGGGAGCGGTGTGGACTTCTTTATATCTTTAAACATATCTTTCTTAGCTTTCTTTAAACTAATGGTAGCATGGTTATAGGCTAACATACATTCTTTTGCGGTACATTGCAACTCATTGCGGTTCAATGTCCCGCGAATTCAAGAAAAAAACCGTAACTACGTGGTTCCTTCCTCCATAACAACTAAACCGTAGTAGGATTGTTCTAGGTGACACTAGAACCACACCAGACGATGTGGTGAAACCGCATCGCTGTCGCCTCTATACTCGGCCAATACCGATGGGATCTCAATACGGGTGTAGTTTCGGACATGTTTCGGTCTCGTTCGATCCAAAACCGGTACGTATCGACCGGTATGACTTGTTATCAACCGAGTGTTAGAATCATACTCTTGATAATGTAACTGTAACTTCTCCAAATCATGTTTTGGTCATCTTTGACTCAACTATAATTAGGCTTAACTATTTTAACTCTATTCATTTTAGTTAATATTAGTGGTGCACCTTTTATTTTACATGAAACTTTACCCAATCTGACTCAAATCACACCAACCTCAGATTCAATAAGATCTTACATGATTGATCTAAAACGATACGAATGCAAATGATCCCATTTAGCTCCAAAGATCATGAACCAAGCTCCATGTCATTCATAATAGAGATGGAAGAATCTTCTTCTTTCACCTTTGATACACCTTAAACCTAATTGATTCCTATTAGGCATTAAAGTTGCAATTTGGAGATACGTCTAGCTCAATCTTACTTGGACCCAACTTGAATAGGATTTCTAGAACCAAGTTCGTTCATGTATTGGTGGGTGGAGTCTATTATAGTTAAAACTACTTGCAAGGTTTGTGAATTCTTGTTCGAGTTCAGACCAAGAAAAAAACAATTTAGTTCAGCCGGATCGACTGGTTTGGAAAAATGTATTAAAAATAAAAAATATTTGATTGATTCAACTGATTCATGTCTAATTCTATTAGTTCGTATTTGATTCAGCTATCATGCTAGATTCGGCCAAATCGATTTTGGTTCAGCATATTACGGATATGATCTAACCTATTTGACCGAACTGGATCTGGACAGGGTATCTTTCAAGTACATAGAGTATTATGTTCACATCATCCAGAATTTGAATCGATTCGGGTTCGGGAGGTGTTGTAGGTTGGATCGGCTAAAACCCATCAAACTTAAGTTGCCTGACCCATTATCTTTATGGGTCATATCCGTGTCGTTAAGCGGATCGGATCAACGTTGCCCACAAAATCTAACTAGATGATTGAGATCGTTACCTTCTTGAGGTTTCCCTTACAAAAAAAGTAATTGACGTGAGAGTGTAAAGATGTAATGACCGCCAACTATGGAACAGAAGGCTGTTGAAGATGGAAGACAATGAGGTGGTGCGTTTCTATACCTAGGGCAAAGAAAGATCAAGAACGATATATCCAAGAAACTTGATGACCATTGCATTAGAAAATAGTGGATCCAACCATTGTAGAAGATCGAGAATGACTGAGAGATATAAATGTTGGTGGGTATGGTGCTGAGATCTCACCAACAACTTTGGTGATCTCTGACGCAAGTAGAGAGACGAACGATGCAAGAAACGATTGCTACCTCTCATAGTTTCAATGAGTGGTGAGCGACAAAGGATCAAGTGTTGTGACAACAATCACCATAGATCGACGACTACAATTAGAAGGATATTTTAAAGGGGAGCCATTGACAACAAATATGGTCGTTAGTATCGTACGATGCATGATACGATTCGTATGAGATGAAACATATCGGGAGGAAAACAATATGTATTAGGCATACATATTATTTTTCACTGTATCGTACAATACATGATACATATTATACAATACACGATACGATAAACATCATATCGTATAAGGGCTTTGGGTTGTTTTGTGTCTTAAGTTCTGAAACAACTATATAAGTCCTTTAGGAAATGGTTTTTTTCTTTTAAGTTTCGAAAGGAAAAATAAGTCCCTAAAACTAAAAATACACTTTTACCCTTTTCTAACCAAGGGTGAAGAGATATTGAGGTTTTTGAGACGTTTTTTAGGGTTTTCACAAATCATTTTCTATCTTTGTTAGAGTTGTCAGAATCCAATGCCGTTTGTTTAGAACTTTTTTTTTTGGAGGGGGAGGGGGGGGGGGGGGAACACGTATTTTTCAAGCCTTATAATGTTTTTGAATTTGTGTCTTTGGAAACCCACAAAGAGTTATTGAAGTAAAGTTAAAAAAAAATTCGAGTGCCTCAAAGTGGTATGAAGCCTTTCCTACCTAATTATTTTTTAATTAAAATGGTAGATAAAGGGAAGAAGAAGTCTTATGCTGAAAGCTTGAAACATATATATAGGTAAATTATAAATCATACTTGCGTATGGTGTTTATTTTTGATACAGGTATATGCATCATATTTTTTGTATAGAACAATATTTCGTTTGACGGTAAATAGAAGAGAATGTCTTATTCTACTCTTAACTTTTCATATTTAATTTTCGAGTGTTTTTTCTTTTATATATATATATATATATATATATATATATATATATATATATATATATATATATATATATATATATATATGAAAATTTATTTGTATCTTGTGATACACAAAAAAGGAAAATCGATACATGATACGATACATAATATGACAATTGACAACATTGGCAATAGAGACAATGAATATGATCTCTAAGCAAAGACTATTTCTACTGACGTGCAAAATCTTCGAAGATAGCAGCCTTTTCATGTGAAGAAAATATGAACCGTGAGAAGATTGAGAGGTCGAACGCCGTAGAAAATAAAGTCAATCGGCAACAAAGAAGAGGTACACAACGACAGGATAAATACCAATCTCTACTTGCAACAAACAAAAAGCAAAAGTTGTTGGGGGGTAATACACCAATAGAATCCCTTGAGAAGAGGTCGGAGCTCCTTCATTTAGTGACTAAGGACTGTCGATGGAAGAGTGATGCCATACAATAATAGCTTGAGAAATGCGGTAAATGTAAACCCAAGTTCTAATTAGGGTATGAAGCCAAGTTTGACACTTCGAAGGCTCGCCATAATGAGGCTACACCATGCAATCTAAAACCCAAGAGCTGCATAAGCCTACACACTATTACACTTTGTAAATGGCTCGTATATGGATATAAGTATGTAAATCATACATCAACATACCTGTACACTAACAAATCTTTTAATGATATTGCCCGTCTTGTATTTTAAGAGTTGGTGGTGGTGATAAAAGTTTGTGTTTTATGCTGTCCATCTTTTCTTGTAAAGGATTTGTACTAGGTCATTATCTCTTCTTGTAAAGGATTAATTTGGAAAAGAAAGAGTTTCACGCTAAGTGGCGAGGGGGTAGAAAAGAAATAATGAGAAGATCACTAATTCAGTAATGCCAAGCCTTCAAACTGCTAGGGTTTCCCTATGTCACAAAGGGCACAAGACTTAAAATGGAAAAGTCTATGAACAAATGTTATAATATATTTCTTTGTTGTAATACTCGTGTTAAAAGAAATGAGATGTGCATGGAGAAATCAATGATAGATATCAACACTGGTTTACGATAGACGAGCGTCTTTGGGACATTGTCTTCTCCATGAGCACATGATACTTAAAGGGATTGATATACCTCCTTATCTAAGAAGCACTGACTCTGGTACGGGGACACGGGTACGATATGACACGAGTTTGCCGACATGGCAAATCCTAAAAAAGGACACGAGTACGGCGGGGACACGGCAAAATAAATTTATATTTTATGTGTGTTTGCAATTCATATATATTTTAATAACCGAAAAAACCTCATAGAAAACAACTAAAATTAAAATTTAATGCATACTAAACCGCAATCGTTAGTTACATCCAGCCTAATCGGTGAATCACAGACAGCTCTAAATTGTATGGAAAATAACGGAGTACGATTTTGTTTCAACCTTCTTAAAGAGGTTGGATGTTCCCAGTTTCTCTCATTGGTCCATATCGAGGGCTTTTGGTCATTTCACCATGATAAATAGTATGAAATGACAAACATACCCTTGGAATGGACCAATGAGAGAGACCGGGAACATCGAACCTCTTTAAAGAGGTTGGAACAAAATCGTACTCAAAATAACGGTTGTGTTTCTGTTTTGATTTCAACCTATCTGAAACATCAGAGGATAAGATAAGTTAAAGTCAAGCCTGAATCGTAACCGTTCATCATAACCATCCTGACAAGTGAATCACACTTAGGCCCAAATGACATGCAAAAGAACGGCTGCGATTCAGTTTTGGCTTCAACCTATCTGATCCTCTGAGGTTATAAGAATCACCACAGCTTGTAACTCAACCCTATATCGAACAGTCCGTCAACCCGCAGTGTCCGAGGAGTGTCCGCCGAGTGTCCGAGGAGTGTCCGGCCGTGTCTGGCTCTCGGAAGCACGTAGGACATGACACATGCGTGTCCGGTGCGTATCCGGCTTGTGTCCGACGAGTGTCGGTGTCTGACACGGGTATGGGAGGCCTGGGGAAGTGTCCGTGCTTCCTACTTCCTTATAGAAATGCGCTATGACACAATAGAGAGCTTCAGCTTAGCTGGTCATTTTCAATCTAAATTCAAATGCAAGTCTAGATGCAGATGCTGTGTGTTGTAGAGCTGATCACAGTGGAAATCTTAGATTTTGACTTGGAAAGTTGCAAAGATGTATCAATGGTGGAGGATCAAGGAATGAAAAATCAAGATATTTTACGAAATATCTTGTTTTTCCGGGACATAGAAACTAAACACCGTGTGTAGAAATATATCCAAAAATCCTGAAATTTTTTCCTGCTTTACAGCTGTCCCGAAATGCCGGTGATATTTTGCCGAAATAACTCGGTTTTCTGGGATTACAATATGTAACCGAAATTCGAGATTTGTTTCCTTGGGTTTCTTGTGTTTTAGTTTCTACTATATATCTCTGGTTTTTTTTGTATTATGGAAAGCACTATGCAATGTGATTCACCGCCAAGTTACCACCAAGTTTTTCTCACTTGGTTCCATCCAGATTCCAGTCTTGACTCTTGACTCCTGTCGTTAAATTGTTGGAAGATATTGTAAATGTTAAAAGATTCTCAGCCTGTGGACGGTCTTTTTCTTGCAGTTCAGCGGTAAGACAGTGGGCATCATCGGTCTGGGAAGGATTGGTTCAGCAATCGCCAAGAGAGCTGAAGGCTTTGGCTGCCCCATCAGCTACTACTCGAGATCAAAAAAGCCACATACAGATTACAAGTACTACTCAAATGTCATCGACTTGGCGGCCAACTGCCAGGTGCTGGTGGTTGCATGCCCGCTCACCGAGGAAACCCGCCACATCATCAACCGCCAGGTCATTGACGCGCTGGGCCCAAAGGGTGTCCTCGTGAACATCGGGCGAGGTCCGCATGTGGATGAGGCGGAGCTCGTGCCGGCGCTGATCGAAGGCCGGCTGGGAGGGGCCGGGCTGGATGTGTTTGAGCACGAGCCGCACGTGCCCGAGCAGCTGTTTGGACTGGAGAACGTGGTGCTGTTGCCTCATGTGGGGAGCGGCACCTGGGAAACTCGTAAAGCGATGGCGGATCTTGTACTTGGAAACCTGGAGGCGCATGTGCTGAATAAGCCCCTATTAACTCCTGTGCTGTGAATTGGATGCGTTCATGGTCGGCGTATTCTTTGGAGCATCAACAGAGTTGGGTGCTCCCTCCATGGATATCTAAGTACTGTATAGATTTTTCTACTGTTGAAAAATCTTCCGGACAGTTTGGCATCATCGAAATATCATAACTTTTGTTTTGCGATGTGATGAGATGTTCAAAGGATTCCATTATCTCTATTTATCTCATCAGATTTGGCTATGGTTTGTATTTCATCCTTATCAAAATGAGAATGGCAAAGACCTCTTGACTATTTTTCATTACTGATGGATGGATGGATGGATGGTTCTCCCATTATTTTTTGCTACTATGCTCATCAGGCTTCTCTCGACTGAGTTGGGTGTGTTTGTATTCAAAGCAGTAAAGTGACAGTAAAGTGAAATGAAGTTTATTACAAGTACTAGACTTCTCCTTTTCCTTCTACCCTCAGTTTTATTTATTTATTTTTTATAGAGGCCCATAATTCATGGCTTGTAGATCCAACGTCTATGTCGGGTAATTATGGTGTTGGGAAACAAAGGTCCGGCGGTCTAGATCCGATGCTTTGAGTCTTTCCTGAAGCATGTTGCGAGGTTCGAGTCCAGAGTTTTCACTTTTCGGTGATCACATAACTAGAAAAGATGATGCACACACAAGCACGAACAAGAGAAATATCAACAATGGATTTAGGATTTCACTAATATATATATATTAGAGCAACTCCAATCGACTCTTTCAAATTGAAAACCGACCAGAGGAATAAAAGAGGGTATATGTCCTTTTGATGGCTTTTGGACTCCAACCGGTGCTCCTTCAAACTTGTCCCCTGTATTGCAAATTTCATCTTACAAATGTTTTAATAATCTCAAAGTTGTCCTCTTTACACTTTATACAGTGTTTTAAGGCCAAAGTTTACCCTTCAAATATGACGGCCCGAACCCCCCTTCCTTCAATTTGAAGGTGGGAATGAAGGCCGGTTGGAGTTGTTCCCACCTTCAAAATGAAGAAATGAAGGACGGCTGGAGATGCTCTTACAATACTCAGGTTCGCCATTTGTTGAAACCCTATACCTTGTATCTCTCATCCGCTCTCTGACAATCACCACGTGGAAGTACATCAGAGATTAACGAACAATACTGAGAGATAAAACTCTGAATAAGTTGCCGAAGTAGACATGTCGAGGACCAAAGAAGCTGACAGAGAAGCCCAAAGAAGGACCTTGTCATTCTCTCTCCTTCCTTCTTCTTCCTCATTCCTCTTCTTTCGTTCGTCTTCTCTTCTTCCCTCCTCCTCTCTCTCTCTCACACGTTTTCTCTTTCACACGTTTTCTCTCTCTCTCTCTCTCTCTCTCTCTCTCTCTCTCTCTAATGTCTCACATCGTCGTACAAAACCTTAGTACCGCACACCCCCTTATATAATGATTCCATGGTCATCAGGGATAAGGAGAAACACACACTGTTGATCTGCCCGGCCTTTTATCGCCCGGGTGAAATCCTGGGTGCCCGGGCGAATTCTTACTTGGTACTGCATTCCGGCATAGCTGTGAGGGGTGCCTAGCCGAACTAGCCGGTGCTTAGGTAACTCGCCTTCGACTCAAATCTTTATCTAGATATAGGCCAAGGGTGTACCCACGAGCTTTCCTTATCTGTCTTGGACTTGATCTCGAACCTAGCTTGAACTCGATCTCGTCCACACGGAGCGCCTGACCCAAGTTCGACGTTTAACATGCAAAAACCAGCTAATCTTCACCTTGGTCTTTTAAAAGTCAACACTACGAAGACCTTTACCATCACCACCACTACCCATTTTGAAAATCCATTACCATCCATGTCGCTACCTTTGCACCAGTACCGGGTGCTCGATCATCTGGTCCGTTGATCGACTAAGTTCAAATTACCTTTGGACTTGACAGGAATCCTTCATCATCTTCTTGGCGCCCGGTATTGTTCCACCTGCAACTAGACTTTTTTTTCACCCGAACCATCTGCCTTCGAAGCTGTCATCAAAGCTACCCTGGCAGCGACCTTGTATAAACCTCCACTATAGACTCCCTCCAAGATTAAAGTAGTGATATCCGTAACCTTCAGGATTCAACCTAAACATGTGATACTATATATGAAAGAATCTAATTTGGAAATTGAAATTAGATTAGCTCCCATATCCGAAGCGTGACAAGTGTTTCTGAGTGTCTGAACTGAACCATAAGACAGCCTTAAGCGAATATTATCAATTCCCCTTAACAACAACACGGAGCCATCGTCGATCGTCATCCTGCCACCATCATACCCTGCATAGTTGCTTAACCACACTCTGTGTGAAAAAACATGATGTGTGATGCCATTATCAAGAATGCAGTCATAACTTTTATACCTAGTGGCCACCAAGACTATCTCTTCATCGAAATAAATTACTAATACTTAATTAATTAGTGCTTTCCTCCGCCTCATCAACTCCTTGCCTTTAGCCAACCTGGAGGTATTTTTGGAATCCTCTCCATTGCATTTCCATCTGCACGTATTTTTAAAGCGCTCGTAGGATGCGGAACGTCTTGATCCTCAGGCGACATATTCGTGTCTAAGATAGATCATCATTTTTCTTATCTTGTGATTGATTACATTAATCATTTCATGAAATATGATCCGTATCTAGGAAAGATGAACCTTACCCCCAACACAGACGGATCAAGCCATGTAAAGAGCGATGAATTATTCTATTCTTATAATAATCGTACCAGCAGAGTCATCTCTGAGCTGGATCATGCCTAGGAAAGACGATCCGAGCCCAATAACGAACGGACCGTGCCAATCGCAGATTTCCCATGCCGTTGAAATTTAAGAAGTCATTTTCAAGATTAATCACGATTTCGGCCGTGTTGGATCGATTGTTTTAAGCAACCGAAGGAACCCTATTTAGCATAATAACAACCAATGCATAGGGTGGATTCGCTGCGCTAAGTCTACCTCCATCTATACTCCTAGACCAAATTTACTGCTTTCGTAGATAATTAGATAAATAACTCAATACATTTTTTCTTTAAATTGAACTTCTCTTACCCCGAATCCAGATTTACTCATCCCAAGTCCCAGATGACGGCACCAGTATTTAGCCCTATAACCACAATGAAATCGGCTAAGGTATATATCGATAGTAATCGAGATCAATCAATACACACTCGTATAATATTTTTTACAAATATACTCCTTACAATCCTAGATTTTATATCTGATCTTCGTATTTCTGATAGTAAACTTTAGCCCTTGTATCTCCCAAATTTTGCAAAAAAAGAAGAAGCATACAATCAATTGCTTTGGTTTTAAATGATATATACGTACCCACACTTAAACATTCCTCCAATTCTTCCTGTTATATCAATAATGTTGCCGACTTGGTTTCAGAAGAATTTTTTTTCTTAAGGAAGGTCGACATGATGTTGCCTGTCGAGTTCTCTCCTCAGTACCTGCAAAGAAGACCGAGGTTCTTTTCGAGACAAGGTCCCTCCGACGCTCAAGTTAGTTGAGGCCCTAAGGGGAAAAGGCAAGCAGGAGGGTTCTGGGGTTGTAAGTTCCCCTCTGTTGTATTGCATATATATTTGGCCCAAGGTGAGAGGGCATACTTTAATTTATCTGGGTCCAGAACCTTGGACAGTTGGTGACTTTCTTGTCGTTAGCTATTGTTCCATCATGATTGCGTGGGGGAAGATCAGAATGGCTGGTTTGTGCGTGGTTATTCTGATATGCTATCTCTAAGTATAACCGAGCATGGGGGGTGTACGTGTTTAGGATGGCAGAAGCGTGCCTGGCCATCCTGTATCGCAGTCCCAAATACACGAAAAGGTTTGACTAGCTGGTGCCGTTCGATCGGTACCCTATGACAGTGTATTCAAACCATCCCTCAGAGAAGAGGGAAGCTGACACTCCCTAAAGGTTTGTGGAGTGGCCTTTAGCCTCACTCGAGTTAGTCGAGTAGCCGGGGTGCAGGGCCCGCAGCCAACTTTGGCTAAACGAGTAGTCAGATCATGGGACCCGTGACTAGCTCGGGTTAGCTAAGTAGCCAGGGTGCAGGACCGGCGGCCTATTCGGGCTAATCGATCGAGTAGTCGGTCATGGGACCGGCCACTCTCGCCCGCAGTCTAACGGCAGGTGGCAGCTGACGGAGGGGCGGAGGGCGGGCGGTGCTGGTGGCCGACGGTAATGGCCTGCAACGATGACGGATGGTGGCCAGCCGACAGGGCGCGCGGCCGGCTATGGTTCATCCCATGTCGCTAAGAAAACGGGGCACAGCAGTTAGGATAATGATGAGTGCCGTGTACGGGTCGTGGTTATAATCGGACGGCTGTCTATCTGTACCCGAAATCCCCACGCAGGATCACGTACTATAAATATACCCCCGTGTCTCGGCGGCGCTGTCTGTCTCTCTCTCCAACACGAGTCCGGTTACCTTCTCTTTTGTCGCTCTTCTCTCTCTCTTCTAGCTCCTCTCTCTCTCTCGGAAGAAGTCCATGCCGATGGACGAGGCGGAGTACAGTAAACGTCTCAAATTATTATTTGATGCGGTCCAGTGGATGGAGGAGGAGGAGACGGAGGAGGCGGCGTTACCCATCGTCCCAGTCGAGGCCCCGTGGATAGCCAGATTCCGCGACATGGGTGCCTCCGATGGGGCGCTCGGCCGGGTGCTGAACAAGGTGGTGACTGTCACCGACACGGCCAAGACCCAAAACCGCCTCCAGCTGTCCCGCAACGACGTGGTTGACAAAAAGCTTCTGGCGGAGCTGACGGTGGAGGAGATGGCGGCGGTGAACCATGGGGGGCGTGGTAGTGGGTTGGGAGTTGCGGTGGTGGACGGCGAGGGGCGGCGCTACGATATGATGCTCAAGCATCTGGGTAAATACTACCGCTTCTTCGGCCGCGGCTGGGCAGAGTTCATGAAGGAAAACGATCTGCAGCCGGCTCTCCACACTCTCCACGTCTGCGCGTTCCGGGTCGCCGGCGGAGGGGGAGAGCAGCAGCAGCTGCAGCTGCAGGTGGCGATCGTGAAGAGCAACACCGGCGATCAGTGACCGATGATCTAGGGTTACGAACTAATTACGACATTGGACCCCGGCCAATAACATGTTCAATTAAAATTTTTTTTTATTAAATTTTGGTTTTTCTTTGTGCCGTTAATTATTATTTGTCACGTGATCTTTTTAAATTCAATAAAAACATTAAGCTCGACTGCTCAAGGGTTGGATGTAGGTCCGCAAACGAAACGAGCCGAGCCGAGTGTTTGAGCTTGGTTGTTCAGGCTTGGGCTTGGGCATGGCCTGTTTAGTAATAATCGAGCCGAGCCGAGTTTTGGTCTGCTTGAGTTTTATAACGAGCCTACTCGAACGAGATCTTAGTGAGCTTGTTCATGAACTCAAGTCTATTCACGAGCTTGCTCACAATCTAAACGAACATGTTCACGAGCCTAACCGAGCTGAGCTTTAGTATGTTTGAACCTAGCCCTAAACGAACATGGTCACGAGTCCAACCGAGCCGAGCTTTAGTATCTTTGAGCCTAGCTTGTTTATTAAACGAGCTTAAAATCTAGTCTTGGGCTTGGTTCAAATAGTAATTAAACAATCTCGAACGATCTTGTTCACGAGACACTCATGAACAGCTTGGTTCATTTGCAGCTCTAGTTGGAAGGCTAATTCATTATCTCATTCAAAATTAATTTTATAATCCAAAAATATTTTATTTTTTTAAATATTTTATATGTGTTTTGGATAAGAATTGATTGAAAATTAGAGTGTGTTATCTTTATAGTTGTTTTGATTATTATCTCTTTTTTTTAATTAGAATTATGTTCCACATGTCAGACTATTAGACGGCGCTGAAAAAAAAATAGTATTGATGTATAATTAATTATATGAATCCCTGTATGCTTTCAATGCTTGTACCACTGATTCTGATTCATTTTTGCGGAAATGATGGTTAAGTCCCATACAACAGATCGGGGTAATGAACATCACAATAATAAGATCCCATTAAGGGAAGGCCCCAAAATTAATTATTTGTTTCCAAACTTGCCCCCCCCCCCCCCCCCCTCCTCGATTTCTCTCCTTCTAGCTCGATCAGAGCTGGCGACAACAGCGGCGGTGAGTGGCGATAGCATTGGCAGCGACCCGACGAGCAGCAACAGCGCAAGTCGCAGTTGCTTGCCACCGCCGCCTCAACGACAACGAGTCATAGCTACTTGCCGCTGCCACATCGACGGCGGCAAGCAGTAGAGATGGGAGGCGACGGCGGCAAGCGGATTCAATCTAGTTCGGATCAGGTTTAGGATTAAATTTAGGACTCAAGGGTTTATCCCATGACCTGTAGAACTTGGGTTTTAGGAATCGGATTAGATTTTAGAATTAAATCAAGGGTTTAGGTTTTAGAATTAGGCCTGGGGTTCACTCCATGGCCAGTAGATCTTAAATTTTAGGTTAAGTTTAGAGGTGAGTGGCATGCGAATGAAAATTTGAAGTAATCGGAGGTGTATTTTTGTCCTCTGTCCTTAGGCTTAAACGGAACTCATGTTTTGGATTGTTCACTAAGCCCGCTTGATTTTTCGCCATCTGGGGGGGCTACTGATTATTGAACCAACAGGGGGAGTTACACATCCAGGAATTTGGCAATTTGCACAATTGCCTCAGAATAATTGTCAATCTCTATATGTCCGACAAGTAAGACTATTACCCGTCGCTCAAAAAAAAAAAAAACATGGTTTGAATCCAAAAATATTGGTATTGATGTATAATTACATGAATCCCTGTATGCTTCCAATACAATTAATCAACTTGTACCACTGATTCTGATCGCCAGCATAGGGGTGCATGGGTTGAATACCGAACCAATGAAAGTAGGAGTTGTACACTTGCACATCCAAGAATTTGGCAATCTACATTCGACAACTCGAGGAGATCGAGATTATTGTAGTCGACAGACATTTCGCCAAATGCAACCGGATAACTCCGCCATCAAGAATAGGCTTCATCAGCTACACCATGCATGTCACAAAACTTAATTCAATCAGGCTTTTAATACACATAAATTAAATCAGTCATTAATTCTCTCGGTATCAACAAAGAAGTGCATGGGCTTAATAATAATGAGAGTACATGCATCTATACAAGAAACAAATCCAAATATGAAACTACTATATACCTGCAATCGATCGGCAGATCGAACTTCACTTTCATGAACATGTGATCGAATGTTCTTCTTCGTAGAACAGAAGAACAAATAGCCTTGAAAGCGTCAAGATATGCCAAGGAATGAGATATTTATGACCTCAAATGACTCGAGTCTTTCAGTTGATCAGAACTATCGATTCCTCTCATTTAACCTTTTCGAATGACACATTTTGATTATATTCTGTGTGGCAAGCAACTTAATTTGGGTAAAAATACAGTTTCAGTGCATATTCTATAGAAAACAAGCCTAAGCCTACCTTGGTATTCTTAAAATCTGCACGTTCCCAAATGTTGAGTAAGGGGTGGGTAAGCAGGGGGGGGGATCCTGAAAGAGATGATTCCAACTAGGCAGAGTGAGGGCGGAGTCATCGAGGGCGGCCCGAAGGGGCAGATCGCATGAGGCAAAGTCAATTTGCTGCTCCCAAAGAACATTGCGATTGGCAAAATAGGAATTGAAGCAAAGAAGTGCCTCCGCGTTTCGAAAATCGCGAGTAGGAAACATAGGGGGAAGTGCACTCGACTCCCCTACATGCCCTCGAGTGGGATTCTTCCTCCTCGAATGAAGATCTAGAGAAATCACAAGAAATCCCAAAATAAAACCTTAGAAAGTAGAGAAATCCCCAAAATTGGGAAAAAAACCAAATTCGGAGGAGATCAAAACTAAAAGATCGGATTAGAGCGATGAAAAATAGGAGAAATCGAGCCTTACCTAGTAAGGAAGGAAGGAGAACTCGGAGAAGACGAAGGGGAGCCCAGAGAAAAAGAGAAAGAGGTGACAGATCGTGTGCATGAAAGGCTCGGATCGGGTCTTTTAAAGACCTGAAATCACGACCAAACAGTCATGCACACGACTTGCTGAAATTCCCGATTTCAAAGCAAGATTGTGCCACGATCGAAATCCTGATCGACTTCAAACCAATTGTCACATGTCGAGGATCCCATAGGGATTGTGTGAGCAATGGTGGCAAGCAAATCCGAGGGTTGTTCAATAAAGAATTTCAATTAACAGAGGCAATAGAATGTGCTTTAGATGTAAATTTATATTACTTAAGGCAAAAATAATCTATCTTCAATGCTAATGCTATGTGAAAATTTTGAACAATCACATTTTAGCATACCACAATTTAAGTAATTTCATCAAATGCTTTGACAGAAAAACCAATAAATATAACACAAGATTACCTAAGAGTTCGAGATGCTCTAATTACTTCCTCGATCATTTCAGCTTTAGAAGATAACAAGAAATAGTAGACAACCCTAATAACCAGTAGAAGGCAAAAACAGTGTGACGCCGGACAGCATTGTCGTCACCGTTGTTAAGAGGGAAGAGGAGAGGGAGGAGTTCGGTTTCACCAACGAAAAGAGAGGAGATGAGGGAGAGGTGCTTCACACACAGACGAAGGGAGGGAGAAGTCGAGCGTTTCTCACGCAGATGAACAAAGGGGGAGAAGGGGGAGGGATTCCCACCACAGAAAACACCAAATTTTCATTTATCCATCCATTACAATTATATACATGACTTTTTATAAGCCTTTGAAACAACCCACTTCACATAACTAAATAACTATATAACCACCCACTAATACATAACTACAAAACCATCAACTAGCACATACCTACATAACCACCCATAACTACATAACTAAATAACCACATAACCATCCACTAACACATAACTATGTAACTACATAATTGTGTGTACCTTTCTCTCTCGGGGTTGGCCACGCAACAAACACCCCCCCATGGGCTTCGGTCGGCAGGTCATCAGACAATGGACGGGGCAACACCCCCACCCATGGGCTCGGTCGGCATGTCATCAGACAAAGGGGGGGGGGGGGGGGGGGGGGTCGGTCGGCATGTCACCAGACAAAAGGGGGCAGCACCCCCCCCCCCCTCTCTCTCTACTTGGGTCGGCATGTCACCAGACCAAAAGGGGGGGGGGGGGGGTCGGTCGGCCGGTCACCAAACCAAGGAGGCAGCACCCCCCCCCCCCCCCTCTTTGGTTCGGTCGGCATGTCACCAGACAAAAGGGGGCAGCACCCCCCCCCCCCCTCTCTCTCTACTTGGGTCGGCATGTCACCAGACCAAAAGGGGGGGGGGGGGTCGGTCGGCCGGTCACCAAACCAAGGAGGCAGCACCCCCCCCTCTTTGGTTCGGTCGGCATGTCACCAAGGGAGGAGGGAGCACCCCCCCCTCTCTACTTCGGTCGGCATGTCACCTGACCAAGGGGGGTCGGCCATGCAACAACCCCTCTCTCTCTCTCTATCTCTCGATGGGACGTGCAACGAGCCGAGGTGTGAAGCAGCAGTCAAACCCGGAGATCTCGCGGTGCTGAAAACGCTCCGCGATTTCCGACCCAAAGTGACCAGGTGTCAACCGCGCGCCATGTCACCGCGGCGGTTGAGCTCATTGCGGAGACACGTCACCCACCCGATTTTCGCGGAGCGTCGTAACCGTCACCCCGCCACTATAAAAGGGGACCTACCCTTTCAGCAAGAGGAGGAAGAATTCTGGAGGAGACGCTGCCCATTTCGTCCTGGAATTTGCGGAGCTGCGGAGATCGGTCGGTCTGCACCCAGAGGCTGTCTGCGGAGGTCGGTCGGTCTGCACCCAGAGGCTGTCTGCGAAGGTCGGTCGGTCGGCAGCCAGACACTGTTTGCAAGCGACCTGCAGACAGACGCTGTCTGCAGCGGTCGGTAGTCTGAGTGAAATTGCAGAGGTCGGTAGTTTGGGAGACCGGTCCTCAGGGTATGTAATTGGGGTTAAGGTGAGAGACTGTAACCGAAAGAATAGTCTTAGTGCATTCTCGCCCCACCCGTGGTTTTTTCCCCTTCGTCGTTGAGAAGGGGTTTTCCACGTAATTCCCGGTCTGTCTTTATTTGGCTTGTTGGATTTTGCTCGCCACCCGAACCGCCCGGTTCGATTCAGAACCCCCCACAATCTTGGCGCCGTCTGTGGGATAGTCTTCGAGACTTCCTACTAGAGCTTTCAACTGTTGACCCGTGGGTGTCGACCAGTCTGAGGCTACCTGCAACCAGCAGTCCACGACCACACGGTTGAAGAACGATGGCCGGTGGACCGTATCGTACCCGCTCGACGTCGCAGCTCCCACCCGAAGCCGCACCACTCGGAGATGCTAATGACGTCGGGCGTCTTGTTCAACCATCAGCGGACACGGAGCGCGCAGTCCCGCTGGTGAATTCCATACTGGGGGTCGGGGACTCCAGTCAAGCTCTGGTAGCAACCCTGGCTCCACTAACCGGGGGTCTGTCGGAAGCTTTTCTGGCCACAATGATGATGACCCAGCAAGCTCTCACCACCCAGCTCCAAACGATGCAGCGCAACTACGAGGAGTTGCGTGACTTCGTGCGGGCCGCACCGACGGGCGGTCTAGTCAATCAGGGCATGTTGGCCCAAGCGGGACAGAGCCTCCCCACTCAAGCTGCCCCACCAGTGCAAATGCAGCCGCAACCAGTGCCTCAAGTGGAGGTCAGGGTTAATCGCTCGGTGGAGGTCCAAAGTGCGAATCCCGACGAGCGAGACTCGAGTAGCCCGGAGCCTGCGGAAAGAAACAAACACGCTCGAGCTGCGTCGGCACGCTCGGATGTCTGGTCCCGGCTCGGGGCACACCCCCGACAGCCGCCTGCCTCCAAGCATCACTCGAAGACGGACTCGGTACAAGTGCATCGCCCAAAGCGAGACAGAGAACTTCATCGTCAACCGAGTGATAGTCATCACACTCGGATGACGCCAGCCAGTCGGCAGCCGGCTCATACTACTGATCGGAGGAGCGTACACGAACGTATTCGGGTACATGCGTCGGAGCGACTCGGGGAGCGAGAGGAGATCCAGCGAGACCGACTGGGGGTCCGAGCTCCCGACCGGTTGGAGGAAGTCGCCATCCGAGGAGCCGCACGATCGCCGCTTGTCGAGAAGCTACTCCGGGAGCCATTCCCTCAAGGATGGAATCCTCTACGCCTTCCCAAGTTTGACGGATCGAAAGACCCGGTGGAGCATGTACTGGCTTTCCGGGATGCTCTGGTCCCGCACGAGGATGATCATATCCTTTGCCGGACCTTCGCCAATAGCTTGTCGGGAACGCCCCTCGAATGGTTCCACAAGCTCAGGCCCTCGTCCATCCCCTCGTTCTCGGAGCTGAGCACGTGGTTCATCGACCAGTACCGATGCAATCGCCGGGAGCTGAAGACTCTGGAGTCACTCTTCGGGATGAGTATGACCCAGAAGGAGACGCTCCGACAATTCTACCATAGGTTCAGGTCCGAGTACCTGAGCTTGGCGGACGCAGACGGGCAGGATCGCATGGTGATCGCGGCCTTCAAGAACGCCATTCAGCCTACCCAGCTCATCAACGCGTCGCTCATCAAGCGAACCCCGGAGACGATTGATGAGCTGTCGAGACGCATTGAGAAGTACATCAAGATCGAAGACGCGGACTGCAAGAGGAAGGCGGTGGAAACCAGGGCCCCGCACCAGGGCTACGCCAAGCCAGCTGCCATGAAGAACATCAACAAACAGTAGGGGGATGCGACACGGCACGAGGCGAAGCGGCAAAGGCAAGACAGGCCAGCGAGGCCGCAGTGGAACAGAGAGTTCACAGTACTGAACGCCCCCATAGACCAGATCCTGGAAGCTATCAAGGGCGAACCATACTTCAAGTGGGCGCAACCGCTTGAGCCCGGGGAGAGGGGAGCCAGAGATGCATCAAGGTACTGTGAGTACCATCAAGGCCAAGGTCACACCACCCTACAGTGCCGGGCGCTCAAGCATCATATTGAGGATCTCATTGAGGCCGGCCACCTTGGCTGCTTCATTGACATCCCTCAACATAAGGAAACCAATGCTGTAGGGGAAGTCCAGCGAGGAGCGACGGCACAGCGCTTATCGGGTCCTCCGCCAGAAAGGCGCCAGCTCCGAGAGGTAGATGCAGTCTACGGGTACCATGGCCCGGTACCACTTCAAATGCCGTCGACCGACAGGTGCGACGTATTGAACAAGCAAGGCAAGTCCACCATATGGTACTCGACCCTGTCATCCGTCCCGAGCCAAGAGTGGAAGCTGCAGTACAGTTTTCGGCGGCTGATCTGGTCGGAATAGAGAGGCCTCACAACCATCCCCTGGTCATACGGCTCCAGATAGCCAATTGCCTAGTGAAGAGAATTCTGGTCGACGCCGGAAGTTTGGTAGATGTGCTCTTCCTCAGCGCCTTCAACGCCATGCAGCTAGATCGCGGACAGATGACCGAGTCGTCGTCGACGATAATAGGCTTCACGGGGGAGGCTGCAAGGGTGGTTGGTGAGATCACCCTCCCGATCACAACAGGGTATCTCACTAATCTTACCCGGTTCATTGTGATCGAAGCTCACTCGGCGTACAACATCATCCTCGGAAGGCCGTGGCTCCACCACTTGGATACGGTCCCCTCGTCGGCCCACTGAAGTTTTGGATCGACAAGAGCGTGATGAGCATTCGAGGTGACCAGTCCTCGGCAGCCAAGTGCGAGCTCAGTGCCATCCATCTGAAGACGACATACCAAATTGAGGGAGGAGAACCAGGTGGAGGCGGCACTGAGTTGGGCATCCTCAACCTCTGGACTGTGAAGCAGAGTCAAGAAGCTCCAACGTTCCAGCTCCGCGCCCGATCAAGCGTAGGAGCGCGAGGGGGCCAACCCCTTGTGAAGACCGATCTGTCAGCTGAACTTAAAGAGCTGACAGTGTCGGGGGACCTGCTGAAGAGCGACCTGTCAGTTGAACGTAAAGAGCTGACAGTATCGGGGGACTTGCTGAAGACCGACATGTCAGCTGAACGTAAAGAGCTGACAGTGTCGGGGGACCTACAGAAGACCGACCATTCAGTTGAACGTAAAGAACTGAATGCGTCGAGGAGCTTGAAGAAGGCCGGTCAATTAGCTGAACTTAAAGAGCTAACTGGTCCGAGCGACCCGATGGAGACTGACCTACCAGCTAAAGGTAAAGAGTTGAGCAGGATGACGCACCCTCAGAAGACCGACCGACCGATTGAATCAAAAGAACCGGACGAGTTGGAGAGCCCGAACGCGGAGTGGGAGGAGTCGCCTGTCGTCGAGCCAATTCTGCCCGTGGACTTAGGAGAAGCGGGTCATCCGAGGATAACTTTTCTCGGGTCACGGCTGCTGAAGCATCATGCCGAAGATATGACGGCATTTCTCAAGGCAAACCTGGACGTGTTCGCATGGTCAGTTGAAGATATGCCAGGCATCCACCCCGAGGTAGCCTGTCATCACCTCAACATTCGAGAAGGAGCTGCACTTGTACGCCAGAAGCCCCGGTCGCTAGCACCGAAAAAAGCAGCAGCTGTCAACATGGAGGTAGAGAAGCTGCTACGAGCGGGCATCATCAGAGAGGCTCGGTACCCGAAGTGGATCGCTAACGTGGTCGCCGTCCCCAAGAAGTCCGGAGCCATTCGGGTCTGCATCGATTTCACAAATCTCAACCAGGCATGCCCAAAGGATAGCTACCCGCTACCGCGCATCGATACCCTGGTGGATTCCACGGCGGGACACGAGAGGCTCTCGTTCATGGACGGGTACTCAGGCTATCACCAGATCCCCATGAATCCGGAGGACCAGGAGCACACGACCTTCGTCACGGGTCGAGGGCTCTACTGCTACAAGATGATGCCATTCGGATTGAAGAACGCGGGGTCGACATACCAAAGGCTGGTGAACAAGATGTTCGTCGACCAAATCGGAAGGAACGTGGAGGTCTACGTCGACGACTTGTTTGTGAAGAGTCAGGCTGAGGATACGCATATGCAAGACCTGGAGGAAACCTTCGCAACCTTGCGGAGGTACAGCATGAAGTTGAACCCGGCCAAGTGCGCCTTCGGCGTGACGTCAGGAAAATTCCTGGGATACTTGGTCACCCGACGGGGGATCGAAGCCAACCCGGAGCAGATCCGTGCTTTGGAGGAGATGCCGTCTCCAAAGTCACGAAAGGAAGTCCAAAAGCTGACCGGACGGATCAACGCCCTCAATCGCTTCATATCAAAGTCCTCAGACCGGTGTCGGCCCCTGTTAGAGAGGCTGAGTAAGCTTGCACCTTTCAACTGGGACCAACGCTGTGAAGAAGCATTTCAGGAGCTGAAAACGTATCTTGGCCGACCCCCTATCTTGACAGCCCCCAAGCCAGGTGCAACGCTGGGGGTGTATCTTTCCGTATCGGAGGCAGCAATCAGCGCTGTACTGATATGCGAGAGTGAAGGAGTGGAGAAGCCTGTCTACTACGTCAGCCGCATCATGACGTCAGCTGAAACTCGGTACGTGCGGATCGAACAAGTAGCCCTGGCATTAGTGTACGTGTCAAGGAGGCTTCGCCCGTACTTCGTCGCTCACCCCATCGAGGTCATCATCGAGCACCCCCTGAAGGAAGTACTGGATAACTCTACTCGGGAAGGTCGGCTGATCAAGTGGGTTGCAGAGCTGCAAGAGTTTGGTCCTCGGTATGTGCCTCGGAAAGCAGTCAAGGGCTAAGCACTTGCGAACTTCCTCAACGATTTCCCGGCGGAAGACACTGCTCCGGTGCCAGAGACGTTAGAAGACCTATCGGTAGCTGCCGGTCGACCCGTGGGAGTTGGTGCGGCAGCAGGACAGGAGGACGAAGTAAAATGATGGAGATTGTTCGTGGATGGCTCGTCCTGTGCAGTCGGGAGTGGTGTGGGGGTAGTCCTAGTAACCCCCGATCACACGAAGCTCGAAAAGTCAGTACGGCTACTTTTCCCGACGACGAACAACGAAGCTGAGTACGAGGCAATACTGACTGGACCCTGCGAAGGGCGAGACCGGCCGATGAACACCTTGGAAGATAGGTCGACATACCTCACCGGGGTACGACCGATCAACCAACCTAAACCAAGTGGTACATAACACTCCGAGCGAGTTCTACCACTTGGCCGACCGGTCGACAGGACCCTGCGAAGGGCGAGACCCGCCGGTGAACACCTAGGAAGATTGGTCGACAGACCCCGCCGGGGTACGATCGGTTCACCAATCTAAATCAAGTGGTACGTAACACTCCGAGCGAGTTCTACCACTTGGCCGACCGGTCGACAGGACCCTGCGAAGGGCGAGACCGGCCGGTGAACACCTTGGAAGATCGGTCGACAGATCCCGCCAGGGTACGACCGGTCGACCAACCTAAACCAAGTGGTACATAACACTCCGAGCGAGTTCTACCACTTGGCCGACCGGTCGATAGGACCCTGCGAAGGGCGAGATCGGCCGGTGAACACCTTGGAAGATCAGTCGACAGACCCCGTCGGGGTACGACCGGTCGACCAACCTAAACCAAGTGGTACATAACACTCCGAGCGAGCTCTACCACTTGGCCGACCGGTCGACAGGTCCCTGCGAAGGGCGTGACCGACCGGTGAACACCTAGAAAGATCGGTCGAGAGACCCCGCCGGGGTACGACCGGTTGACCAACCTAAACCAAGTGGTACATAACACTCCGAGTGAGTTCTACCACTTGGCCGACCGGTCGACAGGTCCCTGCGAAGGGCGTGATCGGCCGGTGAACACCTAGGAAGATCGGTTGACAGACCCCGCCGGGGTACGACCGGTTGACCAACCTAAACCAAGTGGTACGTAACACTCCGAGCGAGTTCTACCACTTGGCCGACCGGTCGACAGGACCCTGCGAAGGGCGAGACCGGCCGGTGAACACCTTGGAAGATCGGTCGACAGACCCCGCCGGGGTACGACCGGTCGACCAACCTAAACCAAGTGGTACATAACACTTCGAGCGAGCTCTACCACTTGGCCGACCGGTCGACAGGTCCCTGCGAAGGGCGTGACCGGCCGGTGAACACCTGGGAGGATCAGTCGACAGACCCCTTGGGGGTACGACCAATCGACCAACGCAAACTAAAGCGGGCACGTAAACCAAGATGGGCACGCACGTCAGGGTGCACGTGCAAACCGAGGCGGGCATACAAACCGAGGCGGGCGCGCAAGTTAAGGCTGACACGCGGAATGAGGCTGCACACAAATCGAGGCAAAGTGATCCTGACCGGACGGGACCGAAGACCGCCCGGTCAGGAGGGGGTATTGTGTGTACCTTTCTCTCTCGGGGTTGGCCACGCAACAAACACCCCCCCATGGGCTTCGGTCGGCAGGTCATCAGACAAAGGAGGGGACAGCACCCCCACCCATGGGCTCGGTCGGCATGTCATCAGACAAAGGGGGGGGTCGGTCGGTATGTCACCAGACAAAAGGGGGCAGCAGCACCCCTCTCTCTCTACTTGGGTCAGCATGTCACCAGACCAAAAGGGGGGGGGGGTCGGTCGGCCGGTCACCAAACCAAGGAGGCAGTACCCCCCCCCCTCTTTGGTTCGGTCGGCATGTCACTAGACAAAAGGGGGCAGCACCCCCCCTCTCTCTCTACTTGGGTCGGCATGTCACCAGACCAAAAGGGGGGGGGGTCGGTCGGCCGGTCACCAAACCAAGGAGGCAGCACCCCCCCCCTCTTTGGTTCGGTCGGCATGTCACCAAGGAAGGAGGGAGCACCCCCCCTCTCTACTTCGGTCGGCATGTCACCAGACCAAGGGGGGTCGGCCATGCAACAACCCCTCTCTCTCTCTCTCTCGATGGGACGTGCAACGAGCCGAGGTGTGAAGCAGCAGTCAAACCCGGAGATCTCGCGGTGCTGACAACGCTCCGCGATTTCCGGCCCAAAGTGACCAGGTGTCAACCGCGCGCCACGTCACCACAGCGGTTGAGCTCATTGCGGGGACACGTCACCCACTCGATTTTCGCGGAGCGTTGTAACCGTCACCCCGCCACTATAAAAGGGGACCTACCCCTTCAGCAAGAGGAGGAAGAATTCTGGAGGAGACGCTGCCCATTTCGTCCCGGAATTTGCGGAGCTGCGGAGATCGGTCGGTCTGCACCCAGAGGCTGTCTGCGGAGGTCGGTCGGTCTGCACCCAGAGGCTGTCTGCGGAGGTCGGTCGGTCGGCAGCCAGACACTATTTGCAAGCGATCTGCAGACAGACGCTGTCTGCAGCGGTCGGTAGTCTGAGTGAAATTGCAGAGGTCGGTAGTTTGGGAGACCGGTCCTCAGGGTATGTAATTGGGGTTAAGGTGAGAGACTGTAACCGAAAGAATAGTCTTAGTGCATTCTCGCCCCACCCATGGTTTTTTCCCCTTCGTCATTGAGAAGGGGTTTTCCACGTAATTCCCGGTCTGTCTTTATTTGGCTTGTTGGATTGTGCTCGCCACCCGAACCGCCCGGTTCGATTCAGAACCCCCCACAATAATCATCCACTAATACATAACTACTCACTAATACATAACTACATAACCACATAACCACCCACTAACACAAACTACCCACTAACAACACATGTGCAGAATTTAAATAAATAATTAATCCAAAAATACAAATTAATTATAGATAATTCGGATGGATCTCCAAATTTTAAATGGGTCAAGTGGGCCTGATCCAAAGGGACACCGGATGCGTCATCCTCCTCCGTCGAAGTCCGTGCATGCATGTGATGTCCCCATCAATTCTACCCGGGTAAGGAGAACTCAACCCTGTCGAGTGTAGATCACGCGAGCTTCGGCAAGGGGGGATGACGGGCGGGCAGCGGCAAGGGAATAAGGAGTGGGCGACGGTGATGCAAGGACCTCTCGGTTAGATAGAACTCGCCGAAATCTTGATCTGATACCAAGTTGACGCCGGACAGCACGTCGTCGCCGTTGTTGAAAGGGAAGAGGTGAGGGGGGAGTTCGGTTTCACCACCGAAAAGAGAGAAGAGATGAAGGAGAGGTGCTTCACGCACAGACAAAGGGAGGAAGAAGTCGAGCGTCTCTCACGCAGATAAACAAAGGGGGAGAAGGGGGAGGGATTTCCATCACAGGAAACAATAAATTTTTATTAATCCATCCATTACAATTGTACACATGACTTTTTATAAGTCTTTGAACAACCCACTTCACATAACTAAATAACTACATAACCACCCACTAATACATAACTACATAACCATCCACTAGCATGATACTAATGCTAGGTATCAGGATAACTTCCACATGGGAAGAGCATGAGGTGTAGATGGATATAGACAGTCAAGCGTCAGCAGAAGGTTATATGCTACTCCAAGCTTAGATGATCTAATATCATTGCCATAGCCTAAGTGGGAGTGTTGGCATTTTGTGTATTTGAGAGCCTTAAGGTATCACATTGCAAAGTTATATGTAGATTGGGTCTTAACTCGTATATTGGACCTAAAACCCAAGTTGTGGAAATATAATCCAATCTAACCATGGGCTTCGTCTCTCACTCATCGAATCTTCAATTCTGCTTTGTCGCTAATTGCAGGTGCTGCAATCTATTATTCCGTAGAACCTCTGCTACAACTTCATGTAGATGTTTTTATTGAAGTCTATAAAATTTTAAGGCTATTCTTATTTCGTTTGATCCTTTCTTTCAGTTCTTTCAAAGCATTTTGCAATAAAGGAAATATAAATCTCAGCAAAAAGAAATGAACATGGTACCTCTTATGAAATCACCACTAAATTCCAAATAGCAGCCAACCGGGTACTTTATGGACCACCTGTTTTGAAGACTTCTGCCGTCTGTTTATGTATCCAGCAATTATGTGACCTGGAAAATACAAGTGACACTGATCATCACTGTTAGGAATCACAATCACAAGTCACAGTCCAACTTCACGTCTAACAAGAAGAATCAAAAAGCCTTTTCAAATGAGGCTCACCTTTTGACTGATCAATATGAAGAGATTCGAAGATTCTCTTCATCAGCTACACCATGCATGTCACAAAACTTAATTCAATCAGGCTTTTAATACACATAAATTAAATCGGTCATTAATTCTCTCGGTGTCAACAAAGAAGTGCATGGGCTTAATAATAATGAGAGTACATGCATCTATGCAAGAAACAAATCCAAATATGAAACTACTATATACCTGCAATCGATCGGCAGATCGAACTTCACTTTCATGAACATGTGATCGAATGTTCTTCTTCATAGAACAGAAGAACAAATAGCCTTGAAAGCGTCAAGAGATGCCAAGGAATGAGATAGTTATGACCTCAAATGACTCGAGTCTTTCAGTTGATAGAACTATCGATTCCTCTCATTTAACCTTTTCGAATGACACATTTTGATTATATTCTGTGTGGCAAGCAACTTAATTTGGCTAAAAACACAGTTTTAGTGCACATTCTATAGAAAACTTTATTTCATGCAAAGAAGCCACTGTTAGTACAAATAGCAAACGATTAATCTTATCGATTCACATGACCAAATTACTAACAATTGATGTGCAGTGACCAGTGGTTAATCTTCTCTCAATAGCATGTCTCCACTAAATCAAGCACTCGAGTATCCTCCAATATGAAAATGACCAATATGTTTGGATGGTAAACCCAGCACGTTTAAGCTATTTTAGAATTCGAACATCATCGACAATATGTGCATCAAGATAACCTTGTATAAATTGACGCATAAATTGCCACTTTGCATCACCAAAATCCCCAAAAAACAAATTATGGGTTGTGCAGTCCAAATCGGGAGATCCTTTGATACCTCTTTCATCCAACGAACCATTGCCATTAACATTCTACCCTAGCATCCTACACCTAGACCCACCTACATATAAAATTTTAGCCTATGGATTCCCTGACTTTCGCAAACAAGCCTAACCTTCCTTTGTGTCCTTTAAATCTGCCATAAGTAATCCCAAAATAAAATCTTAGAAAGTAGAGAAATCCCCAAAATTGGGAAAAAAACCAAATTCGGAGGAGATTAATACTAAAAGATCAGATTAGAGCGATGAAAAATAGGAGAAATCGAGCCTTACCTAGTAGGGAAGGAAGGAGAACTCGGAGAAGAAGAAGGGGAGCCCCGAGAAGAAGAGAAAGAGGAGACAGATCATGTGTATGAAAGGCTCGAATCAGGTCTTTTAAAGACCTAAAATCACAACCAAGCAGTCGTGCGCACGACTTGCAGAAATTCCCATGCACACGAGTTTAGGACATTGTAAACTCATGCGCACAACCTTACTGAAATTCCCGATTTCAAAGCAAGATCGTGTCACGATCGAAATCCTGATCGACTTCAAACCAATTGTCACACGTCGAGGATCCCATAGGGATTGCGTGAGCAATGGTGGCAAGCAAATCCGAGGGTTGGAACGATACGTGCGCGGTGGCCGTGCACAAATCTCTAAAACATGAAAAGGGGCAAAAAGATAAATTACTGACGTCTAAGGGTTAAAAACTACCTAGAATCATCAAATCTTGAAAGAATACACCTAAGGATAGTTTTTAAAGCAAACAAACACTTAAGATCGAGAGTATTATATAATATTGGACTAAGACGTGAATAAACTAAATTGTAAATATGCATGAGTGTGACTAAATATCAATAGAGAAGAAGCATATATTCGCATTTCACATCATATTTGCTTGAACAACACAAATTTAAACTTTAGCACAGTATCAACAATCCATACAAGGGCACTCTTTTTAGTTGAAATTCGATAAAGAACATAATTAGCCAAAATTTGCTCTTTTTATAAGATTTCTCTTTTATTATCCCTTAGATAACCTAATGCAACATGTCTCGTGTAAGGAATATAGGTTGACATCCCCTTGCCAGTTGACCAGGGGTGCCGGGCTTCGAGATGCCTCTGCGAACCATTTGACTTAAACAAGTTGCAGAAAGTCTAAGGAACCATATAGAGAGTCCCGTATATCAAGAATATGACTGGCAACTCCAAGCCAGTTGGCTTTGGATACCGAGCACATTGCTCCTTGGGTGATGTTCTCGATATATATATATATATATATATATATATATATATATATATATATATATATATATAGAGTAGTGATACATTGCGGCGGGTATCATGCGGGCTTAACGTGCGGCACCCCCTTCGGGGGTATTTTCGGGATTTTTTTTTTTTGGGAATTGATCACCCACCCTTGGATTGGACACACAAAAAATTTCAGCCTGATCCAAGACCTATAGGCCGTCCAAATGTGTTGATCAAAATGGCGAAACAATTGAACGATCGATAAAAGATCAACACATTTGGACGGCCTACAAGTCTTGGATTGGGCTGAAATTTTTTGTGTGTCCAATCCAAGGGTGGGTGATCAATCCCCAAAAAAAAAAAATCCCGAAAATACCCCCGAAGGGGGTGGCCGCACGTTAAGCCCGCATGATACCCGCCGCAATGTATCACTACTCTCTCTCTCTCTCTCTCTCTCTCTCTCTATATATATATATATATATATATATATATATATATATATATATATATATATATATATATATATATATATATATATATATATATATATATGGGTCGGGATCCAGAAACACGCTACTTTGCCACAGAGTTAGACACACATCATCCAAATCCTTAGATAGAGGCCGATTTCAGAGCACATTGCTTGCAAAGGACACATTGCTCGCAAAGACCATTGCGAGTGGCAAAATAGGAATTGAAGCAAAGAAGTGCCTCCGTGTTTCGAAAATCGCGAGTAGGAAACAAAGGGGGAAGTACACTCGACTTCCCTACATGCCCTCGAGTGGGATTCTTCCTCCTCGAATGAAGATCGAGAGAAATCACAAGAAATCCCAAAATAAAACCTTAGAAAGTAGAGAAATCCCCAAAATTGGGAAAAAAACAAATTCGGAGTTAGAAAAGCATCATAAGACTTTGTTTATTCTGGAATTAATAACTCTAATCATGCTCCTTTCAGTAAGATTCACTATTGTGATATTATCCATGGAAACCTTCAAAATCTCTAATCTCATATCTTCTGTACAATACTCCATTTGTAACGATCATTCTAGACGCCCTTGATGCTATTTATCTATTCAAAGTTTAGGAAAAATAACTGGTGTTAATATTAAAGCTCACATCTCTGATTGCTGAATATGTATCTTCTGACCTCAGCACTTGTGTGAGTCTTTGGAAATAATTCATTAGATCTCATGCTCTTACAGACTTACACTTAGGTAACATAATAGTGGGGTAAGCATATGAAAAATCATATCATTAAAGTTGCCTGGACTCTTTCGCTAAACATGAATATTTTCAATTTTTTTTAGTGCAGTGTATTTCTTTGAGCGTGCTAAGTAATCAGCACAATGTCATTATATCTATTAAAAATTTTGTTTCCATAAAAAGGTACCATCCCTAAGGCATTAAATTGTTTCCACTTGAAGGTGCCTGGTTGTATTTATTCCGTTCATTAATTGAGTTGGGGCATTACACAAACAAGGGTTATTGATGGCATAACAAAGTTAAGGAAACACTCATTAGCGCATATATGGCAAATTTTAATAAATAATTTTATTTATTCAATGGACAAATAAAAGACAGTGTGATGTCTAAGCTAATCAATCAAGTTCCTTAATCATTACGGCTATTAACAGTCATCTAACTTACATTTAGGAACTTATAGGAGACTAGGAGTTCAGAAGAGTGACAAAGCTCCACCCTTGGTATATGTCGAACGAAATAACAACCTCAAACCACTCCTAAATCTACTTATGAGTTACAAGATCATGAAGGTCTAAAACTTTCTTTTGCATAGAGAATATGCATCCAACGTCATTCCAATTGCATGTTTTTTAAATTTTTTAATGCATTATATTCCAAATATTTTCAGTTCATTCTTTTTACTCTGTTTCCCCTCCTATGCCTCTCCCTGAAGTTTCTTATTAGAGTTATAAGAAAGCAATTCAAGAATATATTAAGCCACTTCATGATACTAATGCTAGGTATCAGGATAACTTCCATATGGGAAGAGCATGAGGTGTAGATGGATATAGACAGTCAAGCATCAGCAGAAGGTTATATGCTACTCCGAGCTTAGATGATCTAATATCATTGCCATAGCCTAAGTGGGAGTGTTGGCATTTTGTGTATTTGAGAGCCTTAAGGTATCACATTGAATACATAGATCAGGTCTTAACTCGTATATTGGACCTAAAACCCAAGTTGTGGAAATTTCATCCAATCAAACCATGGGCTTCGTCTCTCACTCATCGAATCGTCTATTATGCTTTGTTACTAAGTACAGGTGCTGCAATCTATTATTCCTTTGAATCTCTGCTACAACTTCATGTAGATGTTTTTATTGAAGTCTATAAAATTTTAAGGCTATTCTTATTTCTATCTATCCTTTCTTTCAGTTCTTTCAAAGCATTTTGCAATAAAGGAAATATAAATCTCAGCAAAAAGAAATGAACATGTTACCTCTTATGAAATCACCACTAAATTCCAAATAGCAGCCAACCGGTTACTTTATGGACCACCTGTTTTAAAGACTTCTGCCGTCTGTTTATGTATCCAGTAATTATGTGACCTGGAAAATACAAGTGACACTGATCGTCACTGTTAGGAATCACAATCACAAGTCACAGTCCAACTTCACGTCTAACAAGAAGAATCAAAAAGCCTTTTCTAATGAGGCTCACCTTTTGACTGATCAATTGTGAAGAGATTCAAATAGTGATTCCAAAGGGCTAGCACTAGCACATTCAATTCTGAGAGCAACACTTTAGGTGCTTCATCCAGAACAAATTCAGATGGGCAAGCTCATTGTGTTCCATATCACAAACTCTTCCATCTAAATCCCAGCGAATCATAAAGACTTAGTAAGTAAGGAAAGAATTGGGGAAAAACCAAATTCGAAGGAGATCAAGACTAAAATATTGGATTAGAGCGATGAAAAATAGGAGATATCGAGCCTTACCTAGTAAGGAAGGAAGGAGAACTCAGAGAAGAAGAAGGGGAGCCCAGAGAATAAGAGAAAGAGGTGACAGATCATATGCATGAAAGGCTCAGATCAGGTCATTTAAAGACCTGAAATCACGATTGAACAATCGTGCGCACGACTTGCTGAAATTTCCGTACACACGAGTTTAGGACATTGTAAACTCATGCGCACAACCTTACTGAAATTTCCGATTTCAAAGCAAAATCGTGTCACGATCGAAATCCTGATTGACTTCAAACCAATTGTCACACGTCGAGGATCCCATAGGGATTGTGTGAGCAATTAATGGTGGCAAGCAAATCCGAGGGTTGGAACGATACGTGCCCTGATTCTTTCGGTTAAGAATCATGCCCTTTGCTTGTTTTGTAATTGAGCCGAGCCGAGTTTTGGTTTGCTTGTTTTGTAATTGAGCCGAGCCGAGCCGAGCCGAGTTTTGGTTTGCTTGTGCTTGGCCCTTTTAATAAACGAGTCTATTCGAATGAGCTCTTATCGAGCTTGTTCATGAACTCAGGCCTATTTATGAGCTTGCAAACAATCCCTAAACGAACATATTCACGAGCCCAACCGAGCTGAGCTTTAGTATGTTTGAGCCCAGCTTGTTTATTAAACGAGCCTAGAATCTAGGCTTGGGCTTGGTTCAAATAGTAATCAAACAATCTGTACCTGTAGTTGAAAGCCTAAAATCTAGGCTTTGACTTGGTTCAAATAGTAATAAAAAAATCTACTCATGAACGGCTTGGTTCATTTACAGCCCTAGTTGGAAGGCTAATTTGTTATCGCATCCAAAATTTAGGACTCAAGGATTTATCCTATGACCTGTAGAACTTGGGTTTTAGGAATCGGAGTAGATTTTATAATTAAATCAAGGGTTTAGATTTTAGGATTAGGTCTAGGGTTCATCTATGGCCTGTAGATCTTAGGTTTTAGGTTGAGTTTAGAGGTGAGTGGCATGCGAATGAAAATTTAAACTAATTGGATGTGCATTTTCATCCCCTGTCCTTTGGTTTAAACGGAACTCTTGTTTTGGACTGTTCACTAAGCCCCCCTTGATTTTTCGCCATCTAGGGGGGGTGACTGATTATTGAACCAACATGGGGAGTTACACATCCAAGAATTTGGTAATTTGCACAATTCCCACTGAATAATTGTCAATCTCTATACGTCAGACAAATCAAACTATTACCTGTCACTCAAAAAAAAAAAATTTAACATGGTTTTAATCCAAAAATATTGGTATTGATGTATAATTACATGAATCCTTGTATGCTTCTAATTCAATTAATCAACTTGTACCACTGATTCTGATTGACCTTTCGCCACCATAGGGGTGCATGGGTTGAATACCGAACCAACAAAAGGAGGAGTTGCATACTTGCACATCCAAGAATTTGGCAATCTGCATTCGACAACCCGAGGAGATCGAGATTATTGTACTCGACAGACATTTCGCCAGTGGATGCCAGCACGGGATGAATGGTTGAGTAGCGAGAATGCAACCGGATTACTCCGCCATCAAGAACAGGCTTCATCAGCTACACCATGCATGTCACAAAACTTAATGCAATTAGGCTTTTAATACACATAAATTAAATAGGTCATTAATTCTCTCGGTATCAATAAAGAAGTGCATGGGGTTAATAATAATGAGAGTACATGTATCTATACAAGAAACAGACTCAAATATGAAACTACTATATACCATGCATTCGATCGGCAGATCAAACTTCACTTTCATGAACATGTGATCGAATGTTCTTCTTCGTAGACCATAAGAAAGAATAGCCTTGAAAGCGTCAAGAGATGCCAAGGAATGAGATAGTTATGACCTCGAATGACTCGAGTCTTTCAGTTGATCAGAACTATCGATTTCTCTCCTTTAACCTTTTCGAATGACACATTTTGATTATATTATGTGTGGCAAGCAACTTAATTTGTCTAAAAATACAGTTTCAGTGCACATTCTATCGAAAAGTTTAGTACAAATAGCAAACGGTTAATCTTATCTATTCACATGACCAAATTACTAACAATTGATGTGCAGTGACCAGTGGTTAATCTTCTCTCAATAGCATGTCTCCACTAAATCAAGCACTCGAGTGTCCTCCAATATGAAAATGACCAATATGTTTGGATGGTAAACCCAACACTTTTAAGCTATTTTTGAATTCGAACATCATCGACAATATGTGCATCAAGATAACCTTGTATAAATTGACGCATAAATTGCCACTTTGCATCACCAAAATCCCCAAAAAACAAATTATGGGTTGTGCAGTCCAAATCGGGAGATCCTTTGATACCTCCCTCATCCAACGAACCATTGCCATTAACATTCTACCCTAGCATCCTACACCTAGACCCACCTACATATAAAATTTTAGCCTACGGATTCCCTGACTTTCGCAAACAAGCCTAACCTACCTTGGTGTCCTTAAAATATGCCTTAAGTAATCCCAAAATAAAACCTTAGAAAGTAGAGAAATCCCCAAAATTGGGAAAAAAACCAAATTCAGAGGAGATCAAGACTAAACGATCAGATTAGAGCGATGAAAAAAAGGAGTAATCGAGCCTTACCTAGTAGGGAAGGAAGGAGAAATCGGAGAAGAAGAAGGGGAGCCCAGAGAAGAAGAGAAAGAGGAGATAGATCGTGTGCATGAAAGGCTCGGATCAGGTCTTTTAAAGACCTGAAATCACGACCAAACAGTCGTGCGCACGACTTGCTGAAATTTCCGTGCACACGAGTTTAGGACATTGTAAACTCATGTGCACAACCTTACTGAAATTCCCGATTTCAAAGCAAGATCGTGTCACGATCGAAATCCTGATCGACTTCAAACCAATTGTCACACGTCGAGGATCCCATAGGGATTGTATGAGCAATGGTGGCAAGCAAATCCGAGGATTGGAACGATACGTGCGCGGTGGCCGCGCACAAATCTCAAAAACATGAAAAGGGGTAAAAAGATAAATTACTGATGTCTAAGGGTTGAAAACTACCTAGAATCATCTAATCTTGAAAGAATACACCTAAGGATAGTTTTTAAAGCAAACCAACACTTAAGATCGAGAGTATTATATAATATTGGACTAAGACGCGAATAAACTAAATTGTAAATATGCATGAGTGTGACTAAATATCAATAGAGGAGAAGCATATATTCGCACTTCACATCATTTTCGCTTGAACAACACAAATTTATAATTTAGCACAGTATCAGCAATCCATACAAGGACACTCTTATTTAGTTGAAATTCGATAAAGAACATAATTAGCCAAAATTTGCTCTTTTCACAAGATTTCTCTTTTATTATCCCTTAGATAACCTAATGCAACATGTCTCGTGTAAAGAATATAGGTTGACATCCCCTTGCCAGTTGACCAGGGGTGCCGGGCTTTGAGAAGCCTCTGCGAACCATTTGACTTAAACGAGTTGCATAAAGTCTAAGGAACCATATAGAGAGCCCCGTATATCAAGAATATGACTGGCAACTCCAAGCCAGTTGGCTTTGGATACTGAGCACATTGCTCCTTGGGTGATGTTCTCGATATATATATATATATATATATATATATATATATATATATATATATATATATATATATATATATATATATATATATATATATATATATATATATATATATATATGGTCAGGATCCAGAAACACGCTACTTTGCCACAGAGTTAGACACACATCATCCAAATCCTTAGATAGAGGCCGGTTTTAGACTTTTTTGATATTTTGTAAGGATGATCAACTTCCCTTAGATAGAACATTCAAAAAAAATCAGCACGTTCTAAACCCTTTAGGTGCATCAAATCTAAAAAACATTATCAACTGTTCATTTTAACTATTAAATTGAAGGGAATATTTGATTAGTCTATAGGTTTTAGAATATACTGATTTTTTGCTGATGTGCTATCTAAGGCAATGTTATCACCCTCACAAAAAATCAACAAATTCTAAAACCTCTATGTAGGGTTTTGGAGATGTGTGTCTAATTTTGTGGCAAAGTAGCGTGTTTCTGGAGGCTTTAATGTATTGAAGGTAGAAATCTGAAGAGAAATCCCAGGGGTGTGAGGTAAGAAAAATAAAAGGATTTGGGTTTAGTCAACTAACTATACTAATTAGGGTTCTCATAGGGCTGCTACTCTCTCATAAAGAAAAGAAGGAGGAGAGAGGAACAAGATGAAATCCTATTAATTTGATTTTATAAAATTATTTTATTAAAAGAAAATAGAGAAATATAAATTTTATCGATAGAGAGATGACTAAGCTCGACCTTCAGAAGAGCTATCCTCTTAGTATGAGTGACATGTCGGTGCCACTATATACCGACAAAGGTCCCTCTAAAGGAGCACGAGGCTCAAGCCTCCGACGACGAGCTAGGAATCTCACCCACTCCATAATACTCGGGTGTATAAATTTGTTAGACCTATCTACAGGTTTGATCAATTAGGTCATTTAAGTACTTATATTTTTTTATCGTGAGCTATCCTAGGCTTGGGGACTTAAGGAGAGGCCTACCCAAAAGAAATTCAGCTGTATCATTGCCACTAACAACTAGAACCCTTATATTAATCCAATTTGATTATATTGCCAGAAAGAAAACTATTGCAAAATCGACATACTATAATGGAAAGACGAGATGCGACTCCAAATCTGCCTCTGGACTATTACCATTACTCCTGAGCCTCCGTACCTGCAAAAGTGTCTACTCATGGTAAAGAGTAGCCCCTTATAGGAAATTAGGAGATTAGCTAAATTTCTAAGACATGACAGAGAAACTTGTCAACCCGGATATAGAGCTCTGCTACTCTACGTGAGGCTTAAAGTGCCCCCTTCCTCGTTTGTTGTCATCTGATGTACTTATAGTTACTGGCCCTCCATAACATTATATGCTGACATGGCAAGCTATGATTGGTCCATGTGGCATCCTATGGTTGGTCCACATGTGGGCCTCTGAATGAGCCATGAGCTATCCTCGTGGACCTTTAAAGATATGGGCCTCTGCTAGCCTGCTGGTGGGTTACGAGTTATCCTCGTGGGCCTTAGACATATGAGTCTCTACTGGCCTACTTTTTGATGGGCTGTGGACTGGCCAAGAGTCTTAGCCATTTTTATACCTACAAGAAAATAAGGAATGATTTTGGCTCCCCAAATATAGAGTCATGTAGCGGTCTCAAAAATAAAAAGGTACATGATGAGGCACTTAGAGGGTGTTTTAGGGAGGAGTGCTTGATTTGTATATAATTTATTTACTGTTGTCGGGTAGAGATCCTGAGAAAATATGAAGTAATTTTTACTCACCAAATATAAGGAGTCGGGTAGCAATCCCAAAAATAATTAGGTATAAGGTGAGACTTTTGGATGGTGTTCATGAAAAGAGTACTCGATTTATATATAATTTACTTATGGTTGTCGGGTGGGGATCCTAAGAAAATAGGGAGTGATTTTAGTTCCCTAAATACAGAAAGTTTAGTAGCTTTTCAATAAATATAGAGGCATATGGCAAGGCTTTTGGAGGGTATTTTGGAGAGAAGTGGATAAATTAAAATAATTTACTTATGGTTATCATGTAGAGGTCCTGAGAAAATAGAAAGCAACTTTGACTCTCCAAATGTAGAGAGTCTGGTAGAGATCCCAAAATAGGGAGGCACATGGTGAGTTTCTTGGAGGGTGTTCTGGGGAGGCGTATTTTAGGAAAAAAATGCTCAATTTATAAATAATTTACTTATGGTTGTCGGGTAGAGGTCCTAAGAAAATAGAAAGCAATTTTGGCTCTCCAAATATAGAGAGTCTGGTAGAAATCCCAAAAATAGGGAGGCACATAGTAAGGCTCTTGGAGGGTGTTCTTGGGAGGCGTACTCTATTTGTATATAATTTAATTATGGTTGTTGGGTTGGGGTCCTGATAAAATAGGGAGCAATTTTGGCTTCCCAAATATTGGGAGTCTGGTTGTGATCCCAAAAATAGAGGCATATGGCGAGGCTTGTGGAGAGTGTTTTTATAGAGAGTGACCGATTTATATATAATATACGTCTGGTTGACGGGTGGGGGTCCTGACAAATAGGAAAGGATTTTATCTTCCCAAATTTAGGGACTCTGGTAGTGATCCTAAAAATAAGGAGGTACATGACGAGGCTCTTAGAGAGTGTTTTTGGGAGGAGTACTCATTTTGTATATAATTTACTTATGGTTGTCGGTTGGGGGTCTAATGAAAATAGAGTGATTTTGACTCTCCAAATATATATAGTCTGGTAGCGATCCCAAAAATAGGGAGGTACATCACGAGGCGCTTAGAGCGTGTTTTAAGCTAAGAAGCACGGACACGGACACGGGACACAGACACGATACGACACGGACACGCCGACACGATATTTTTCAAAAAACCAGGACAGGGATACGTTAGGGGACACGCTGAATTATATATATATATATATATATATATATATATATATATATATATATATATATATATATATATATATATATATATATATATATATATATATATATATATATATATATATATATATAAAACAAGTGTTATATTATGATTTATAATCAAACATAATGTTAATAGTTAACTAAAAAAGTCTCCAACAAACATCATAAATGATTCATGTGTATAGTTTCAAACTTTCAAAACACAAAAAACAAATAGAACACGCATAAAATCATCATCCATCAAGGGCAACGTCAAGTGTTACCATATCATCACCATCGATGTAAAGACCACGACCTCCATATCCGACCCATTGATGGAAAGATTCGTAATCTCAAGAACCCAACATCTTCAAATGAGAAAAATGCCTCTCCGATAATATCCGACACGCTCCAACACGCATCCGACACGCTCCGACATGTGTAACACCTGTGGTGTTAGATTTGAGAATAATAGAAATCCTCCATGGCTAGTTTCGTCTTTTTGCAGCCAGACTTTTTCTTTGGGCCTTTTCCCAATAAATGGATCGTAAACCTATGAGATGTTTTACGTTCACATTCTCCGTAACTTCGAGCATGTCGCGATGGTGCGTTCCGTGCAACGATCATGTGTATGCGCAGCCAGTTTCGGCAGCCCGACAGATAAACCCTAGAAAAACGATAATTGGACGATAGTTGTAGCTGTTTTGTTTCTTGCAAGAGATCGGGTGATCGGATCGTAACGAAACAAGATACGTTAGATGAGGCTCTGAGAGAGCCTTCCAATGAGTCTGAGTTTGGGTTGATCCGACATCCGGGTGAATAGTTATTGTTATTTTAAGTTTTGGAGTCTTTCCTTCTTTCCGGGAGATCTGGAAGTCAGAAAATTATGTACCAAGCGTTGACGCGTTCGCGTTGACGATACCTTTCCAACGAATCCTCTAGGGCCCTATTCCGACTTCCAGTTTGATAGTTACGGGTGATTATTCTTTTCAGCCCGATTGATGGACGAATCGCACCCGGATTCCAACCGAGCCCGGTTCAGGGCTCGGGACCGAGCCCGACCAGCCCTAGAGCCTACCTCCCGGTCTCCTAGCATAATTTAGGCTCTCTTGACCTCCCTCCCCAATTATTTCAATCCGAAATTCGGATGGTAATTATCGGGTAAGATTTCGGGATGACGAAATCATATCTTTTAGTCCTTATCCCTTCCCCCTTATTAGGAAACCTTAACCAACCCTATCCCACGTCCCTCCTTATCACAGCCTCCCCCTTTTTTCTATAAATAGAGAGAGAGAGAGAGAGAGAGAGAGAGAGAGAGAGAGAGAGAGAGAGAGAGAGAGAGAGAGAGAGAGAGAGAGAGAGAGAGAGAGAGAGAGAGAGAGAGAGAGAGAGAGAGAGAGAGAGAGAGAGAGAGAGAGAGAGAGAGAAAACGGGAGAGAAAGAGAGAGAGAGATAGAGAGAGAGATGCAGAGAGAGACAGAGCGAGATGGAGACGGAGAAGGAGGAGAGATCGAGGGAGATGGAGCGCCGACCCGCCCCTCGCCGGAGCCCCGGCGAGCACGCCGAGACACCCGCAGGTCAGCCACCCCCTCCTCCTCTCAACCCCTCCGCGACCCAACCTGCAACCCCGGCCCTTCATTCTCCCTTGCCGCGGCCCACACGGGCGGACACCGCCGCCGCACCGAACCCCTCCCCGGCGACCTCCGACCTCCGACCAAGCTCCATGTGAAGCTCCCTCCGGCCGGCTCTTGGGCTCCGACGGCCGCTCCGGCCGCCTCCCACCGCGCCTCCTCCGTGGGGGTGGTGCGGGAGAGGCCGGCCGAGCGCTCGCCGGCGCTCCAGGCCGCCCCTCCCGTCGGCCGCCGGCGCACAGGAACCAGCCCTTCGGGCTGGTCTCGTGGAGAAGAAGGAGAGGGGGGGGGGGGTAGTTTTGTAATTCCAGGTTTTAATTAAACCCTGAACCCGACCCGACTTCCCACTGCAACCCGACCCGACTTCCCACTGCAACCCGACCCGACTGCACTGCAACCCGACCCGCTTAAGTGCACAGCAGACCAGGCCCAACAGTGAACCGGTCTGGTTCACCTGAACCAAACCCGTGAACCAGTGAATTTTGGTTCGACTGCCATTTCTCCGTCCGAACTCGGAATTGGACGAAACCAGCGCCATTTCGACCGGCTCGGAAAATACTACCTGTTGGACATAATTTATCTTAGTAATTATACTGTTTAATACCCTGTTTTATCCTTGGACCCGATATTATCGCGGTACCGTGGTTTGACCGCCGTTTCATCGTCCGAACTCGGATTCGGACGAAACCAGCGGCATTGTGCTCAGAACTTTGAGTCCCACCTATTAAACCCAGAATATAACCCTAGAAACCCTTCTACCCTAGTGAACCAACCATGCGATCGGTTTCACCGGTTCTACGTGGTTTGACCCGAAACCATTCGACCGAAGTCGGATTCCAGCGAAACTGGAACCATCGGAAAGGGTTCTTCGAGCCCGATTCGATGAGTAGGTTTAGTTTTTGTTTACTTGTTTGGCCTAGTATTGTTTAGGTTCGAGTTCTTCAGTCGCACGGATTTGCGTGCTGTCGACTCAATGTTGGTCCCCTATCGAGGGTGCCCGACTATCTTTGGCATAGAACCCTCATCGTAGATTCTTTTGTTTTAATCGATAGCATTGTGATATAGAGCTGTGCTTATTATCAGACTGTGATTGTGGTGATCCAACGGAGGCGGATCAGAGGCGACTAACCGGAGTCGTGTGCGATCGACAACCAGGTGACATCTACTACCCTTGCGTGGTCTTTAATAGTGGGAAATGAGAATGACTAAGGGTAGGTGTCCAGGACACTGCATGCGGGCCCCGTCGGGCATCGTCGCATGTGGTCAAGTGGACCCCGCCTTGCATGCGGAGTCGCGAGTCCGGCGACGCATGCTTAAAATATTAATAGAATAATAATAATGATTGCTTTTGATTGTATGGACACCGTAATTAGGATTCCCTTAAATTAAATAATAAATTGAATAACTAATAATTATCGGGACCCACCCTCCTGAGAGGAGTATGGCAACCCTAGCACACGGGTCACTGGGATGAGTGTCTTACTTTATTTATTTATTATGTCGCATGGGTTGCGAGAGCAGTACGAGACCAGGGGTAAATTGGTGGAAATTGTTAAGCATTAAATACACCTTTTGTAGCTTCAATATATATGTTGAAAGATGTTATATGAGAATCTACCTGGTTAGAAGGTAGGGACCCCGTACGCGCATGGGCCGTGAACCACCCTGCGCGTACAGCCGAAGTTTAGTAGGTTAGGGGTCACGGGCAAGGGTTGTGGTAAAGCCAATAGGAGGTGCCCTCGAGTAGGGATTGGCCTAGCAGCCCTGTCCCGGGGAGTTGAAGTCCCCATAGTAAAGCAAGTTGGGCGGTAGAGCTCCACCGTGAAAGACGGGAAACCCCTTATGATCATCTGGGTGACTAGTGCATGGTGTTGGTGGATGCACGGCGAGAGAGTTGACCCTCTACATCGAAATAAAAGGCCCTATAGTAATGCCCGACCGGGGGCAGGATGAACAAAATATCCGGGGTTCACATTTTGATAGTGTGTGTTTAATCTATATATGAATTTAGAATTGTATGACTGTTCGCATGATGACTTCGTGACTTTATATGAACGGCTTACTTAATTTATTCTTTAATACTGTAGAACATTGAATGGACTTCATGTTAGATAACCTAGTGACAGTAGGAATTGCATGTGAATATAGACTACTGATAGGTTTAGGTATCATTCTGCAAACTTTGATTCTACTAGAACTGATAGATCTTATCTTAATTTATTAAGATTAGTTATCTCATATTATTAAAGACTATTAGGATGTCACTAGCCATTAATTTGGCTAATCTCCCAATTTCCTATTGGGGGCTACTCTTTCCCACGAGTAGGCTCAGTTGCAGGTCCGGAGGCTCAGGAGTAGCAGTAGGAGTCCAGAGGCGGAGTTAGAGTTGCAGTGTTACCTTTCGGCTTAGTATGTCAATCTTGTAGTCTTTTCTCTTCAGACATTGTAATTGTATTGGAATAAGAGTTCTTATTAGTTAGTTAGTATTATATGGTTGTAGTTGCAATGGTTCCAGCTGAATTCTTTTGGGTAGGCCTCTCCTCAAGGCCCCAAGCCTATGATAGATCATGATGAAAATATAAATGCATATAAATGACTAAATTGATTAACCTGTAGATAGGAACCCTAGACTGGTGCACCTGAGTGTTAGGGAGTGGTTGAGACTACTTGGCTAGCTGTAGGAGGCTTGAGCCTCGTGCTCCCTCAGATAGACTCCTGTCAGTATGTAGTGGCACCGATAGGTCACACATACTGAGAGGATATGACTTTTGAAGGTCGAGCCGGACTAGATAATGTCTTCTCTCTATTGACAATTCTCTTTCTTTGCTTTTTAATAAAAATGTTTTTTGAAAAATCAAATTTAAAAGATTCCCCTCTTGTTTCTCTCTCCTTCTTGTTTTTCATATTAGAGAGCGTAGAAGCCCTGGGAGAACCCAAATTGGTGTAATTAATTGACCAGACCCAAAACCGTCTTCTTTTCTCACCTCACACCCCAGGGATCGGTCTTCAGATTTCTGGGGCGTGACAACACGTGTCGGACAATCTTTCTTCATAGAAGACACGCTTTTTGATGTGTTCGACACGTGTCGGAGAGTGTCGGACGAGTGTCGGTGTCCGACACGTGTCGGACACGGACACGTTGAGGTCCCGAGAGTGTCGGTGCTTCATAGGTTTTAAGGAGGGGTGCTCGTATGTATATAATTTACTTATGGTTCTCGGTTAGAGTTACATGATGAGGCATTGGAGGGTGTTTTTGAAAGGAGTACTCGATTTATATATAATTTACTTATGATTATCGAGTGAGGGTCTTGAGAAAGTAGAAAGTCATTTTGGCTCCTAAATGTTGGGAGTCTGGTAGCGATCCAAAAAAATAGGAAGGCATATAGTGAGGCTCTTAGAGGGTGTTTTGTGGAGAAATACTTGATTTATATATATTTTCGGGTGGGGGTCCTGAGAAAACAAGGAGCGACTTTGACTCCCTAAACAAAGGGAGTCATATAGCGATTAAAAAAATAGAGAGGCACATGACGAGGCTCTTCTATGATATTTTAGGGAGGAATACTCGATTTGTATATAATTTATTTATGATTGTATATAATTTATTTATGTCTAGTCCGCCTGGCCAACCTCAACCCGCCTGGTCAGCCGCAGCCCGCCTGGCTCGTCTGGTCCGCCTGGCCAGCCTCAGCCCGCCTAGACCGCCTAGGCGGCCGCCTTGCCCCGCCTAGACTGCCTAGGCAGCCGCCTAGCTCCGCCCGAGAGCTTGGCCGCTTTTTTGTAGCGCCAAGGGCCTAGGCGAGGCGGTGGGGGGCCGCCTAGCGCCTAGGCGGCCGCCTAGACTGCTTTTTAGAACACTGGATAATAGCTTGAGAAATGCAGCAAATGCAAACCCTAGTTCTCATTGGGGTATGAAGCCAAGTTTGACACTTCGAAGGCTTGCCATAATGAGGCTACATGCACCATGCAATCTAAAACCCAAGAGCTGCATAAGCCTACACACTATTACACTTTGTAAATGGCTCGTATATGGATATAAGTATGTAAATTATACATCAACACACCTGTACACTAACAAATCTTTTAATGATATTGCCCGTCTTGTATTTTAAGAGTTGGTGGTGGTGATAAAAGTTTGTGTTTTATGCTGTCCATCTTTTCTTGTAAAGGATTTGTACTAGGTCATAATCTCTTCTTGTAAATGATTAATTTTGAAAAGAATGAGTTTCACGCTAAGTGGTGAGGGGGTAGAAAAGAAATAATGAGAAGATCACTAATTCAGTAATGCCAAGCCTTCAAACTGCTAGGGTTTCCCTATGTCACAAAGGGCACAAGACTTAAAAAAGAAAAGTCTATGAACAAATGTTATAATATATATCTTTGTTGTAATACTCGTGTTAAAAGAAATGAGATGTGCATGGCGAAATCAATGCTAGAGATCAACACTGGTTTACGATAGACGAGCGTCTTTGGGACATTGTCTTCTCCATGAGCACATGATACTTGGGAATGATATACCTCCTTATCTAAGAAGCACTGACAATGGTACGGGGACACGGGTACGATATGACACGGGTTTGCCGACATGGCAAATCCTAAAAAAGGACACGAGTACGGCGGGGACACGGCAAAACAAATTAATATTTTTAAATTTATATTTTATGTGTGTTTGCAATTCAGATATATTTTAATAACCGAAAAAATCTCATAGAAAATAACTAAAATAAAAATTTAATGCATACTGAACCGCAATCGTTAATTACATCCAGCCCAATCGGTGAATCGCAGACAGCTCTAAATGGTATGGAGAATAACGGAGTACGATTTTGTTTCAACCTCCTTAAAGAGGTTGGATGTTCCCATTCTCTCTCATTGGTCCATATCGAGGGCTTTTGGTCATTTCACCATGATAAATAGTATGAAATGACAAACATACCCTTGGAATGGACCAATGAGAGAGACCGGGAACATCCAACCACTTTAAAGAGGTTGGAACAAAATCGTACTCAAAATAACGTACGGTTGTGTTTCTGTTTTGATTTCAACCTATCTGAAACCTCAGATGATAAGATAAGTTAAAGCCAAGCCTGAATCGTAACCGTTCATCATAACCATCTTGACAAGTGAATCACACTTAGGCCCAAATGGCATGCAAAAGAACGGCTGTGATTCAGTTTTGGCTTCAACCTATCTGATCCTCTGAGGTTATAAGAATCACCACAGCTTGTATCCCAATCCTATATCGAACAGTCCGTCAACCCGCAGTGTCCGAGGAGTGTCCGCCGAGTGTCCGGCCGTGTCTGGCTCTCGGAAGCACGTAGGACACGGCACATGCGTGTCCGGTGCGTATCCGACGCAGTTCAGCGGTAAGACAGTGGGCATCATCGGTCTGGGAAGGATTGGCTCAGCAATCGCCAAGAGAGCTGAAGGCTTTGGCTGCCCCATTAGCTACTACTCGAGATCAGAAAAGCCACATACAGATTACAAGTACTACTCAAATGTCATCGACTTGGCGGCCAACTGCCAGGTGCTGGTGGTTGCATGCCCGCTCACCGAGGAAACCCACCACATCATCAACCGCCAGGTCATTGATGCGCTGGGCCCAAAGGGTGTCCTCGTGAACATCGGGCGAGGTCCGCATGTGGATGAGGCCGAGCTCGTGCCGGCACTGATCGAAGGCCGGCTGGGAGGGGCCGGGCTGGATATGTGTTTGCCCGAGCAGGCAGCTGTCTGGACTGGAGAACGTGGTGCTGTTGCCTCATGTGGGGAGCGGCACCTGGGAAACTCGTAAAGCGATGGCGGATCTTGTACTTGGAAACCTGGAGACGCATGTGCTGAATAAGCCCCTATTAACTCCGGTGCTGTGAATCGGATGCCTTCATGGTCGGCGTATTCTTTGGAGCATCAACAGAGTTGGGTGCTAGCTCCCTCCATGAATACTTCAGAAATTGTAAAGACCTCTTGACTATTTTTCATTACTGATGGATGGATGGTTCTCCCATTATTTTTTGCTACTATGCTCATCAGGCTTCTCTCGACTGAGTTGGGTGTGTTTGTATTCAAAGCAATAAAGTGACCGTAAAGTGAAATGAATTGTATTACAAGTACTAGACTTCTCCTTTTCCTTCTACCCTCAGTTTTATTTATTTATTTTTTATAGAGGCCCATAAATCATGGCTTGTAGATCCAACGTCTATGTCGGGTGATTATGGTGTTGGGAAACAAAGGTCCAGCGATCTAGATCCGATGCTTTTAGTCTTTCCTGAAGCATGTTGCGAGGTTCGAGTCCAGAGTTTTCGGTGATCATATAACTAGAAAAGATGATGCACACACAAGCACAAACAAGAGAAATATCAACAATCAAGGATTTAGTATTTCACTAATATATATATTAGAGCAACTCCAATCGACTCTTTCAAATTGAAAGCCGACCAGAGGAATAAAAGAGGGTATATGTCCTTTTGATGGCTTTTGGACTCCAACCGGTGCTCCTTCAAACTTGTCCCCTGTATTGCAAATTTCATCTTACAAATGTTTTAATAATCTCAAAGTTGTCCTCTTTACACTTTATACAGTGTTTTAAGGCCAAAGTTTACCCTTCAAATATGACGGCCCGAACCTCCCTTCCTTCAATTTGAAGGTGGGAATGAAGGCCGGTTGGAGTTGTTCCCACCTTCAAAATGAAGAAATGAAGGACGGCTGGAGATGCTCTTACAATACTCAGGTTCGCCATTTGTTGAAACCCTATACCTTGTATCTCTCACCCGCTCTCTGACAATCACCACGTGGAAGTACATCAGAGATTAACGAACAATACTGAGAGATAAAACTCTGAATAAGTTGCCGAATTAGACACGTCGAGGACCAAAGAAGCTGACAGAGAAGCCCAAAGAAGGACCTTGCCATTCTCTCTCCTTCCTTCTTCTTCCTCATTCCTCTTCTTTCGTTCTTCTTCTCTTCTTCCCTCCTCCTCTCTCTCTCTCACACGTTTTCTCTTTCACACGTTCTCTCTCTCTCTCTCTCTCTCTCTCTCTCTCTCTCTCTCTCTCTCTCTCTCTCTCTCTCTCTCTCTCTAATGTCTCACATCGTCGTACAAAACCTTAGTACCGCACACCCCCTTATATAATGATTCCATGGTCATCAGGGATAAGGAGAAACACACACTGTTGATCTGCCCGGCCTTTTATCGCCCGGGTGAAATCCTGGGTGCCCGGGCGAATTCTTACTAGGTACTGCATTCCAGCATAGCTGTGAGGGGTGCCCAGCCGAACTAGCCGGTGCTTAGGTAACTCGCCTTCGACTCAAATTTTTATCTAGATATAGGCCAAGGGTGTACCCATGAGCTTTCCTTATCTGTCTTGGACTTGATCTCGAACCTAGCTTGAACTTGATCTCGTCCACACGGAGCGCCTGACCCAAGTTCGACGTTTAACATGCAAAAACCAGCTAATCTTCACCTTGGTCTTTTAAAAGTCAACACTACGAAGACCTTTACCATCACCACCACTACCCATTTTGAAAATCCATTACCATCCATGTCGCTACCTTTGCACCAGTACCGGGTGCTCGATCATCTGGTCCGTTGATCGACTAAGTTCAAATTACCTTTGGACTTGACAGGAACCCTTCATCATCTTCTTGGCGCCCGGTATTGTTCCACCTGCAACTAGACTTTTTTTTCACCCGAACCATCTGCCTTCGAAGCTGTCATCAAAGCTACCCTGGCAGCGACCTTGTATAAACCTCCACTACAGACTCCCTCCAAGATTAAAGTAGTGATATCCGTAACCTTCAGGATTCAACCTAAACATGTGATACTATATATGAAAGAATCTAATTTGGAAATTTAAATTAGATTAGCTCCCATATCCGAAGCGTGACAAGTGTTTCTGAGTGTCTGAACTGAACCATAAGACAGCCTTAAGCGAATATTATCAATTCCCCTTAACAACAACACGGAGCCATCGTCGATCGTCATCCTGCCACCATCATACCCTGCATAGCTGCTTAACCACACTCTGTGTGAAAAAACATGATGTGTGATGCCATTATCAAGAATGCAGTCTTAACTTTTATACTTAGTGGCCACCAAGACTATCTCTTCATCGAAATAAATTACTAATACTTAATTAATTAGTGCTTTCCTCCGCCTCATCAACTCCTTGCCTTTAGCCAACCTGGAGGTATTTTTGGAATCCTCTCCATTGCATTTCCATCTACACGTATTTTTAAAGCGCTCGTAGGATGCGGAACGTCTTGATCCTCAGGCGACATATTCGTGTCTAAGATAGATCATCATTTTTCTTATCTTGTGATTGATTACATTAATCATTTCATGAAATACGATCCGTATCTAGGAAAGATGAACCTTACCCCCAACACAGACGGATCAAGCCATGTAAAGAGCGATGAATCATTCTATTCTTATAATAATCGTACCAGCAGAGTCATCTCTGAGCTGGATCATGCCTAGGAAAGACGATCCGTGCCCAATAACGAACGGACCGTGCCAATCGCAGATTGCCCATGCCGTTGAAATTTAAGAAGTCATTTTCAAGATTAATCACGATTTCGATCGTGTTGGATCGATTGTTTTAAGCAACCGAAGGAACCCTATTTAGCATAATAACAACCAATGCATAGGGTGGATTCGCTGCGCTAAGTCTACCTCCATCTATACTCCTAGACCAAATTTACTGCTTTCGTAGATAATTAGATAAATAACTCAATCCATCTTTTCTTTAAATTGAACTTCTCTTACCCCGAATCCAGATTTACTCATCCCAAGTCCCAGATGACGGCACCAGTATTTAGCCCTATAACCACAATGAAATCGGCTAAGGTATCGATAGTAATCGAGATCAATCAATACACACTCATATAATATTTATTACAAATATACTCCTTACAATCCTAGATTTTATATCTGATCCTCGTATTTCTGATAGTAAACTTTAGCCCTTGCATCTCCCAAATTTTGCAAAAAAAGAAGAAGCATACAATCAATTGCTTTGGTTTTTATTAGATGTAGTGTGTTAGTGTGTTAGTATTCTATTAGTCCCACCTCGGTTGTTGTAACATAATGGTGTGTGTTCCCCCTCTATATAAAGAGAGGTAGTCTTATGTAATGTAATCGTGTGATTAATGAGATAATACAAGGAGATTTTCTCCCCAATCCTATTCTCTCTCCCCCTCTCTTCGTAACATGGTATCAGAGCCAACCCTCTTGGCCTAGGGTTCGACGCTCTCCTCTCCGCCCTCGGCCTCCTCGGTCGTCGTCGACGACATCGAGGAGGCCGGGAAGAAAATAATTTTTTTTTTCTTTTCGTCTCTTGAGGGCTCTTGAGAGGTCCCGGCCCCATCTCCTGCTCCGCACCGCAGCGGCCTCGTCTCCAGCCCCGGCCCCATCTCCTGCTCCGCACCGCAGCGGCCCCGTCTCCTGCTCCGCACCGCAGCGGCTCCGTCTCCAGCCCCGGCCCGCAGCACCGACTCGGAGACGTGCCAGAGACACGGATGGGTTCAACAGGAAGTAAACCCCGTTTGCTATGTAGGCGTGCAAACAGACGACGGCTGCCAGCGAGCAAAGTGCGGGGAGATGGAGGCGCCACCACCGGTGGCGACAGAAATCGCGTTCTTTGACGTAGAGACGATGATCCCGTCGCGGGCGGCGGGGACGAGGTACGCCCTGCTGGAGTTCGGGGCCATCCTGGTGTGCCCCCGCCGGCTGGTGGAGGTGGGCAGCTACTCCACCCTCATCCGTCTCTGACTCACGGAATCACCCCCGAGTCCGTCGCCTCCGCCCCCCCTCCTTCCGCGACGTCGCCGACAACGTCTACGCCATCCTCCACGGAAGGGTGTGGGCCGGCCACAACATCGTCAGGTTCGACTGCGCTCGGATCCGTGAGGCCTTCGCCGATATCGGCCGACCTGCGCCTGAGGCGAAGGGGATGATCGACACCTTGCCCGCGCCGGCCGGATGCGTGAGCGACCTGAACGAGCCGTGCCCGCCGGCCCTGCGCCCGCGCCTGAACGAGCCGTGCCCGCCGGCCCTGCGCCCGCGCCGGTCGGATCTCCGGATTCCTCACCGTCTCCGACTCTCTCGCTCTCTCCCGGACTTCTCTCTCTCCGATCCGATCTTCTCTCCTTCTTTCTCTCTCTCTTTCATCTGCCTCCACAAGCACATGGCAATTGCCCTGTGTGTTTCGATCGAACGGTGGTCACTAAACAGGATGACGTGGAATGACTTTGGTGGTGGAGATCTGAAGATAGGCTGATCGTTGCCAGCTGGCATCCCCTCCTTACTCTTGATCGTTGAGAAGAGGCTGCTTGTTCCTATAATCTGGATCATCCGTTTAAAATCACATCACAGCCATCCCTTGCCCTCAATCTCTCTCTCTCTCTTTCCTCTTTAACTGATCACAGCCTACCTTTTCTGAAACGAGTTGGCCGAGGGACACACAGTAGACACCTACTTGTATCCCTGTGAGTCCCGGTGGTGTCTTCGGTGAAAGATTCCTGTGTGCTTTCCGGTCGTGGTGTCCTCGTGTGTTTGTCCCTACACGTCTAGCCCAATTGTCCCTACTTCTTTGTGAGTGTGTCCCTGTATATCCATGTGAGTGTGTGTCCCTACATGTCCATGCAAGTGTGTCCACATGTGCATCCTGTGTGTCCCTACCTCCTTTTATTCCTTACTCTCTCTATAACTAATCAAAGCCATCCGATTTGCATCGGACGGCTCTACACCAGATCCGACCCCGCATGGCCCTTACACCCGATCCGGCCCTTTCGTTCACGGCCTGCTCTTCGCATTTTTTTTTACCTTGCGCTCTGATCTATTGCGCTCTCTCTGCGGCCATGCGCTCGAGCTACCGCTCCTCCTTCGACTGCAGCTCGCGCCCATCGGTCTTGCTGGCTGCCGGAGCCCTAAGTCGTTTGATCCGGCCGCCTTGGCGTCCCGCGCCCGCCGTCCGCTGCGCCTTGAACTTTGTCAGCCCGCCTTGCACCCTATGCCCTTGCGCTTTGTCGATTCGCCTGCCCCATCGCCTCGCTCTGTGTCCTTGCGCCATGGTATTTTTGCGCTCTGCGCCCTACCGATCCGCCTTGCCGGCTTCTTTTGATCCTCTCTAGTTCCGGTCACACTTGTTTTGTGTCGGCTTTTGGATCCTTTCTCGTTCCGATCATATTTACCTTGTGCCGGCTTTTAGATCCTCTTTAGTTCCGGTCACACTTGTTTTGTGTCGGCTTTTGGATCCTTTCTCGTTCCGGTCACACTTGTCTTGTGCCGGCTTTTGATCCTCTGTAGTTCCGGTCACACTTGTTTTGTGCCGGCTTTCGGATCCTCTTCCTTTCCTTGGTCATGTGACCCTATTAGAGCTACAACTCTTCATCTTCTCCTTCCTCTTTGTCTGTGATGATTGAGATCTTCTAAGAGGTGTCAAGTACTTGCTTCGGCCGGGTGCTTGCCTCTTATGAGGTCTCACACATTCACATCTTTTCTTAGCCGCTCTCTCTCCTTTCGGCCTCCGTTATTGCCGGCTTCCATCACCGTCGGCTTCCTCCGCTCCGATCCTTCGTGATCATTGTCAATTCCCCCGGTTGACCTGCTTACAGGTTGGCCGGGTTCCCCCGGTTGTCCTGCTTGCAGGTCAATCGGGTTTCCAGGACGCCTTGCTTGCAGGTCGCCCTGGCATTATCTTTACTTTACAGCATAAAAGGGTTATTTGATGTAATTTTTTTTTTTCTTTCTCCTTCCTTTTATTAAGCAAACTGATGTCGGTTTATACCTTACATCAGTTTGACGGGGGGTATTAGATGTAGTGTGTTAGTGTGTTAGTATTCTATTAGTCCCACCTCGGTTGTGGTAACATAATGGTGTGGGTTCCCCCTCTATATAAAGAGAGGTAGTCTTATGTAATGTAATCGTGTGATTAATGAGATAATACAAGGAGATTTTCTCCCCAATCCTATTCTCTCTCCCCCTCTCTTCGTAACAGTTTTAAATGATATATACGTACCCACACTTAAACATTCCTCCAATTCTTCCTGTTATATCAATAATGTTGCCGACTTGGTTTCAGAAGAATTTTTTTTCTTAAGGAAGGTCGACATGATGTTGCCTGTCGAGTTCTCTCCTCAGTACCTGCAAAGAAGACCGAGGTTCTTTTCGAGACAAGGTCCCTCCGACGCTCAAGTTAGTTGAGGCCCTAAGGGGAAAAGGCAAGCAGGAGGGTTCTGGGGTTGTAACTTCCCCTCTGTTGTATTGCATATATATTTGGCCCAAGGTGAGAGGGCATACTTTAATTTATCTGGGTCCAGAACCTTGGACAGTTGGTGACTTTCTTGTCGTTAGCTATTGTTCCATCATGATTGCGTGGGGGAAGATCAGAATGGCTGGTTTGTGCGTGGTTATTCTGATATGCTATCTCTAAGTATAACCGAGCTAGCATGGGGGGTGTACGTGTTTAGGATGGCAGAAGCGTGCCTGGCCATCCTGTATCGCAGTCCCAAATACACGAAAAGGTTTGACTAGCTGGTGCCGTTCGATCGGTACCCTATGACAGTGTATTCAAACCATCCCTCAGAGAAGAGGGAAGCTGACACTCCCTAAAGGTTTGTGGAGTGGCCTTTAGCCTCACTCAAGTTAGTCGAGTAGCCGGGGTGCAGGGCCTGCAGCCAACTTGGGCTAAACGGGTAGTCAGATCATGGGACCCGTGACTAGCCCGGGTTAGCTAATTAAGTAGCTAGGGTGCAGGACCGGCGGCCTACTCGGGCTAATCGATCGAGTAGTCGGTCATGGGACCGGCCACTGTCCACCGCCCACCATCGCTCGCCCGCAGTCTAACGGCAGGTGGCAGCTGACGGAGGGGCGGAGGGCGGGCGGTGCTGGTGGCCGACGGTAATGGCCTGCAACGATGACGGATACTGGCCAGTCGACAGGGCGCGCGGCCGGCTATGGTTCATCCCATGTCGCTAAGAAAACGGGGCACAGCAGTTAGGATAATGATGTGTGCCGTGTACGGGTCGTGGTTATAATCGGACGGCTGTCTATCTGTACCCGAAATCCCCACGCAGGATCACGTACTATAAATATACCCCCGTGTCTCGGCGGCGCTGTCTGTCTCTCTCTCCAACACGAGTCCGGTTACCCTCTCTTTTGTCGCTCTTCTCTCTCTCTTCTAGCTCCTCTCTCTCTCGGAAGAAGTCCATGCCGATGGACGAGGCGGAGTACAGTAAACGTCTCAAATTATTATTTGATGCGGTCCAGTGGATGGATGAGGAGGAGACGGAGGAGGCGGCGTTACCCATCGTCCCAGTCGAGGCCCCGTGGATAGCCAGATTCCGCGACATGGGTGCCTCCGATGGGGCGCTCGGCCGGGTGCTGAACAAGGTGGTGACTGTCACCGACACGGCCAAGACCCAAAACCGCCTCCAGCTGTCCCGCAACGACGTGGTTGACAAAAAGCTTCTGGCGGAGCTGACGGTGGAGGAGATGGCGGCGGTGAACCATGGGGGGCGTGGTAGTGGGTTGGGAGTTGCGGTGGTAGACGGCGAGGGGCGGCGCTACGATATGATGCTCAAGCATCTGGGTAAATACTACCGCTTCTTCGGCCGCGGCTGGGCAGAGTTCATGAAGGAAAACGATCTGCAGCCGGCTCTCCACACTCTCCACGTCTGCGCGTTCCGGGTCGCCGGCGGAGGGGGAGAGCAGCAGCAGCTGCAGCTGCAGGTGGCGATCGTGAAGAGCAACACCGGCGATCAGTGACCGATGATCTAGGGTTACGAACTAATTACGACATTGGACCCCGGCCAATAACATGTTCAATTAAAATTTTTTTTTATTAAATTTTGGTTTTTCTTTGTGCCGTTAATTATTATTTGTCACGTGATCTTTTTAAATTCAATAAAAACATTAAGCTCGACTGCTCAAGGGTTGGATGTAGGTCCGCAAACGAAACGAGCCGAGCCGAGTGTTTGAGCTTGGTTGTTCAGGCTTGGGCTTGGGCATGGCCTGTTTAGTAATAATCGAGCCGAGCCGAGTTTTGGTCTGCTTGAGTTTTATAACGAGCCTACTCGAACGAGATCTTAGTGAGCTTGTTCATGAACTCAAGTCTATTCACGAGCTTGCTCACAATCTAAACGAACATGTTCACGAGCCTAACCGAGCTGAGCTTTAGTATGTTTGAACCTAGCCCTAAACGAACATGGTCACGAGTCCAACCGAGCCGAGCTTTAGTATCTTTGAGCCTAGCTTGTTTATTAAACGAGCTTAAAATCTAGTCTTGGGCTTGGTTCAAATAGTAATTAAACAATCTCGAACGATCTTGTTCACGAGACACTCATGAACAGCTTGGTTCATTTGCAGCTCTAGTTGGAAGGCTAATTCATTATCTCATTCAAAATTAATTTTATAATCCAAAAATATTTTATTTTTTTAAATATTTTATATGTGTTTTGGATAAGAATTGATTGAAAATTAGAGTGTGTTATCTTTATAGTTGTTTTGATTATTATCTCTTTTTTTTAATTAGAATTATGTTCCACATGTCAGACTATTAGACGGCGCTGAAAAAAAAATAGTATTGATGTATAATTAATTATATGAATCCCTGTATGCTTTCAATGCTTGTACCACTGATTCTGATTCATTTTTGCGGAAATGATGGTTAAGTCCCATACAACAGATCGGGGTAATGAACATCACAATAATAAGATCCCATTAAGGGAAGGCCCCAAAATTAATTATTTGTTTCCAAACTTGCCCCCCCCCCCCCCCCCCCCCCCCCTCCTCGATTTCTCTCCTTCTAGCTCGATCAGAGCTGGCGACAACAGCGGCGGTGAGTGGCGATAGCATTGGCAGCGACCCGACGAGCAGCAACAGCGCAAGTCGCAGTTGCTTGCCACCGCCGCCTCAACGACAACGAGTCATAGCTACTTGCCGCTGCCACATCGACGGCGGCAAGCAGTAGAGATGGGAGGCGACGGCGGCAAGCGGATTCAATCTAGTTCGGATCAGGTTTAGGATTAAATTTAGGACTCAAGGGTTTATCCCATGACCTGTAGAACTTGGGTTTTAGGAATCGGATTAGATTTTAGAATTAAATCAAGGGTTTAGGTTTTAGAATTAGGCCTGGGGTTCACTCCATGGCCAGTAGATCTTAAATTTTAGGTTAAGTTTAGAGGTGAGTGGCATGCGAATGAAAATTTGAAGTAATCGGAGGTGCATTTTTGTCCTCTGTCCTTAGGCTTAAACGGAACTCATGTTTTGGATTGTTCACTAAGCCCGCTTGATTTTTCGCCATCTGGGGGGGCTACTGATTATTGAACCAACAGGGGGAGTTACACATCCAGGAATTTGGCAATTTGCACAATTGCCTCAGAATAATTGTCAATCTCTATATGTCCGACAAGTAAGACTATTACCCGTCGCTCAAAAAAAAAAAAAACATGGTTTGAATCCAAAAATATTGGTATTGATGTATAATTACATGAATCCCTGTATGCTTCCAATACAATTAATCAACTTGTACCACTGATTCTGATCGCCAGCATAGGGGTGCATGGGTTGAATACCGAACCAATGAAAGTAGGAGTTGTACACTTGCACATCCAAGAATTTGGCAATCTACATTCGACAACTCGAGGAGATCGAGATTATTGTAGTCGACAGACATTTCGCCAAATGCAACCGGATAACTCCGCCATCAAGAATAGGCTTCATCAGCTACACCATGCATGTCACAAAACTTAATTCAATCAGGCTTTTAATACACATAAATTAAATCAGTCATTAATTCTCTCGGTATCAACAACGAAGTGCATGGGCTTAATAATAACGAGAGTACATGCATCTATACAAGAAACAAATCCAAATATGAAACTACTATATACCTGCAATCGATCGGCAGATCGAACTTCACTTTCATGAACATGTGATCGAATGTTCTTCTTCATAGAACAGAAGAACAAATAGCCTTGAAAGCGTCAAGAGATGCCAAGGAATGCGATAGTTATGACCTCAAATGACTCGAGTCTTTCAGTTGATAGAACTATCGATTCCTCTCATTTAACCTTTTCGAATGACACATTTTGATTATATTCTGTGTGGCAAGCAACTTAATTTGGCTAAAAACACAGTTTCAGTGCACATTCTATAGAAAACTTTATTTCATGCAAAGAGGCCACTGTTAGTACAAATAGCAGACGGTTAATCGTATCGATTCACATGACCAAATTACTAACAATTGATGTGCAGTGACCAGTGGTTAATCTTCTCTCAATAGCATGTCTCCACTAAATCAAGCACTCGAGTATCCTCCAATATGAAAATGACCAATATGTTTGGATGGTAAACCCAGCACGTTTAAGCTATTTTTGAATTCGAACATCATCGACAATATGTGCATCCAGATAACCTTGTATAAATCGCCGCTTTGCATCACCAAAATCCCCAAAAAACAAATTATGGGTTGTGCAGTCCAAATCGGGAGATCCTTTGATACCTCCCTCATCCAACGAACCATTGCCATTAACATTCTACCCTAGCATCCTACACCTAGACCCACCTACATATAAAATTTTAGCCTACGGATTCCCTGACTTTCGCAAACAAGCCTAACCTACCTTGGTGTCCTTAAAATCTGCCATAAGTAATCCCAAAATAAAACCTTAGAAAGTAGAGAAATCCCCAAAATTGGGAAAAAAACCAAATTCGGAGGAGATCAAGACTAAAAGATCAGATTAGAGCGATGAAAAATAGGAGAAATTGAGCCTTACCAAGTAGGGAAGGAAGGAGAACTCAGAGAAGAAGGGGAGCCTAGAGAAGAAGAGAAAGAGGAGACAGATCATGTGCATGAAAGGCTCGGATCAGGTCTTTTAAAGACCTGAAATCACGACCAAACAGTCGTGCGCACGACTTGCTGAAATTCCCATGCACACGAGTTTAGGACATTGTAAACTCATGCGCACAACCTTTCTGAAATTCCCGATTTCAAAGCAAGATCGTGTCACGATCGAAATCCTGATCGACTTCAAACCAATTGTCACACGTCGAGGATCCCATAGGGATTGTGTGAGCAATGGTGGCAAGCAAATACGAGGGTTGGAACCAAGGTTCTAAAAAGCGCTAGGCGCTAGTCGGGCGGTGGGGGGCCTTCTAGCGCCTAGGCGGCCTAGGCGTTTTGGTATTTTTTAATTATTTTAATTATTTTTTTGATATTATATATAATATATATGTTTTAAAATTACTATAAATTCAAGATTATCCTAACCATTATTTCAAAGAGCATGTATTATTTACATAACCATAAACTCAAGATTAATAAGACCAAAAACAATCATGATATTATAAGATAATATCCACGATTTTAATAAAATCCAAACCACAAATTTAAAATTACCAACAAGAAAAGGAAACATGATATAACGATACCCAAGCTTCTAGTACAATCCAAAACAAAAAGTCACAAAATACAGCATTTATTCTATAGACTACAGTCCTAGACTCCTAGTACTCTTCTAGTTTTCTTCTTCTCCATATCCCTCCAAAACTTGATCTTCATCAGACTCAAACTCCAACTCCTCATTACACTCTTCTTCCGTCTCCTCATCCGATACAAAATCTTCTTTATGAAGCTCTCTAACTTCACGAGATGAGCTACCACCAACATTTCTAGAACTTCTCCTAGGTACTAGAGCACTATCCGGAGCCTTACTAGCTTCAGCCGCAAGTAATACATCTACTCCTCGCTCCTTCTCCCTTTTTTTCTTATTGATGATCTTGGCATTGAACTGAACATAGACTAGGTTGTTCAACCTTGTTGAATCTAGCCTATTCCTTTTCTTTGTATGAATCTGTAGAAAAGAAAACAAAAGTGTTAATATTGTTAAATGTCAATCATGTAAAGTTTTACTTAATAGTACTAGTTAGTAAATTACTTAATACTTACCCCCTCAAAAGTGCTCCAATTCCGCTCACACCCGGAGGAACTAGTTGTTAAGGAGAGGATCCTCATCGCCATTTTTTGCAAGTTCAATGTTTCAACACCATAGTTGGACCACCAACCAACTACTCATTTAAGAAGGACAAGATAATGAATTATGAGTAACAATGAATTATATATTTATATATAAACGTTATCACATATTATGAAATCATCGATACAAGAACAAAAATGAAAATGGATAAATATTTACCCGGATCATAACTTTCATCATTGTTTTTGTATCCCGCCATGGCCAATTTTCTTCCGAACATTCCGCTAGCATTCTTATACTTCAACAACTCAACATTTATGACTTAATTTTGGACATCAAAATCATCGGGGAAGAACTTCTCAATGCACGTCAACACCCCATTCATGACAAGCGGATCCCTTCCTATGTTGTCATCTTTGAAGAAGTAATAAGGATTCAATAGGTAGCCCGCCAAATGCAATGGACCATCAAGCCGCTCTCGGGACTTTGCATCATTAATATCTAAGATTGGCCTATAGTTTGCCTCATTGAATTTATAAGCATCTTTAATATCTTCCTTCGAATCTTTTAGTCCTCCATACAAAAATCCCATTGATGGCTTCCGATCCCCATCAACAAGGCGGAGAACCTTCACTAAAGGAGCAAACACTTTCAAGCATAATGTTACACCATTCCAAAATGGCAAACTTAACACTGTAGCCGCCGCCGATTTTCCCTTCACATGCTTGGACCATTTACAAGTGTCCCATTCATCGGAGGAAAACATAAGCCTTAACTCTTTTTTCTTATCCATCAAACTTTGCAAAGTTAGAAATGAAGTTGCAAATCTAGTAACCCCCGGCCTCACTATGTCTCTTTTCCTTGTAAACTTCCTCATCAAAGATAATGTCTTGTGATGTGCATATATGAAGATAGTTAAGGCCTTTGCCTTCTCAATCACCCCTTTAAATCTAGGTGTCTTGCCAATTCCTTCAAGCATGAGGTTCAAAGTGTGAGTGGCACAAGAAGTCCAAAAGATGTTTGGTCTCTTACTGTTCAATAAATTCGCCGCCGCCATATTGTTAGAAGCATTGTCCGTCACCACTTGAATGACATTTTCTGACCCTACATCATCAATAAACTTATCTACATAATCAAATATATATTGCCCGGTGTGGGCCTCCTCGGAGTCTTCCTTAGAAGAAAGGAAACACGTGCCTTCCTTGCAATTTACACACAAGTTCATGATGCTCCTTCTTTTTCGGTCGGTCCAAGCATCGGTCATAATAGAACAACCATTCTTTGCCCACTCTTCTTCTTGCTTCTTAAGTGATTGCTTAGTCCTCTCAACCTCTTCCTTCAATAGCGGCTCCCTTAATTGGTATTGGCTTGGTGGTTGGTAACCCGGGCCAAATTGACCAACGACTTCAACAAATCTTTTGAAGCTATCATTATCAATAGCATGAAATGGAATGCCGGCTTCATACACCCAACGTGCCATAAATTGATGGACATCATGTGTTCTTTTCTTCCAAAGCAAATCATTAATATTTTGTGGCAGGGTCCTTTTGCTTGTATCCATTGATGCATCGGGATTGATAGTGGATGCATACCTATCTATAGGTCCAAGCTCACGAGGCCTCTTCATGCCAATGGTCTCTATCTCTTCGAGTTCATCTTCGTCAACAACATGAACCTCTTGCCTCACTTCCTCCAGATCTTTTTGCTTTTCCTTTCTCTTCTTTTGTTCTGCTTCTATTGCGCCCCTGCACTTTGCTTTGTCTGCTGTGGTAGATTTTGAGCATGCTGAAACACTCCCTGGAATGCCGGCAATGTGTTTCTTAAGCCTGTAAATGCCCCCGCTACAGATCTTGTTGCACAACAAGCATTTCACCTTATCTAAATTGTTCGGATAAACCAACACTCCATAATCCCACCCTACATCACCCGAACTGCGCTTCAAAATAGTTTGATCTCCCGAAATAGCATCGGTAATTGTATTAGATGTCGCGGAAGAAGAATTTGCCATAAAGTTTGAAGTGTTGATTCTTTTGAACGACCTGTAAAACTTATAATAGAAAAGAAAATCAAAGACAATCAAAGTAATTAGTAAACCAAAAATTACTAGCTAAAGGCTAAAGACAAGACAACAATCAAAGTAAACCAAAAATTTTCATTTTTTTTTTGTAAATAGCTATTTCAAAATAAACACCACATGAATTGCTGTGCTTATAAGTTATAATCTGATGAATATTATGATATATATGTTCATTGATTTCTTTAAATGAAAAACAAATGAAAGAATAATTTGATGCCTTAATAGTTAATACTTTTTTATTGTTTTATTTTGATAGGTTGCACAAATAACAAAATTCAGCGAGAGGGCACAATTCGGAGTTTGGAAAAAAAAATTACTCTGTGAGCGATGTCGGCCAAGGAGAAGAGGGTAAACCCTCTCGATAGGGCTGAGCGTTGAGGTCGGGCTGAGCGTCGAGATCGCGACAATAGGGCTGAGCACTGACGAGTGACGCCACTGAGGTTGGCCGGATAAAAAAAAAAAGGGCTGAGCGTTTGAGATCGGGCTCTCTGATGTCGGCCGGATTAAAAAAAAAAAGGGCGTCGAGGTCGCTGTGTAGCCTGGCGCTGGAGAAGGAGGTGGTCGGGGCTGCACTGGAGGCTGGCGCTAGAGGCTGTCAGGGCTGGCGCTGGAGGCGGCGCTGGAGGTTGTCGGGGCTGGCGCTGGAGGCGGTGCTGGAGGCTGTCGGGGCTGGCGCTGGAGGCGAAGTCGGCGATCGGGCTGGCAGCTGGAGGCGGAGGCTGTCGGGGCTGGCGCTGGAGGCTGTTGGGGCTGGCGCTGGAGAGGGACGCCAGAAAACCTAAGCCTGCCGCCTGCGAATCCTGCGATTGATTTTTATCTTTTTTGATTTTATAACAGATAAAAAAGGATCAGCAGATTTAATTTAAGTCAAAACTGATCACAACCGTCTGTTGCACCAATCGGCCCCTACTCCAAATGGCATGCAACGAACGGTTGTGATTTAATTTGGGCTGTAACTTATACCATCCAGCCCTCCCAGCCCGCCTGGCCTGCCCAGCCCGCCTTGCCCGCCTAGGCGGCCGCCTAGCCCCGCCTGGGAGCCTGGCCGATTTTCTCCACCGCCTAGGGGCTAGGCCGGGCGGTGGGGGGCCGCCTAGCGCCTAGGCGGCCGCCTAGGCCGCTTTTTAGAACACTGGTTGGAACGATACGTGCGCGGTGGCCGCGCACAAATCTCAAAAACATGAAAAGGGGCAAAAAGATAAATTACTGACGTCTAAGGATTAAAAACTACCTAGAATCATCTAATCTTGAAAAAATACACCTAAGGATAGTTTTTAAAGCAAACAAACACTTAAGATTGAGAGTATTATATCATATTGGACTAAGACGCGAATAAACTAAATTGTAAATATGCATCAGTGTGCCTAAATACCAATAGAGAAGAAGCATATATTCGCATTTCACATCATTTTCGCTTGAACAACACAAATTTATACTTTAGCATAGTATTAGCAATCCATACAAGGACACTCTTATTTAGTTGAAATTCGATAAAGAACATAATTAGCCAAAATTTGCTCTTTTTATAAGATTTCTCTTTTATTATCCCTTAGATAACCTAATGCAATATGTCTCATGTAAAGAATATAGGTTGACATCCCCTTGCTAGTTGACCAGGGGTGCCGGGCTTCGAGATGCCTCTGCGAACTATTTGACTTAAACGAGTTGCAGAAAGTCTAAGGAACCATATGGAGAGTCCCGTATATCAAGAATATGACTGGCAACTCCAAGCCAGTTGGCTTTAGATACCGAGCACATGGCTCCTTTGGTGACGTTCTTGATATATATATATATATATATATATATATATATATATAGGGTCGGGATCCAGATACACGCTACTTTGCCACAGAGTTAGACACACATCATCCAAATCCTTAGATAGAGGCCGGTTTCAGACTTTTTTGATATTTTGTAAGGATGATCAACTTCCCTTAGATAGAACATCCATAAAAAATCAGCACGTTATAAACCCTTTAGGTGCATCAAATCTAAAAACATTATCGACTGTTCATTTTAACTATTAAATTGAAAGAAATATTTGATTAGTCTATAGGTTTTAGAATACATTGATTTTTTGCTGATGTGCTATCTAAGGCAATGTTATCACCCTCATAAAAAATCAACAAATTCTAAAACCTCTATGGAGGGTTTTGGAGATGCGTGTCTAATTTTGTGGCAAAGTAGCGTGTTTCTGGAGGCTTCAATGTATTGAAGGCGTGACTTTATAGGCCCGTGTATTGAAGGCTTCAATGTATGATTCTCTATTAACATACATAGAGGTTTCCAAATTTACTAATTTTTTTACGAAGATGATATCTATGTTGAGATGATCGATCATCCTTGCAAAAAATCAACAAGTTCTAAAACCTCTAAGCATTTCAAATAAACTCATCATATTAACGGTTGAAATGGACGGTTGATAAAGCTTCTAACTTTTTGATGAACCTAGATGTTTCAGAATTTATTGATTTTTGATGAATATGATATCTATACCAAGATGATCACCCTCACCAAAATCAGTAAATTCTGAAACCTCTAGGTGTATCAAAATGATAGAAGTTGTATCGTCTGTCCATTTCAACCATTAATTTGATGAGCTTATTTGAAATGCTTAGAGGTTTAAAAATTTGCTGATTTTTTCTGAGGATGATCATCTCAACATAGATTTCATCTCCAAAAAAAATTAGCAAATTTTGATGCTTCTATGTAGTTAATAGAGGAGCATACATTGAAGCCTTTAATGCATAGGCATAAAAAGTCACGCTCCCTTATATATATATACTAGTAATGCTCATGCCTGTCGGCACGCAAAAGATTTCGAGAGCGGAGATAATATTTTGAGGAAGTGACAATATTTAAAAGGTGGCAATAAAATATTTTGAGAGCGACAACAATATTTCGAGGGAGATAACAATCTTTAGAGGGTGATAACAATATTTGATAAGCGCTGATAATATTTACATACAGTCCCTCGCCGCCTCCAGCGGCTATGGCTGCCCATGACGTCGACAATTGCAACATCGATATCCGATGGTTTGCTTTCAGGAAAGATAGTCGAGATCGCTGCAAGATGGTGATGGCCCACACAAACAATAAAAGTTATTTTTCTCCCTTTTCTCCTGTGTGCATGGTTTAAAGGAAACTCATTATTGGCAGATGATGAAAATGGAAAAAAAAATGGATTACTTACATTCCACTTCTTGATATAGGGACTAATATAAATGCTTGAAAGTATTGAGCAGTGTTACTGATATCATCACATTATATAATGTTGATAGACACAATTCATACTAACACAATTTCAATTCATATCAACTAAAACAAAAAAATATATATAAATTCTCTGTGATTTGCTTAGATGAGTTCATTTTCATAGGTAATTAGGATAATAGATAATATTGATTAGGCAAAACATAACAAATTCTAGGTGTGCATGACAAAGACGGGAAATGGAGTGATGCATATGGTAAAAAAAAAAAACCTTCTTCAATGGGGCAGAAGATCAAAGAGGTCATCAATAGTTGTTGCAAGCAAACGTGTTGGAGCCTATTTTTCAGTTGCAATGAATAGGGAAAAAATCATCATTGACACAAAAAATAACCAAAGATCTACAACACAGGAAAGGGGGTGATCAAGAGTGACTTGTCTGTGATCGGATCATAAGATTACAAGCTTTACATCTAATAATTTTTTTTTTTTACAATCCATCTTGATCTATAATCTTTTAAGCATCGAGAAGAAACATGAAGTATCCACCTCAACCAAGGGCTTTGATGCAAGTAAGAATGCCAAGTAGCGAATTACTCCTGTAGCCATAAGGGCGGAGGAGGGGGGTTACACCTTGTAAATGCATAACTCTTCTGCAAGGAAGCACAGGTCTATTCATCAATGCAACTGAGCTCAATGCACCTTTTAAAAAAAATCGAAGCAAGACAGCTTCAGTGTTTTGACAAACATACGAATCAGAGAAAGGCTTAATCTCAACCCCTATTTCAAATGATGTCATAGTTGAAAAAAATTTATTGATGGAGACTGAGCTCTAAGCTCCTTTAAAAAAATCAAAGCAAGAAAACCCCAGTATTTTGTCAAACATACGACTTAGAGAGGCTTATTCCCATCCCATGTCTCAAATGACGTCGCAGTTGAAAAAAAATAAAGACAATGACCAAAAATATTATTAAAAAATTAGAGACAATGACCAAAAAGATTTCTGAGAGCACACAGTCGCAAAAAAATAAATAAATAAATAAATAATTGTAACATTTGCAGCAACAGTAAATATATAGCTCACAGAACTTGATGTCATATAAATAGAAAAGCTTCTAACTTGTGAATAAATTTCTTCATAAAAAATCATTTTTTCAAAGTACATAGGAATCATTCCATTCCTTTTCTTTAGCCGGTATTACCTTGTCGAGCCAAATATCAACCAAACAAAGAAGTACATTTTGGTTGATTTAAAGTCTTCCATGTTGTAGGGCTAATGCAGGTGATGGTTCGGACAACAAATGAGCAAGATAGTTGAAGAAAAAAAGATTTTCAGATAGCACAAAAAAAAATAAAGAAAATAGTTTACTGAAATTTTTTGAGATAGAGTCCCAACCTGGATGACGGAGATCATGTGTGCAGCGAGGGCAAAGGGTCGATGCAGCGCGATCGGGTCATTCTGCTCGATGAATTCGGTTTTATGAGATCGGATTTTTTTTTCAATAGAAAAAAACAGAAAAAAGAAATAGAGGATCAAAAAAAAAATTCGTAGACCAAAAATCATATATATATATATATATATATATATATATATATATATATATATATATATATATATATAGAGAGAGAGAGAGAGAGAGAGAGCGAGAAGCTCCGGCGGGAACCATATGGATGCACGGGATTCGGGATCGAGGCCATGAGGGAGGAAGTCGGGCCTTCCTCCCTCCCTCGGGTACTGCTTTGGATCAGTGTTCTAAAAAGCGGCCTAGGCGGCCGCCTAGGCGCTAGGCGGCCCCCCAACGCCTCGCCTAGGCCCTAGGCGCTCCAGAAAAGCGGCCAAGCTCCCAGGCGAAGCTAGGGGGGGCAAGGCCGCCTAGGTGGTCTAGGCGGAGCTAGGTTGGCCAGGCGGGCTGAGGCTAGCTAGGCGGGCCAGGCGGGCTGAAGCTAGCCAGGCAGACCATGTATTTTTTTGTTCTTGTTAATCACTTAATCTTGAATTATGGTTATATACTTGTTCTTTAAAATAATGGTTTAGGATAATCTTGAACTTTTATTAATTTTTAAACATAAATATATTATATAATATCAAAATAATAATTAAAAAAAGGCAAAACGCCTAGGCGCCGCCTAAGCCCCGTCTAGGCGCTAGGCGGCCCCCCACCGCCCGACTAGCGCCTAGCGCTTTTTAGAACCTTGCTCTGGATCGAGGCAGAGACGGCTCTACACGATGGATCAAGAAAAGAATAGGGGTCGACTCTTTGTTTGGCTAAGATCATGAGAACGGGGAGGTCCGTTTGATGTCGACCAACCCCTACCCCATTATTGCCCATTTGCTTCCTTTCAGCTGCCGATTCAGTAGAGAAAAAAAAAGAGAATCTGGATGCTGCATCGAAGGGTCCATCTCTCTTTCCCAACCCCGTTTCAAAAAAAGAAAAACTCTTAGACCAAAAATCAGAAAGAGAGGGGGGGGGGGGGGGGGGGGGGCAGGTCTACGGGATGGATCGTGAGCAAGGAACAAAAAATCGATATATTTTGCGAAATATCGCGAAATATATCAGAAAATGAAAGCCCGATACGAAATATGACCTGCAATCCCGAGCAGAACGGGAAATGTCAAAATATCGAGCGGTTTCGCGAAATATCGCGATATTTCCATGAAATATGTCTATCTCCACGAAATATCGCGAGATAAGTAAATGTCGTTTTACTTAATTTTTATTTTCTCCATTTACTTTAAGTTATTATATGTAAATAAGCAAATACCCCCCCATTTGATTTCAATAAAAATATCAAAAAAATCAAAAAACAAAGGAATCAAAAAGTAAACTTTCAGTTTTAGTAGGAGAAAACAGTTTTTATGAATTTTTATAAAATCTACATGGTGAGAAAAGTGATTAAATCAACTCTTTTTTAGCTCAAAAAATTCCACAAGATGTAGAAGTACGAGTGCATCTAGAAAACCATGGTCCGTCTTAGAAAATTTTGAATGTATAAAATTTTTTCTATATAAAAACTCTTTTTTTCAGACTTAGTAAAAAAACAGTGTTTCACATTTCAGCATAACTTTTGCACAATTTCAAATTTGCATAACTTTCTTGTTTTAAGTCCGCTTTCAAAATCGTTTGAAACATTATTTTAACAATCAACTAATCTTTATTTCAAAAATATTTTTATCCAAAAAAAAGATTAAAAAATATTTGAAAAATATATCAAAACCGAACCAAATAAGATTGCCTAAGACTCACAGCCTCAATACATTGAATACATGTTATGTGAAGCTCGACACCCCTAGATAGGGTACAAATATTATTTGAGTGTTCCAAAGTGTGTATCTATACTTGATTTATGACTATCCGGACTTTCACTAAAAAATTCCATCAAAAAATCAATATTTCCACCATTTCTACAAAATTGCAATATTTCCACACTGTCGAAATATTTCCAACGAAATATTTCCATATCCAGAAGGTCGAAATTTCCACCGAAATGGAGATTTCGAACCTTGATCGTGAGAACGGGGAGGTCCATTTGCTGTCGACCAACCCCTCCCCCATTGTTGCCCCTTTGTTGCCCTTTTGCTGCTGATTCAACAGAGGAAAAAAAGAGAATCAAGATGCAGCAATGAAGGTCTATCTCTCTTTCCCAACCCCTGTTTCATAACAAAAAAAATTCTTAGATCAAAACTCAGAGAGAGAGAGAGAGAGAAGCTCCGACGGGAACCCTATGGATGCACGGGATTCGGGATCGAGGCCAAGCGAGAGGAAGTCGGGGCTTCCTCCCTCCCTCGGGTACTGCTTTGGATCGAGGCAGAGGCGGCTCTGCGGGATGGATCAAGAAAAGAAGAGGGGTCGACTCTTTGTTTGGCAAAGATCGTGAGAACGGGTTTGTTTGGCAAATATTAGAGGTGATCACGGGAGATTTGGGCTGGATTTTAGGGGAGAATGAGTGAGAAGGGGAGAGTTTTGGGGCTGGGCATTATCACAGCTGACCGTTGCATCCAGCCCTTAAACCTATTTTCTTTTGCAACCCGATCATAGTCTAGATTTTAGGAGGGAATACTGGGAGAGAGTTGAAGGGGGTTTATGGCACGGCATGCATGATCATAGCCGGCCATTGCATTTAGATCATAAGCCCTTCTCCTTTCACAACCCAATCTAACAGCAATGAACGACTGTGTTTGTCTCTTGAGGTTTGTCTCTTCAGTGTTTATCCACCCCACAAAACCCTGAAATATTATATATATATATATATATATATATATATATAGAGGAAACGGGAAATGAGCTGCCAGCCTATTTCGAAAAAATAGGCAGCCACCCATTTGATGCCCTTAGGAGTCTTAGAATGTGCTGATTTTTTATGAGCATAAGTATCATATCTTGGATAGAACACCCACAAAAAATCAGCACATTCTAAGACTCCTAGGGGCATCAAATGTTAGAAGTTTTATCGAGCGTTCGTTGTCACCGTTAATCTGAAATATTACATTTGATGCCCCTAAAAGTTTTAGAATTTGCTGATTTTTTGTGGGTGTTCTATCTAAGATAAGATGCTTATGCTCACAAAAAATCAGGACATTCTAAGACTCCTAGGGGCATGAAATGGGTGGCTGCCCATTTCATCGAAATGGGCCGCCAGCCTATACCCCGTATCCTCTCTATATATATATATATATATGGGAGGGATACTCTTACTCATGGCCTCTTACTCATATAGTTACCTATGATCTGGGCTCTCCATTAGATCCCGATATACGGATCGGATTAGATGGGGAGTTAAAGCAATGGTGTCCGCATTAAAAGCCCGTATTAAAAGCTCGCATTTAATGCGGACACCATTGATTTAACTGTCCATCTAATCCGAACCGTACGCCGGAATCAAATGGAGGGCCCGGATCATAGGTGACTATATGAGTAAGAGGCCATGAGTAAGAGTATCCATCCCCATATATATATATATATGGGGAGGGATACTCTCACTAATGGGCTCTTACAAATAAGAGTTACTAATGATCCCAGCCATCGGTTTGAATCTGATGGATGACTGGGATTAAAGTGAGAGTATTCCCCTCTCTCTCTCTCTCTCTCTCTCTCTCTCTCTCTCTCTCTCTCTCTCTCTCTCTCTCTCGACTGATCAGCACCAGCCCCGACCCCTCTTCCCGTCCGGATCCGGCACCGACCGCCCCCTCCCGTCCGGCAGCCCCGACCCCCCTCCCGTCCGGCGGCAGCCCCCTTCCCCTCAATCGAGCTACCCCGCCGGCGCTGATCGCAGCCCCGATCTCACTAAAATCGGGGCTGCCGGCGTCGGGGATGAAGATCGGGCTGCCGGCATCGGAGATGGAGGGTGCGGTCAGGGGCTGGTGCGATTGGCGCCGGAGCCGGAGGGGAGGGGGCTGCGCTCGACGGAGAGGGGGGGGTCGATCTGCGCCGGTCGGGGCTGCCGAACGGGAGGGGGGTCGGGGCTGGTGCTGATCAATCGAGAGAGAGAGAAAGAGAGGGGAATACTCTTACTTTAATCCCAGCCATCCATCAGATTCAAACCGATGGCTGGGATCATTAGTAACTCTTGCTTGTAAGAGCCCATTAGTGAGAGTATCCCTCCCCTATATATATATATATATATATATATATATATATATATATATATATATATATATATATATATATATAGGGCTGATCCAGTGAGAAACTCCTTATTTGCGAAACCTTGTGCGAAATCCCCCTAGATGTTTCAGAATTTGATGAAACTTGGTAGGCATGCTACCTATGCCATGTTGATCATCCTCACAAAATTTCATCAAATTCTAAAACCTCTAGGGGCATCAAATGTTAGAAAATTTACTGACTGTTTATAAAAACCGTTAATTTGATTATCCAATTTGATGCCCCTAGAGGTTTTAGAATTTGATGAAATTTTGTGAGGATGATCAACATGGCATAGGTAGTATGCCTACCAAATTTCATCAAATTCTAAGACCTCTAGGGGGGTTTTGCACAAGGTTTCGCAAATAAGGGGTTTCTCACTGGATTGGCTCTCTCTCTCTCTCTCTGTATATATATATATATATATATATATATATATATATATATATATATATATATATATATATATATATATATATATATATATATATATATATATATATATATATATTGTCACACCCCAGAGATCGGTCTTCAGATTTTTGGGGTGTGATAGCTGGTATCAGATTCTTGGGATTTGTTCCTAGGGATAGTTTCGAGAATTAGGAATTTAGGTCTATAGTCTTATTAATTGGTTAGTTGGTTGTTAACGGTAGGACTTTTCATTTCAGATTGTGGGTACTAGAAGCGGTAGTGGAGCGAATTCGTCCTCTAAGCCTGACGGTATAACGAGGATGATGGAGATGCTTCAAGGGATGGCCACTAGGGTTCAGCAGCAACAAACGGCGGCCCAATAACAAACTACCTTAACTCTGACTGCTCTTTCCCAGGCATAGGCTCGCCAGGTAACTGAGGGCGAGCATCAAGGTAAGCTATTGAAAGACTTTCAGATGATGGGACCTCCAACCTTTAAGATAGGGAGAGCCGGGCCCCTTGGTGATAGATCGGTGGTTTCAACAGATAAAGAAAGTCCTTGATGTTTTGGAGGTCGTCAAAGACCGACGTGTCACTCTTGCATCGTACCAGTTTGAGGCAGAGGCTGACTTTTGATGGGAATCGGTTTTGCGTTCAAGGGTAGCTGATCGAGGAGCTATCATCTGGTCGGAGTTTGAGGAACTTTTTCAAAGGAAGTTCTTCCTTGTGATTGTGCAGAACCGGATGGAGGTGGAGTTTCTGGCCTTGTCCCAAAGGTCTCTTACTGTGGCACAGTATGAGGTCAAATTCTCAGAGCTTGCGAGGTACGCTCTGCACCAGGTAGTGACTGATGGCCGGAGGGAAAAGTGTTTTGAGCATGGACTAAAGTCAGAAATTAGGGGTAGGGTTGCAGTCTTCTTGGGTCAATCCTATGAGGTGGTTACTCAAGCGTTGGCCATTAAACAAGAGTTGGAAGAATCTCGTAAGATCCAAGAACAACATTAGGTAGACCACCCTAGTAAAAGGTTTAAGATTTCATCCAAACCACCAGAGGGTGGACAAGGAAAGAAGAATAGAGAGCTACGACTTTGTTATCGCTGCAAGCGGGAAGGACACATTCACAACACTTATCCTTTAGGAAAAATATGTTTTAATTGTGGACAGAGAGGTCATATAAAAGTAGACTGCCCTGATTCACGTGAATGATGTAATGGTTCGATATGTAGGAATGATAGGTGATTTTAGACTTGTGATGTGTTGGATCCTTTTTATGTTGGAATCTTTAAGAAATATAGTTTTTTTTTTTAGTGCACAGTGGGACTAGATCCCAAGTAGCAATATGAGAATCATTTAGGAGCTGGTTACGCAGTTTCTATTGGGAATTACGGCAGAGCGTGTATTATTTCTTCGAAAACTTTGGCAGCTGGCAGAGCTTGCATTGTTACCAATCGGAACTTTGGTAGCTGGTTACGCAGTCCCTGTTGGGACTTGCGGCAGAGCGTGCATTGTTTCTTCGAAAACTTTGGCAGCTGACAGAGCTTACACTGTTTTTATTCGGAACTTTGGCAGCTGGTTACGCAGTTCATGTTGGCACTTGCGGCAGAGCGTACATTGTTTCTTCGGAAACTTTGGCAGCTGGCAGAGCTTGCACTGTTCCTAATCGGAACTTTGGCAGCTAGTTACGCAGTTCCTGTTGGGACTTGCGGTAGAGCATGCATTGTTTCTTCGGAAACTTTGGCAATTGACAGAGCTTGCACTGTTCCCAATCGGAACTTTGGCAACTGGTTACGCAGTTCTTGTTGGGATTTGCGGCAGAGCGTGCATTGTTTCTTCGAATACTTTGGTAGCTGGCAGAGCTTGCACTGGTTCCAATCGGAACTTTTGTAGCTGGTTACACAGTTCCTGTTAGGACTTACGACAGAGTGTGCATTGTCTCTTCGGAAACTTTGGCAGCTGGTTACGCAGTTCCTGTTGAGACTTACGGAAGAGCGTGTATTATTTCTTCGGAAACTTTGGCAGCTGACAGAGCTTGCACTGCTCCAAATTAGAACTCACGGGAGAGCGTGCACTGGCCAGATGGTAGTGCCGTTAAGATAAAATTGGGATAATTTAGTACAAGAAATATGTTAGAGACAATGTCAAGAGGATTGACTATCTATACTATATACTAAAACGGAAGCCTTACAAGGAGCTTCTGTCATGTGGCACAACATTAATTTTAATTTAAGCCTCACATGTTCTGCCTTGTGGCATATCATTAATTTAGGTAAAAATTAATATAGGAAAGAGAAGGTCTGTCCCATTTAGCAAAGAGAAATGTGTCTCAACTGATGGCCATTTTCTCGGCCTATTAATATAGGAAAGAGGATAGTTGTGTCCCATTTAGTAAAGATGAATGTGTCCCATTTAGCAAAGATGAATGTGTCCCAAACATATTAATATAGGAAAAATGATGTTTGGGACACACTTAGCAAAGAGGAATGTGTCCCAACGGGTTAATATATGTGACACCTCTTCTTTCTAACGGATGGCTGTGCGACTGTGTCCTATTTAGCAAAGATGAATATGTCCCAAACATATAAATATAGAAAAGAGGAGGTTTGGGACACACATAGCAAAGAGGAATGTGTCCCAACAGGTTAATATAGGTTATGCCTCTTCTTCCTTATCTGTTTATTTCTTTCCTAATCGTGATTTTCATTTTTTTCCCTCTCCCGTCCGCCATTCAATTAGGCCCTATTGAGATCGATTTCATCAATAGCCTTGAGACGTCTATTAATGGTGATGTCTCTCCTTCCTTATCTATTCGTTTCTTTCCCAATTGGTTATTTGTAATTTTTTTTTCTCTCCCGGTCGTCATTCAATTAGCCCCCAATTGAGATCGATTTCATCAATAGCCTCGAGACGATGATTAATGGCGATGCATGTCCTTATCCCTAGCGTCATTTAATTAGGCCCCAGTATCACCCTCCATCTCTTCCCCTAATCGCACATTTGGTGTAATTTTTTTTTAGATTAAATGTGTGATTTAATATTCTTCCTTTACTCTCCTTGCCTTCAGTAATGAGCATCTAACCTTTGCTCTCCCGATCTTCATTAACCAGTCATGATTTGACGAGTTGTCGCCCTACATTCCTCTCAGACGATGGGAGCCGTTTATCTCCCTATCAATTACTTCTATTTCCAAACTGACCCTATAAAATATGGATATGTCAATGCCTAGCGATTCAAGGGCTTCAGTGGAGACTGTTTAAGGTATTGCTATAATTCTCCTTGCGCCCTTTAACTCATTTTGTTACTATTTAGATTTGATATATTGTTGATGTAATGTGTACTGTGTAGCTATGAATGATCATATTCCTATTAACTTTTTCTAAATTCAACCTTTTTTAGGTTTGGTATATGCAGAGAATTCACAAGGGTTAATCGGAGTCCGGATTAATATGAATTTCCTCATTTATTCATTATTTTTTGTAAAGTCTTGGTAAATGATGAATGATGTTATAAAAGCAATTTATAATATAAAAAATAAATTATTTATTATACTTTTATACATATTACTCCATTAGCAATTGTGGCTATTTTTTATATTCTTTCTCCTCCATATGTTGCATTGTTTTGATGTGGAACAGTGTGTGCGACAGGGAATTCAAAGACTCGTTGAGCCGCGACGGGGTCGCTTGTGCTCCGAGCAGAAACAGGAAGTTAATTAAAACAGGTAATATGGTTAATGGTCTTAACAGCAGGCACGCAAGCAGGGATTCCAATCTAAATTAACCGAACGACCAAAAGCCTAGTTATATCAGCAGAGTTCCAAATGCAATACCAGGGCTAGTAACTAACAGGGAAGCAGAATCTCACAACTCACCAATCAAAGGGCAGCAGTTTTGCATAGATAAAATATCGGATAATAGATCATTGGCGCCACCCTTCAATATTGACCGGGGAGAGAAACTCACCTACTGAGGACTATGGGGAGCCTCAGGGATCTCAACTGGTGGAGGGGTCGAAGTCGAGGCGGTGTCCTCAGGTGGGGCCGGAGCTTGAGCGAGGGCCCGGAGGGCTAGCACGTTAGGATGCACGGGCGCGCCGGGATGCCAACGTTGATGGTTCTCCGAGATGCCCAGCCGTGCTTCCGCGTCCTTGGCGACGAGGTAGGAGATGCGATCCACGTAGTCCTTCACGCTCTCGCCGGCGTTGAACCGGAAGTCGAGGAAGGGCGACCGGATGTCGAGAAAACCGTCTTCGTCGTCGATCAAGCCGTGATCCACATCGGGGTCGGCCATGCCGTCATGCCGAGATAGGGGCTGTCGGGATTGGGGGTTTGGTGCTTGGATTTGGCGCGGGGAGGGGAGGGGTCGGGCTGGGTACGGGTTGGGTTGGATCAGGTTGTGAGAGAGGGAGAGAGGGAGAGGGGGGCTGGGTGGAAGGGTTCGGTGGGCTGGGGGGTTCGGGCAAGCAGCAGCAGCGGCAGGAGGGAGAGGAAAGGGGGGAGCGGGCCGGTGGGCTGGGGTGCGGGTAGGCAGCAGCACCCCGGGAGAGAGGGGAAGGGGGAAAGGGGGGGGGAGTCGGTGGGCTGGGGCCCCGGGTAAACAGCAGCAGCGGCAGGAGGGAGAGGAGCGGGGGCGCGGGCTAGTGGGGCTGGGGTGCGGGTAGGCAGCAGCAGCCCGGGAGAGAGGGGAAGGGGGAATGGGGGATCGGTGGGCTGGGGCCTCGGGTAAACAGCAGCAGCGGCAGGAGGGAGGAGAGAGGGGTGGGGCCGGCGGCTAGGTGAGAAGGGGAAAAGGGGATGGGAACATGGGTAGTCCACTAGGGTTTCACACGCCTAGTTGGAGGCCTAGGGTTTCACACACCTAGGTATGGCTCGGGTTTCACACGCCTCACCTTAACTCTCTCACACATGTGGGAAGAGATAAAATTTTTATTCATTGCATACTGAAAAGAGAAAAGAGAGGCCTATAAATAGGCTTACAATGACAGATGAAAAAGCCCACAAACCGAGGTGGGACTAAAAGTTCACACACCAAATAATGAAACAGAAAAAGAACCCATAGCCAACATGGCTAGAACCACATGCTCAGGTGCCGCCTCCTGCGCTGGTACACTCGCCAGGGCCGAGGCTCGATGTCCCCATCATTCTCCCCAGGTGGGAGAGAGCTCGACTCCGTCGAGTGAGGAGCTGCAAAACTCTCGTACTGCTCCAAAGTGTCAGGATCCAACTGCTGAAGGTCGCTGCGGTCGACCCAGGTGTCATCAGAGGCGGGTCTTCCCTTCCAACGGATCAGATACCGTCGGGTGCCACCGTCCTTACCGGACACGATCTCATCATCCACAATTTTATCTATTTTCCCTGCTGCATAATGTGGGGGAATTTCTGGAAGTGGGGGTAGGGAGGGACTCTCAGAAAATGGGTCTTGGGAAGGCTCCTCTATGAGGGGATTATTAGGGTTAAAATCAGGTCCCTTGTAGGCCACTAGGTCCTCGATATTGAAGGTGGAACTAATGCCGAAATCTCCAGGGAGATCTACAACATAGGCATTGTCATTCAGCTTCTTTAAAATTTGGAAAGGGCCCGCACTGCGTGCATGCAGCTTTTTTACAGTTCCCGGGGGAAACCGTTCCGGACGGATCCGGACCATTACATAATCACCCACATTAAATGTTTTAAATCTCTTCCTGAGATCAGCTCGCAGCTTATAGGTAGCATTACTCTGCTCAATTTTATCTTTGATTTCCCTGTGTAGTTCCTGGACATGCGATGCAAATGCGGATGCTGACTCAGAGACTTGATGATAGTTAGCCATGGGGATGAGATCTACAGGCTGCCTAGGTTTAAAACCATGCACAATTTCATGGGGACTCAGACCAGTGGTCCTATTGACAGATGCATTGTAAGCAAATTCAGCGATGGACAATTTTAGATCCCAAGTCCCGACATGCTCACCTACCAAGGTGCGCAAAAGGTTTCCCAGACTTCGATTCACTACCTCGGTTTGGCCATCAGTTTGTGGGTGGAAAGCGGTAGAAAACTGGAGCTTAGTGCCCAACTTGTGCCAAAGGGTTTTCCAGAAAAAACTGGTGAACTTGACATCTCTGTCAGAAACAATGGTCTTGGGCAGACCGTGCAATCTGACGATACCGTCAAAGAAGATTTTTGCCACCCTCGAAGCGTCAGCTGTTTTGGAGCAGGGCAAGAAATGGGCCATTTTGGAGAACCGATCCACGACGACCAGAATCGAATCGTGTTTCCTTAGGGTTTTAGGAAGGCCCAGTACGAAGTCCATGCTGATATCTTGCCATGGACAATTTGGGACCGGTAACGGAGTGTAAAGGCCAGTATTCTGCTTGTGTTGTTTGGCTAGCTGACAGGTGTGACATCTGCCGACATGCCTAGCAACATCGCGCTTCAGACTCGGCCAATAGAACCGGTACTCGACGGCCTCAATTGTTTTCTCATTCCCGAAATGACCGGCAAGGCCTCCAGCGTGCAACTCCCACACGAGAAATTCACGTAAGGATGTTCGTGGGATGCACAGCTTCCGTCCCCGAAACAGATATCCATCATGCATAAGATAGCCGTCAACTTCGGACAGGGTCCCGTCCCTCAATAACGCATAGGTTTCGCTGAAGTCGGGACATGACTCATACTCGGCTTTAATCCTAGCAAATCCTTCAACTGCCGTGGTTAATTTGGACAGGATGAACACACGACGGCTGAGCGCATCAGCAGCTTTATTCTCAACTCCCGCTTTGTGGCGCAGACTAAATGTGTAGTCCTGGAGGAACTCGACCCATCGACCATGTCGCGCATTTAGTCTCTTCTGGGAGTAAATATAACGGAGAGCCTCGTGATCAGAGAAAATAACGAACTCTTGAGGCAGGAGGTAGTGTCGCCAATGGCGAAGCGATTGGATTACCGCATAGAACTCCTTGTCATAGGTGGAGTATCTCTGTCGGGTATCATTTAGCTTCTCGCTAAAATAGGCAACCGGGTGACCTTCCTGGGAAAGGACTCCACCTATCCCGAGCCCAGATGCGTCGCAAGCCACTTCAAAAACCTTAGAGAAGTCCGGGAGACGCATGACAGGGGCCTCAACCATCCTTTTCTTGATTTCGATGAATGCTCTCGTGGCGGCATTAGACCAGGTGAACTCGCCCTTCTTCAGACAGTCAGTCACTGGGGCCATGATGGTGCTGAACCCCTTAATGAACCGACGATAAAAGGTGGCTAGCCCATGGAAGCTTCTGACATCACGAATAGTCTTGGGCTCAGGCCACTCTTCGATGGCTTTGACTTTTTCGGGGTCCGCAGAGACTCCCTCGATAGAAACTACGAATCCTAAGAATTGGACTTGAGTTGTGAAAAATGTGCACTTCTTCGGATTCGCATACAGCTCTTCTTGCCTTAATACGGCACAGACTTGACGCAGGTGGTCTAAATGTTGCGCCCGAGATTGACTATAAATGAGTATGTCGTCAAAGTACACCACCAGGAATTTACCCATAAATGGGCGGAGTACTTGCGTCATTACCCTCATAAAGGTACTCGGGGCGTTAGTCAACCCAAAGGGCATGACCATCCATTCATATAGTCCATCCTTAGTCTTGAACGCAGTCTTCCACTCGTCGCCAGGACGGATGCGAATTTGGTGGTAGCCACTCTTCAGGTCGATCTTGGAGAAGATGGTAGCTCCGGACATCATGTCCAGCATGTCGTCCAGCCGCGGGATAGGGAAACGATACTTGACTGTTATTTTGTTGATGGCGCGACTATCGACACACATACGCCATGATCCGTCTTTCTTAGGCGTCAGAAGGGCGGGGACCGCACACGGACTCATACTCTCCTTGATAAAACCCTTTTGTAGGAGTTCGTCAACTTGCCTCTTCAACTCCGCATGTTCAGTAGGGTTCATTCGATAGTGCGGCAGGTTGGGAAGACTTGCCCCAGGGACCAAATCAATGGCATGCTGTATGTCGCGCATCGGGGGCAGTTGGTCAGGGAGATCTTCAGGGAAAACGTCAGCAAACTCCCTAAGCACGGGGGTGACTTCGGGGGGAATCGACTGGCCGGAGTCCTTAGGGGTTTCTCTAGCTACGAGGATGATGATAGGAGCTCCCTGTTCTACCTCGTGACTCAGCTCTTTGGCGCTGACAAAACTAACGCTCTTGGCTTTCTTTGCGGGGGTAGTCTTTTGCTCGGTTTGGGCACTCTTGGGTGGGGAGGGAATCAATTTAACTTTCTTGCCCTCATGTTCAAACAGACACATGTTTGAGCGCCCATAAATGAGAACGTCGTTGTCGAAAAGCCAAGGTCTTCCTAAGATGACTTGGCCCACATCCATGGTCAGGACATCACACCAGATTTTGTCCTGGTAGATGTTGAAATTGATGGGCACTAGGCATCTCTGCTTGACTTCCATGGCAGTGGAGTTGATCCAAGACACTTGATAGGGACGAGGGTGGGGGACGGCCTTGAGGCCAGTTTTGGCGATGACAGCAGACGACACGGCATTGATGCAACTGCCACTGTCGATGATGACCTTACAGTTTTTATCCCCTATCTTGGTGAACGTGTGGAAAATAGCGGTGCGCCTCCAATCATCTTGATCCTTGGGTTGGGATAGCGCGCACCTAACGACTGACACGGTGGGGAACGACGACTGCCTAAGACAACTCAGAATGGCTCCGTCATCATCATCATCAAAATCTCCGTCTTCTTCTTCTTCTGCCTGGTAGATGAACTCTGCTTCTCCAGGCTCTACTGCTTCAATGGGGTTGCCATCGACAATGTTGACTCTGACAGGGCTGGGGCAGTTGGCAGCCACGTGGCCATACCCTTGACACTTGTAACACTTGGTAAGAGGGCTGACTTTGGAAAAGTCACGCTCGACACTCTTTCCTCGGGTGTCCCTCTCAAAACTCTTGTTGGGAATGCTGGGCTTAGCTTGAGATGAGTTGGGGTAGGTCCGATTGGAATTGCTAGGGGAGGGCTTTGGGGGATAGCTCCTAGAGTCAGAATGCCTGTAGGCATGACTGGACCTAGAGGCGTCAAGGTCTTGTACTAAAGCGTAGGCTCGTTCCAATTCCGTGACATCTCTGGCGAGGAGCTCATTCCTTAGGTCTTCCCTCAGGCCAGACCGGAAACGAGAAAGGACTTGGACAGGCGTTTCGGTCCCAAGGACGTTGCAACGAGTGAGGAACTCATCAAATTTGGCAACGTAGTCTTTCGCCGATTTGCTACCTTGGGTAAACTGGTGCCATTGGTCTAACAGTCGTGCCTGATACGGCGGTGGCACGTACTTACCTTTCAGCTCATTTTTCATGGCGACCCAAGTATCAATCGGGTCCTGGGTTCGCGCAACTCTCAACGCTTCCACATTGGTCCAATACTGGCTCGCGGGTCCGCTGAGCTTCATAGCTGCGAAGCGGACCTTCCTAACCTCAGTTAAAGGATACCACGTGAAATAACGATCCATGGACTGGAGCCAATCCAGGAAAAACTGGGGATCGTGTCTACCGTCAAAGGACGGTACCTCTAACCGGATACTCCGAAGGTACTGATCATCGGGGTCCTGATTGTTCTGCCAGTTGGCCGGGTACCCTTGAGGGGGATTGGGAATTTCAACATGCGGATCGTTCCGCGCTTGTTCCATCCGGTCTAACCGGGCATTGGTGTCGCGTTGATACGCGGCGAGGTTTTGGTTCATGGCGGTTATGCCTTGGGTCAACTCGGCAAGTGCTCTAGTCAGGGCCTCGGGATCCATACTGTAGTTGTCCGACTCGCTAGACTCGCCTAATAGATATGGCCTACCCCTTCGGGTTGGCATGCAATGATAACTCCCAAAATGATGCTAATGATTTTTTTTTTTTTTTTGTTTTTTTTTCTTTCTTTTTTTTTTTTTTTTTTTTTTTTTTTTTTTTTTGAAACTTAATGCACCAGAACTAAGATGAATGCAAGTTGCAGGATCAGGTACAGAATGCAAATGACCTAGCTCTAACCATGCTCTGATACCAAAATGATGTGGAACAGTGTGTGCGACAGGGAATTCAAAGACTCGTTGAGCCGCGACGGGGTCGCTTGTGCTCCGAGCAGAAACAGGAAGTTAATTAAAACAGGTAATATGGTTAATGGTCTTAACAGCAGGCACGCAAGCAGGGATTCCAATCTAAATTAACCGAACGACCAAAAGCCTAGTTATATCAGCAGAGTTCCAAATGCAATACCAGGGCTAGTAACTAACAGGGAAGCAGAATCTCACAACTCACCAATCAAAGGGCAGCAGTTTTGCATAGATAAAATATCGGATAATAGATCATTGGCGCCACCCTTCAATATTGACCGGGGAGAGAAACTCACCTACTGAGGACTATGGGGAGCCTCAGGGATCTCAACTGGTGGAGGGGTCGAAGTCGAGGCGGTGTCCTCAGGTGGGGCCGGAGCTTGAGCGAGGGCCCGGAGGGCTAGCACGTTAGGATGCACGGGCGCGCCGGGATGCCAACGTTGATGGTTCTCCGAGATGCCCAGCCGTGCTTCCGCGTCCTTGGCGACGAGGTAGGAGATGCGATCCACGTAGTCCTTCACGCTCTCGCCGGCGTTGAACCGGAAGTCGAGGAAGGGCGACCGGATGTCGAGAAAACCGTCTTCGTCGTCGATCAAGCCGTGATCCACATCGGGGTCGGCCATGCCGTCATGCCGAGATAGGGGCTGTCGGGATTGGGGGTTTGGTGCTTGGATTTGGCGCGGGGAGGGGAGGGGTCGGGCTGGGTACGGGTTGGGTTGGATCAGGTTGTGAGAGAGGGAGAGAGGGAGAGGGGGGCTGGGTGGAAGGGTTCGGTGGGCTGGGGGGTTCGGGCAAGCAGCAGCAGCGGCAGGAGGGAGAGGAAAGGGGGGAGCGGGCCGGTGGGCTGGGGTGCGGGTAGGCAGCAGCACCCCGGGAGAGAGGGGAAGGGGGAAAGGGGGGGGGAGTCGGTGGGCTGGGGCCCCGGGTAAACAGCAGCAGCGGCAGGAGGGAGAGGAGCGGGGGCGCGGGCTAGTGGGGCTGGGGTGCGGGTAGGCAGCAGCAGCCCGGGAGAGAGGGGAAGGGGGAATGGGGGATCGGTGGGCTGGGGCCTCGGGTAAACAGCAGCAGCGGCAGGAGGGAGGAGAGAGGGGTGGGGCCGGCGGCTAGGTGAGAAGGGGAAAAGGGGATGGGAACATGGGTAGTCCACTAGGGTTTCACACGCCTAGTTGGAGGCCTAGGGTTTCACACACCTAGGTATGGCTCGGGTTTCACACGCCTCACCTTAACTCTCTCACACATGTGGGAAGAGATAAAATTTTTATTCATTGCATACTGAAAAGAGAAAAGAGAGGCCTATAAATAGGCTTACAATGACAGATGAAAAAGCCCACAAACCGAGGTGGGACTAAAAGTTCACACACCAAATAATGAAACAGAAAAAGAACCCATAGCCAACATGGCTAGAACCACATGCTCAGGTGCCGCCTCCTGCGCTGGTACACTCGCCAGGGCCGAGGCTCGATGTCCCCATCATGTTTAGGCATATATAATTTTTAAATAATTGAGGAATTTTTTATTTTCTAAGCATAAATATGAAATTCCTCATTTCTTCCTCTTTTTTGTAAAAGCATTAAAAAGTATCTTATCTCTTCTCCCTAAGCTATTTTGCATTTTTGATGCATATGTAATTTTCAATTAAATATGGCACTTTTGGTTTTTCATTATTATTGTAAATTCTAGTCAAGGATAAACAACAAATAAATGAAATAGCTAATATAAAAACATTTAGAACAATTTCTATCCCGTAATCTTAGCCACTTTTGAATTTTTCTAGGTCTTTGTCGTATCGTGACATGTAGACCTTTTTTGAAGAGCCATAATCCTTCTTTTGTGTGTGAACACGGATCTCTTATAAATTCTATTAAAAATATACAATAAAGATGATAAATACACATCCGATAACTTTTAATGGTCATTTCATGTTTAGGAAAATCATTAGAACTATCTTTCTCTAACAAGTAAAATCACAACCCGACGAGTGAATCATACTCACTCCAGATTATGCAAGTCTTCGGACGGCTATGATGCCATACGTCTATGTCAAAGAGCGTCCATCAAGTTCATCTGAGCATTGCACGGGTTTTTTACTAATAATTGTATAATACTAAAATAGAGCCCTTTCTCTAGCATTGTGACATGTGGACCTCTTTTGAAGAGCCAAAATCTTTCTCCTGTGTGTCAACACGGCTCTCTCTCATAAAATCATATTAAAACCCTACTATAAAGATGATAAATATTCATTCAATTGCATTTAATGGTCATTTGATGTTAATTAGCAGCATAAGTAGCAGTAGCACAAGAAAAAGGTAGTAGTCATAATGATTGAGGCATAATGGTAGTGGTAGTGGTGGTAGTGGCAGTGGTAGTTGTGGTTATAGTGTTTGTAGTCGCAGTCGCAAATGTATTAGTATCTAGAGTAGAAGCAAAAGCAACAAATTTAATAGCAACATGTAGTAGCATTAGTAGCAAAATAAATAGCAGCAACAATAGTAGACTAGTAGTAGTGGTGAAAACAGTAGTAGAAGAATAAGCAGCAATAGACTAGTAGTAGCAGTAGTAGAAGCAGTAGTAGCAGTCGTAGTGGTAACGGATCATAATAATAGTGGTAGTGGTAGTAGAAGCATTAGCAATAATGGTAGTGGTAGTGGGTCATAATGGTAGTTCTAGTGATGGCATTGGCGGTGGTAGCAGCAACAGTAGCTGTAGTAGGGTTACTAGTAGTAGTAGTGGTGTCGGTACTAGACTACTAGTAGTAGTAGTGATTTAAGTGGTACTTCAAATTACGATAAATTTGGGCACACATGTTGTAATGGATAACCAACCATCTGAAAAATGTTGTGCAACAAATCCATCTAGTTATGTGGAGAGTAGTGAGGAAGTCATGGATTTACTATATGAGGAATCAATTTTACACAACGCAAACCAAAGGAGTTTAGTGTGCAAATACGGAATCCAAATGAATAGATAATTAATAAAGCCAGTGTAGGTACACTAAGATATGAAGAGCTTTGATGTGCACACAATGTGAATTTTGAAGAGTGGAGAAATGTGTGCTTCACTCACAACTCAGTTGGCACTCAAGCCAAGCATTTGAAACAAAGATAGTTAGAGGAAACCCGCTAGATTGCTAGGGGATATCGTAAGCTATACGAAGGCCAATGAAGCTCATGCACCCGAACAAAGATTAGCACTAACAAGGTCCCTCTATTGTAATTGCAGCATGAGAGCAACCAAACTTAAGTTATTCCTTCTTTTATATAGCCACATCAATGCAAACATGGAAGAGATGAGTGGTTTCAAGGAGATAAAAGATAATAGCAAATCGTCAAACACCCGACAATCCACTATCCAGCACCAAATTATCATTTCTCAATCACTTCATCGAATTATAAATCAAACCTAAAGAGATTCATAGCCAATCGACAGCTTATCTAAATTATAAATACCGCAAACCCTATTAAGAAAAAAAAGAAAGTAGAGACTCAGGTCCATAGAAAGGCAATCAAATTCATCCAGGAAAAAGAATCACCAAACGAAAAGAAGAAGAAAATCAAATTGCAGCTACCAACCACTCAAAGATTGATGGAACAAATAGTGGGACCAATCACAATCCACAGGAAAGGGTTTCCGAGGCTGAACAAAATCCCTAAAAGCAAAAGGGTCTCAGACTAACCAATCCGAACAGCCAAGAAACGGCTCCAATTCGAACAAGATTGGAAACCCACAAGAGATTAATCTAAGAAGCACGCACAGAAGGGCACAGAGGGGCGGAGCGCTGACCTCTCTGCCGGAGTGGTTGTGGGCAGAGGCGGAGGTGGAGGCGGAGGCCTTGGAGTCGGAGTCGTCGGCCGGGTCCTCCCCCCCCCCCCCCCCCCCACGGGGATGAGCAGCTCCCGATCCCTCTCTCGGTTGCCCATCATCACGTTCGGCGACTTGTCGTCGTCGCCCATCAGCTGTTCGCTACCTCCAGGTCAGCATGTGAGACCTGGGGACTGAAAGAAACTGCTGAAGGAACTCTCTCTCTCTCTCTTTCCCTCCCTCTCTCGACTTGTGGGTAATGGTGGTAACGGGTCGGGTTCGGGTTCGGGTTCGGGTTCGGGTTCGGGTTCGGGTCCTATGCATACCCATACCTATTAGTATAAGTGGGTTTATATCCAACCCATACCCATTCCGATAAAAGGGGTCCATGCCCAAACCACACCCATTCGGGTTTCCGGTTATACATTGGGTATAATTTTGAGGGTAATGTATGTTAGGTCCCGGACAACAATTTGGTTCAATAAACAAGACACTCCTAAGATCCCTTTAAGTGGAGGTCCCAAATTTATTTCATAGACCCAAAATTATCCTCACATGCTCTCCACTCTCCCATCTCTCGCGATCTGACATGGCAGTGGCGGAGACATCACGAGCAACAGAGGTGGTAGCGACGGAAGGGCATGACACCCTCCTCCCATCTGTTGTCCTCAACATCTGCGACGACCCCGGCCAGCGGCGACAAGCAGCAGACCCAAGAGGCGGGCGGTAGATGGAATTCAATTCGGTTAGGATTCAGTTTAGGATTATGTCTGGGGTTCTGTGGGTGCAAAATCTGGCTAACGCCTAACAGTGGTACCCGTCAACCTTGCTTGGGGCCCGCGAAGACGACAATGGGACCCGCTAGTCCTGCTTGAGACCCACGAAGACGACGGTGGCACCCGCTAGCTCTGTCTGGGGCCCACACATACTATCCGGGGCCTAGTAAATGCCGCCCGGGTATTTACCAAAATCTCCGATATTCCCAAACCTCTATAAATAGTAGACCCGACAAATAATCCAAACTGGAATTCATTATTCGAAACTTCACTTTCTGTTCTCCAGAGCTCTCTGAACCTTTTGTTGATCAAACTTCAGTCAAGCTTGCTCCATCCTTTGACTACTTGTATAAGCACTTCTCAGCCTGTCGAGAGTAGCTCTACTTCTTTAGAGATAGTGGATTCAAAGGTTGCGTCTTACCGCACGGAGACATAGGCTACGGCCGAACTCCGCCAGCACACGATGTGTCTGTGGGTGCAAATTTTGGCGAGAAGTTTGCAAATAGCAGGACCCACCGGCCCTGCCTGGTGGGCCCACGAAGACTACCACGGGACCCACCGGCCCTGCCTGGTGGGCCAACGAAGACTACCGCGGGACCCACCGGCCCTGCCTGGTGGGCCCACGAAGACTACCGCGGGAACCACCGGCCCTGCCCGGTGGGCCCACGAAGACTACCGCGGGACCCACCGGCCCTGCCCGGTGGGCCCACGAAGACTACCGCGGGACCCACCGGCCCTGCCCGGTGGGCCCACGAAGACTACCGCGGGACCCACCGGCCCTGCCCGGTGGGCCCACGAAGACTACCGCGGGACCCACCAGCCCTGCCCGGTGGGCCCACGAAGACTACCGCGGGACCCACCGGCCCTGCCCGGTGGGCCCACGAAGACTATCGCGGGACCCACCGGCCCTGCCTGGTGGGCCCATAGGGACTACCGCGGGACTCACCAGCCTTACCTGGAGGATCCCCAGATACGACAGCAGAAATCGCCATTTACCCCGGAATTCCTCTCCTAGAAATCTATAAATAGCAGAGCCTTCGAATGTAAAAAGAGGGATTTTCCAGATCCAGTTTCCAAATCCAGAAACCAGAGCTCTTGAATTTCCAGCTTCTCACCCTTCAACTCTCCTCGATCTTCTTCTTGTCTCTGAAGAGATCGGAGAGCCTTCATTGAGGAGAGCCTTCAGTGACACTCGGCTTGTCGAGGTCACTTTGAGTAAAGTGTTAATGAATTCGGGTTGCTCCCTATAGCACGGAGACGTAGGCTTCGGCTGAACTCCGAGATCATCCCTCGTGTCAACTCTCTTTGATTGCATCTCTCTCTTTGCTCACATATCGAAAGTGATAACTCGAAGTCATCCAGACATCAACATTCTAACCTACCTTTCAATCAACAGATCGAACAACGATCTTCGAATCAACTTCAATTGACTGGTGAGGTGAAGTATTCGGATCGGCACGAAGATTTTTCCCCCACAGTTTGGCACCGTCTGTGGGATTCGTTCGAAAAGCTCAGTGCGCTTAACGACAACATCAGATCAGTTGAGCAGACAACTGATCTTCAAAGTCATACTTCTCAGCTCCCTCGGTTGAGCGGACAATCGATTGGACACGAGCGATCTGGTTGCTTCCTCCGCTTTCACTAAATTGCGAAGACTCTATCAGGATCATCCAGAGGGAAGTTACTCACAACGACATCAGTTTCGGCTTACTCACAACGACATCAGTTTCGACCTGCTCACAACGACATCAGTTTCGACCTAAGACTCGCTCAATGAGTCGGCGGCTCAACTTCAATCCAACAACCCACTCTTTCTAGACAATCCATCGTCGATAACTCCCGTCGATATCTTAAGCCTTTCAATTATGACTCTCCTCCAATACCTATATTGGGGGTGATGTTCGAAACGAAAGGGCTCACCTGAAGACTACAATGAGGTGATAGGCAAAGGTATGTGTTACATATCTACAAAGTCTGAGGTGCATTTGCTGCCTCGGCATTCGGCGAAGCCCAAGGAGACAGTCTTGGCACTCGAATGCAAAGTCCGAGGCACACTCGCTGCCTCGGCATTCGACGAAGCCCAAGGAGACAGCCTTGGCACTCGAATGCAAAGTCCGAGGTGCACTCGCTGCCTCGGCATTCGGTGAAGCCCAAGGAGACAGCCTTGGCACTCGAATGCAAAGTCCGAGGCACATTCGCTGCCTCGGCATTCGGTGAAGCCCAAGGAGATAGTCTTGGCACTCGAAGACATAGTTCGGAGCGATCGCCGCCTCTTCAAATTTCATTTCCAATTCTATCCAACCAATGCTCCAAGGTCGATCAACTGCAATAGTACAAAGCTATGTGCCCCTACGTAGGTACGACTGAAACGACGCTTCGCCTAAGTCGACCGATAGAAAGGCACTACGCTGAGTACTCTGAATCATTGGTGTTGCACACGCTCCCGTTATCACGTAAGGACACATACGCCCGTGCCTCACCACAGTTAGATCGGTTCGCGTTGCGACACGACCGACTAACCTGCAACAGTACAAAGCTATGTGCCCCTACGTAGGTACGACTGAAACGGCGCTTCGTCTAAGTCGACCGATACAAAGGCACTACGCTGAGTACTCTGAATCATTGGTGTTGCACACGCTCCCGTTGTCACGTAAGGACACATGCGCCCGTGCCTCACCACAGTTAGATCGGATCGCGTTGCGACGATTGACTAACCTGCAACAGTACAAAGCTACGTGCCTGAGACGTAGGTTCGACTGAAACGGCGCTTCGCCTAAGTTCAACCGATACAAAGGCACTACGCAAAATACTTCGAATTCTAACCTTCATCATTCAAACAAGCCCAATGAAATGGCTTTGGTATTCAAAGACAAAGTCCATAGTGTTCCACAGCCCTCGACGCTCAACGAGCCCAGAGAGAACTTTAGTGCTCGCAGACAAAATCTGAGACATTCAAACGAGTCGGCACTCAAAAAGTCCAAGTTTATTGCCCTGACAATGACAAAGTCCGAGACTTGAGTCTCGACATTCGACCGAAGTCATTGATCATGGTCTTAGCGCTATTCAGTAGCAAGACATTCGAATTCTATTCGGAACATCCAAACATCCAATTACTTTCCTAAGGCACACTCTACCTTGGTTAGTTTGCCAGTAGAGGATAACCAAGGAAGCAAGACATTCCAGCTACAATCGACTACATTCAAAGGTCAGCATATCGAATAAATCGTACTTGCACCAATTAGCAGGCAACAACTACTGTGAGAGGGCTTACGATCACGACGACGTTCAGTGCTACAAACGGTCGGTCGGTGGTCGATCTTCCGACTACCGACAACCTTTAGATAGTAACTGGTCGTCTTAACTGATCGGTCAAGACTCAATACAATTTGCAAGATTCAACCAGCGACATATCAAAACGTGTCTCGACACTGGCCGTGTGCGACATCAACAGCCATGACTTGCACTTTCCTACAATACACCTTGCCCAAATGCTCGACATATCAAAGAATCAGTGCATTCAGTTACCCAAAGATTAGATTGCAATCAAGGAGAAGGATACTATTCAAATTGAAGAAATGTGCGAGTAGCATTGCTTCTTGAAATTTACGGATTGGAGAGCATTGAGTTCACCAAAGCATGGAGTGGCATCCATCCACATGGACCATATGTATCGCGCTCTCAAGTGAAGCCCAAGACAAACTGCAATTAGATAGAGTTGCCCACCAAACGGAAAAGGTACCACCGAGTGACCCACTAGCAAAGCTTTCAACCCCATTGTGCAGTCAGCGAGGTCTTCACGTGAGCTACCCACTTTCAACCCCATTGTGCAGTCAGCGAGGTCTTTACGTGAACTACCCACTTTCAACCCCATTGTGCAGTTAACGAGGCCTTCACGTGAGATACCACCTTACACAAATTCACGTGTGTTGTCAGTTAAGTTAATATTCCCTGCGTGATTCGAACAGCGAACACCATTATCAACGGCTATAATTTGCACTCATTGACGTGGCATCCGATCACAAGGGTATCTCGGGCGACTTAACCTGCGGGCTCTTCGTCATCTCTCCGGATCGTAGCACATCGTTGCCCCCGATCGGCCGGCGAAGCTCCTTCGACCTTATCGGCGACCGATTGATAGAGGACCCCCTGCGATCTACTTTGACGGCCACCTCTACGCCACCCTCGGCTCCGATCGGCAGCGCGCACCAGATCGGGGACAACTGCAGCATCTCCCACCTTCACCGACAACGGCAACTCCGTCGCAGATCAGCTGCCGGCGACCGATCGGGCAAAACCAACCGGTCGAGGTTTCAGTGATCGGTCGCCAGGAGGGGTTTTTCTCCCGATTTAGTACAAAATCACCCGATCGGTGCTTCCGATCAGTCGAATTTGCCCGATCGGTCAAATTCGACCGATCGGTCAAATTCGACCGATCGGCAGCCAGTCTCACCCCTCCGACAACAACCTTTCGTCCTCCACCCGATCGGCCAAAAACCCACTAGATCTGGAGCCAGACGCCTATTTCCAACCGATCACTCAAACTTTGATCGGTCGAATTTGTCCGATCGGTCAATTTTGTCCGATCGGACAAATTCGCCTGATTGGACAAATTCGCCCGATCGGCACGACCAAGCAACACCCACTCGATCGGGGCCAGTAGCAGCGTCTCCTTCCCTCCAAGCCGTTGCAGATGGCTGATCAGGCAGCGGCCCCCTCTAGGCTTACCTCGACTTCGATCGGCAACGCCTACCCGATCGGACACAACCGTAACGCCTCCTATGTCTTCACGAACAATTTGGCCGATCGGCTTCTCCGACAGCAGCCCTTCGCCCTCGACATGAACGGCACCCGAGCGGCGAGCAGCAGATCGGAGATCGGCAACTCGACAAACTACTTCTCTGATCATTCACCGATCAATCCTCCTCCCTCCCTCAACCTGATCTCTACCTGATCGCACATACCATGCTATCCTCCACTTCTCCCTTCGGTGCAAAAACAGACGCGAAGGTGTTCAGACTCCCCTTCCATCGGCTGCCTGCATCCGATCGGATTCCAGCACTTGATCACCCTATTAAACAGACCAATCGACTGGCTGAACTCATTCACAGTTTTGCTATCAAGACCAGTGGCTACTCAACTCTTAGCATCAGATCGGTCGAATTTCTACTGGATCGGTCAAAAAACTATGTTTTTTGACCGATCACTTCAACCTCAACCGGTTAAATTTGACCGATCACTTTGACCGATCACCTTGACCGATCACTTTGACCGATCACTTCGACCGATCACCTTGACCGATCGGTCGAATTTCTACTGGATCGGTCAAAAAACTATGTTTTTTGACCGATCACTTCGACCTCAACCGGTTGACTTTGACCGATCACCTCGACCGATCACCTTGATTGATCGGGCGAATTTCTACTGGATCGGTCAAAAAACTATATTTTTTGACCGATCACTTCAACCTCCACCGGTTGAATTTAACCGATCGGTCAACTTTGATCGATCGGTCAAAATTCAACCGATCGATCAAAATTAATCGATCGGTCAACTTTGACCGATCAGTTAGAATTGACCGATCAGTCCTTTGACGCTGACACTCGACAAGCTTCTTTGCATTCGTGACAGGGGGTTGTTAATTTGCACCAAGAATCCAAGCCAGCCTGGGTGGCCTCTAGCTAACTTGGAGGGGGTAACTGTGGGTGCAAATTTTGGCGAGATGTTTGCAAATAGCAAGACCCACCGGCCCTGCCTGGTGGGCCCACGAAGACTACCACGGGACCCACCGGCCCTGCCTGGTGGGCCCACGAAGACTACCGCGGGACCCACCGGCCCTGCCCGGTGGGCCCACAAAGACTACCGCGGGACCCACCGGCCCTGCCTGGTGGGCCCACGAAGACTACCGTGGGACCCACCGGCCTTGCCCGGCGGGCCCACGAAGACTACCGCGGGACCCACCGGCCTTGCCTGGTGGGCCCACAGGGACTACCGCGGGACTCACCAGCCTTATCTGGAGGATCCCCAGATACGACAGCAAAACCCGCCATTTACCCCGGAATTCCTCTCCTAGAATTCTATAAATAGCAGAGCCTTCGAATGTAAAAAGAGGGATTTTCCAGATCCAGTTTCCAAATCCAGAAACCAGAGCTCTTGAATTTCCAGCTTGTCACCCTTCAACTCTCCTCGATCTTCTTCTTGTCTCTGAAGAGATCAGAGAGCCTTCAGTGAGGAGAGCCTTCAGTGACACTCGGCCTGTCGAGGTCACTTTGAGTAAAGTGTTAATGAATTCGGGTTGCTCCCTATAGCACGGAAACGTAAGCTTCAGCTGAACTCCGAGATCATCCCTCGTGTCAACTCTCTTTGATTGCATCTCTCTCTTTGCTCACATATCGAAGGTGATAACTCGAAGTCATCCAGACATCAACATTCTAACCTACCTTTCAATCAACAGATCGAACAACGATCTTCGAATCAACTTCAATTGACTGGTGAGGTGAAGTCTTCGGATCGGCACGAAGATTTTTCCCCCACAGTGTCAACTCCATAGCTCAACACGTGACAACCCAGCGTTCTATAGCACGCATGTAATACCCAATACTTTTGAATTCAGTTTCATTATGGGCAACCCAGCTTTTATTCTTATTACATTGTTGCTAGAATAATTATAATGAACCGTTGTTATCTTTGTTGCGTAAATGCTATATTTCATGCTATTTTGGAACTTGAGTGGGACCGGACCATGGGTCCCGGGTCCGGGTCGTGAGGCGACTTGAACAAAATCGGATGTGGTGGCTCTCAGTGTGCCAATGTATATGTGCACATAAATCAACTTAAGATAAATAATTAATTAATATTTTAGTGAGTCGATCGGACCCAACGAGGTTCGTGTGACTGGCGGGTCACGGCGCAAAGTGAGTTCGAGCGCGAGTCGTTCCCCAACCCCAACCGCTTCCCCTCTCAGCCATTCCCCCTCTCTCTATCTCTCCCTCTCTCTCTCTTTCTCGGATCTTTCTCTCCCCTCTATATCCCCAACAACCCGATCCCATCTCACCTAACCATCTCTCTCTCTCTCTCTCTCTCCTCAAATCCCCCCATCAGCAACTCCCTCTCCCTCACCATCCCGTCACCCCCTCTCTCCCGTCACCTCTCCCTCTCCTTCCCCCTTTCCGTATCTGCGCTCCCCTCACCCAGATCCTTGAAAACCCGGCCCCCGATCTCGCCCCGTACCCAGCTGCCTCCCCTCCCCCCTTTAAAAACCCGACCCCTTCACCCCCCTTTTAAAAACCCGACCCCTTCAACCCCCTCACCCCCACACCGATCTCTCACCTTTCCTGATTCTCTCTGTTCTTCTATGATCTCTTTTTCTCCATCTCGTTGTGGTGTTCGGCGCGCATCAGTCAGAGCAGAAGCTATCGGCGTCGAAGAAGAGGAGCAGTTGGAGGAGGAGTCGCAGCCAGAACCGTCGCTCCCCTTTGACTGAACATGTCAACCCCTTCTCCCCCTCTTCCTCCTTCTCGTTTTTGGTTCTGTTGAGACCGGCCCGAACCCCCAACCCCCGGTGGCCTTCGCCATGTTGCAGCTATGGCTGCTGGCCCGGTGGCCGACAGCTGTGCAGCCGGCAAGGCCAGGCCTAACAGGCCAGTCCCCTTTGCCCCCTTGCCTTGCTGCAATGGTTGCCAGCGGCTAGCTGCCGGTGGCCAGGCATCAGGTGGCACCCAACCACCCTTGGCCAAGCACCACCTGATGTTTAGTCGATTGTGCCAACCCCACTGGTAATCTTCTTTGTCGCTTGCTATCGTTGACTCTTGGTCACCAACGCCGATGAACCCTGACCTCCTCTTGCAGTGCCAACCCAACACCAGTCCAACAAAGCCCTTGCCGCGAGCAGAGAACCCATTCAAGTCGTCATTTTTTATTCTTCTAGCTGCCGATTTAAACGACAATTTTATTTATAATTTTTAACTTATGATCCGTTGCCAATACGATTATGCCCTTGCTATGTCGAGCCATGTGAGCCACCTCAAGGCATCGGCAATCGCCGATCAGCCTCTTCTTGCCGTGAGTCAACCGCTAGTGTTGACCCTTTTTGTTTCAAGTGTGAAGCTTCACTCGGCGTCATCTTGTCACCAAGTCGGATTTATTGATTTTTGTGCCTAAGGATCATAAATAGCAGTTTCTACAACCCTTGCATTCCAATCTCGAAAGTCGATCGGGCATGACATATTTCCTATCGCCAACTCGAGCGTCGGCTCAGTGAGGTTTGACTAATTGCATTACAACAACCCGACCGTATCCGCATCCTAGCCCAAGGTTGTCTCGAGTAGATGGCGAGTCAAACCCCCAATCTTGCCTATACCTGACCCTATCGGTTCACACCTTGGTCACGATGCTGAAGGCTCCTTGGAGCATGACAACACGCTAGTAGTAACACCGACGCGGGTCCGACCATTTAATCGGATTAGTATAATTGGACCTTAGTGCGACTCTTCGCATTAGCAATGCCGACTAGCCAAGACTGTACCATTGGAGCATCATTTTGCATGCCGGTAGACCGGCATTTGTTGATGCCTAAATTGCCTTGATACTTAGTAGTAATCAATGACCGTATGTCCGTTGTGTGTGTTTGACAATTCGTGGCCGTGTTGACACAATCGGAGATGGAGCGGAAGTCGCCTAGCAGAACTTTAATTCTGATCCGATTTTTTTTTGGAATTTCAGAATTCATATTTAATTACATTGTGCGAGAATTGAAAATTTTCGGATTGATTTCGGATGGAATCGAAATTTTCGTTTATACTTCCACACCTAATCCCAAGACAAGCCCATCGTGGGAGGGATAGATAGGAGTTTGAATCTTCTACGATTGCATCAACCTACAGTTGGTATGCATGCCGTGTGGCACTAAGGGCATCGCAGCCGTTGTGACTAATTGTGATTTGCGCTGGGACCGATGGCAAGGCATACATCATAGGTGAATCGCATTCAAACCCATGGTTGCGATACACTTAGTGACATGTGGCTCGCATCGGCTGACTAGATCGGGGTGCATACGGTCGTGGTTGTGTGTAAAGTTTAATCGGACAGCTTGGTATTCTTTGATGGTCCAAATGACACTCATCATCTCTCTCTCTCTCTCTCAATGGATGAGATGGAGTACCATATGCGTCAAGAATTGCTATTTGACGCTACACAGTGGTTGAATAAAAGAGAAGGGTGCTTAACTGTCCACCGCTCACCATCGCTCGCCCGCGGTCTAGCTAGCGACAGGTGATGGCCGACGAAGGGGCAGAGGGTGGGCTATGCTGGTGGCCGATGGTAATGGCATCCTCTTATGGTTCATCCATGTCCCTAAGAAAACGAGGCACAGCAATTAGGATCGTGCTTTGCCAAAAGGACTTAATTTTTAGTCAGTCTCTTTTCAGGAGAAAAAAAAAAACTACACTTTGCTAGAAAAGGAAGGGTACGTGTGTGGGGATTTCCCTAATTGATCTGGACCGTTCCCTAATAATGCAGGACTGGTATCAGTGCAGTGCACAAGTTGGGGTTATAATCGGATGGCTCTCTATCAGCATCCGAAATCCCCACACAGGGTCTCCAGTGGGATACGATCGATCGAGTAAGTACTATAAATATACCCCCGGACCGCGGCGCTCAACACGAGGCCGGTTAGCCCTAACCTCTCTCTTCTCGCTCTTCTTTCGCTCTCTTCTTGCTCCTCTCTCTCTTTCTCATGAAGATGAAGAAGACGTCCATGCCGATGGACGAAGAGGAATACAGCAAATTAACGGCTCAAATTCCTGTTTGATGCAGTGCAGTGGATGGATGAAGAAGCACACCGCACTACTGCTTCTGTGGTAGAGGAGGAGGAGACGGAGGAAGCGTTCCCCATCGTCAACACCGGAAATCTCCCAGTCGAGGCTCCGTGGATAGCCAGACTCCGCGACATGGATGAAGAAGCACGCCGCTACTTCTGCCGCTTCTGTGGTAGAGGAGGAGTCGCTCCCCTTCGCCACCATTGGAAGAAATCACCTTGTGGTGTGGCCAAGTTTCCATCTCGTTCCACGAGATGGGTGCCGATTAGTTTCCTCCAACATCTTAATTGTATATTACAAACTATCACATTTATGCATAGCATTGTATTGCTCTTTTGCTCATTGAACATATAATATCTTTATGATTTTCGGCTATCTCATCTTAAAGATAAGATAAGAAAGTATCATTATTTTCATATGAAACATACAAAACAAATGACCCAGAGTACTAAATGCATGGTGTACATTTTATTATGCAGGATGGAAAATATTTAACATGGTAATGGACCATTAATAAATAGAATATTAGATTTTTATCTTTCTTACACATCTGATCACACTTTGTTGTCATTGGTACGTATGTAGGAAGGTTCGTTTTTTGAGATCGGCGGGTGTCCTCAAACCTTTCGGGCAATGGCCCACTTCATACTCAGACATTCCCTCCGGGAGTGTAGCGCGCCCTGACCGCTCAGCAATTCCCACTCCAAGTAACCTTAACCCTAGCTAAATTGATATACTCATTCTCGACATGTGAGATCCGTGTCAATTGCTAGTGTTGCAAGGCTCAATTGCTAGTGTTGCAAAACTTACCTTTGGTTCCCAAATGGCAAAGAGAGGAAGAGTGTTATTATACGCAAGCTAAAAATTATACGGCTCCTAACTTATCAAAAAATATAAATACCAGATGTATCCTCGAGACCACCCATATAAATTGATAAGGGCACTAGCCTCCTCCTCTTGGTCTTATGCACTCGGCTGCCGCCTCTGTGGTCACGAGTCATCCGGCCTCCTCCTCCCTCTTCTTGCACAACCCGAGACGGAGCCCGACATAGAGGAGGGCGAACATGTGGATACGCGGCCCAGCACTGCAGATCCCCAAAATGTCATATTTCATCGATGCATTCCATACTGCACTGATCCGACACGGCACAAACACACAAAAACTCACAGACAAAGGAACAAATGATTTTACATAGGTTCACACCAAATGGGGTTACGTCCTATCACCAACAACCACCTCTTCCAGGAATAATCCAATATAAAGAGATAAACAAGATTACACCCGATGGCACTTCATATCCTCTAACAAATCCTCACCTATTTCTCCACCACAAAATATGACAATGCACATCAACGGAGACCAAACTGTCTCCAAAATGCGCCAACGGTCTTTCGAAAAACCACCAGTAGAGAAAAACCACCAAAACATGCTACATGATAGATGGAGAAGAAAGTCCTACTTCTTTGTGTACTCTCTCTCCAAGAGATTTGATTGAACGGATTGGACATGGCAATCTCTGCAGAGATAACCCTCACGGGTTCCACAAAAGCCATGATCTAGATACTCACTAATCACGATCTGTTATATTGAGCATCATTGTAGCATCATGGATCTCCCAACAGTCTTGCGCTCCTCCTCTCATATTCGTCCCATCAAGCCATCGGTCTCCGCAACACAACATCGTCCTTCATGGCTTGCCACCATGCCCGAAGGCATCTTCCCTGAAAAAGGGGTCTTCTCTAGGCTTTTCTCCAAGTAGAATTCCTCCGGGATCAATCACCGTAAAGTGGTGCTCCAACACGGCGTCGTAGACGCCACTTGCCGACCCTTCAACAGCCTTGGGGAGGAGCAAGGCATGCTCCTTCCCCGGGTTCATCTTCTCCATAAGAAGCTTCAACAAGAGCCGCCAAGTCTTCCTCAAAGAAGACAATGATCATCTTCCAACAATGATTGATCAATGATGTGTTTCCCAAAACCCAACACCCCTTTTTACAACAAGGAAGATGTTTATGTAAGCTTAATCTCGAAATTTTCCTCAAACAGCCCCAAAAGAAAAGTCAAAACATGTTTGATGTGGGCTGACCCGTGTTGCTTGACACAGTCGTGCGCATGACCTGAAAAAGTCGTGCGCATGCACGACTGCCTGTAGCAAATCTCGTCTTTCTGATGAAAGACCCGTCGAAAAAATCGGGAGGCCGTGCACATGACCTCTCCAGGTCGTGCACACGACACCTGACATGTCGTGCAGACAACCTGGTAGGGTGGTGTGCACGACCTGCCCGAGGAGACGGGTTGGACTCGAGCCATCATCAACATAACATACAACTAAATAACCAAATGAAAGACCTCTAAAAAAAAAACCAAATGAGAATCTTTTTAAATAAACATACAAGAAACTTCATATAACATTAAGAAATAATCCATGAAGCCTAACATAAACAACAAAGAAAATGGATCTAATGTGTACTGTTTAACACATATATGACTCAATGGTTCAATTCGGACTAGTTCGAATCAGAAAACTTGGAATCTAGAATCGAACCGACTTGATCGATTTTTTTATTTTTGAAACCGAACAGAACCAAGTATTCAAAAAATCCGATCAAAATTGAACTGATTAGACTAGTTCGGTTCGGTTTACCATGTTATCGAACCGATGAACACCCCTAGACTCAAGCCCCTAAAATTTGAATCAAACTTGAAGACTTTTTGCTATAATTGCAAGTAGTAAGAAGGTTAAATTTCTCGAAACAACCTATATGTGTCTAAAGAAAGATAATTCCTCTTTCTTAACCCATGTTTAGACTATCAACTTGCATTTTGATCCCTGTCTTTTTCTCTCTACTCTCTATCACTATGTTTTGATCTTTCCAAACTGTTGGGTTCCAGAAAGTTCTTTTGGGGTTCGTTGTAACACATTCTTGGACTTGTGTGGATGAAAATGATCGAGTGCTTACCAGCTGAGTTATTGTATCTCTACTAGTCTTTGCCACACGCAGGGGGGCAATCAACTTTTATGACTGTGCTTGCGCGCTTCGACCAAACAGGCTCCTTCTAATCTCTTTAGATTAGATTCATTTATTTTTCTAACTAGTGCACTGCTTCCTTTAGATCATAGTATGATTGCAATGCTTGCATTACGTCGATGTTAACATAAGAAATTACAAGCGTGATATTCCTGGCCTCCGAGATTCTCTAAAGAGCCTCAAGAGTTTCCTCATAGATGGGTTGATACAACTAGCAGATCCTTGTTGTCCACTTCATTAGATGTCTCCTCCAGTGGTTCCTCCATTCCTGCAAGGTTAGGCTCAGCAGACAAGGGTTTATAGGGGAGTGAGTCTCAAGAAAAATCATTGACTCAGTAGGTCATGATACAACGAGAAATTTATTTATATAAAGTCGACCAACTTTATATAAAGTCAAGAAAAATCATTGACTCATAGGTCATGATACTTCAGAAATGCATGAAATATTGTATTAATTCATTTATATAAAGTCGACCAACTTGAGAACAGTTACTAGGCAGGTCTCTCCACATGAGGTTGCTTTTAGCTATAGCAGGGCTAGCAGCACACCTAGGACGTTTCAGGTAAACCCTACACCTAAGGTCACATTTTACAAAAACAATGCTACCTTCACACACCCCAGACATTTTCAGGCAAACCTACACCTTCTGTTGGTCAAGATTTCCCTTTATATTGACTTAGGGAAAGTAAAAAAACATTTCTAACAATATAATTGAATAAAGAAACTTTTCGGATCAACTCCCCTTCCTGAGTGAGTTGAGTTTGTGCTCCTTTCGAGTTGTCTTTCTAAGGTTGTGTGTGTCCTGACAATGACGACACATCTCTTATTAATAACTTGATCAATTTGTGAGATAATTTATTAATTATTTTAGTTCCAAAATATCGGGTTCGACGCAATGAATCTCTGGCCACAAACGGAACTCAATTCCGAGTCCATATGGAGAAGTTATGGCAAAAATGATTCTAAGATTAATTTTTTTGGGTTGCTTCTGTAATAAGGAGGAGCTGTCTGGATAGTTAGGCTGTGATAGCCAATAACAGTGATGGTTCTTTCACTATTCTTAATTGGTTGAGATTAATAGCTGTTGGGCTTTATAGTTAGGCTTGGCCCAACTAACCTATTGGTTTACTGGACTTTAGCCTTCGAACGTTAGCTTCTTAATGGTTTTCAGCCCCGGTAATTGTTTCGCAAGAAGGCTTCAAATATAATTATATTTAATAAAACAATAATTGTATGATTTAATATTACGATTCATGCTGCTGGAAGTTATAGCAATGCAATTTGTTGTACCTTTTATCATATATATATATATATATATATATATATATATATATATATATATATATATATATATATATATATATGAGGGGTGTTACGTTGCGCTGTGCGCTGCGGGGGAGAAAATGCGCTGCCGCAGCGTGACCGTCTGATCGGAAATGATCGAACGGGCAGCCCAAAATCTCGCGAACGATTTCCCTGCGAGCCGCGACCGTCTGATCCCCTATAGCCAGCCGTCTGATCCCGTGCGGCCCACTCCGTCCGGCATTTCATTAGTCGGTTCGATTCCCATCCGTTGGATCGATGGGAATCGAACGACTGGAATAGATTTTCGCTGTTACTGTAGCGACTACAGTAACAGCGAAAAACATTTCTACCCGTTGGATTCCCATCGATCCAAGGGATGGGAATCCAATTCACACACATATGGGCCGGGTGATTCCCATCTGGTGGCTGCCGGAGTGGAGCTTGGTCGGGGAGGAGCGAGACGCCGGAGGGGGAGGAGAGGTGGCTGCCGGCGCCGGGAATGAAGGTCGGGGAGGTGGCCTGTCGCGCGTGAGAGAGAGAGGGAGAGAGAGAGAGATAATGTAAAATCAAATAAAAAACAGTACAACTGTGTTACAGCTGTTATTTAAAAAAAAAAAACTAGACGGTTTGATTGATCCGATCGGACGGCTACCGGCTGACAGCCCATTTGTTCAAATGGGCTGTCAGCTCATACCCCGTATTCTCTCTCTCTCTCTCTCTCTCTATATATATATATATATATATATATATATATATATATATATATATATATATATATATATATATATATATATATATATATATATATATATATATATATATATATATATATATATATATATATATATATATATATATATATATATATATATATATATATATATATATATATATATATATATATATATATATATATGAGGGGTGTTACGTTGCGCTGTGCGCTGCGGGGGAGAAAATGCGCTGCCGCAGCGTGACCGTCCGATCGGAAATGATCGAACGGTCAGCCCAAAATCTCGCGAACGATTTCCCTGCGAGCCGCGACCGTCTGATCCCCTATAGCCAGCCGTCTGATCCCGTGCGGCCCACTCCGTCCGGCATTTCATCAGTCGGTTCGATTCCCATCCGTTGGATCGATGGGAATCGAACGACTGGAATAGATTTTCGCTGTTACTGTAGCGACTACAGTAACAGCGAAAAACATTTCTACCCGTTGGATTCCCATCGATCCAAGGGATGGGAATCCAATTCACACACATATGGGCCGGGTGATTCCCATCTGTTGGATCGATATGGGAATTCAACGGATAGAAATGTTTTTCGCTGTTACTGTAGCCGCTACAGTAACAGCGAAAATCTATTCTGTCCGTTCGATTCCCATCGATCCAACGGATGAGAATCGAACCGACTGATGACATGCCGGATGGAGTGGGCTGCACGGGATCAGACGGCTGGCTATAGGGGATCAGACGGTCGCGGCTCGCAGGGAGATCGTTCGTGGGATTTTGGGCTGCCGTTCGATCATTTCCGATCGGACGGTCACGCTGCGGTAGCGCGTTTTCTCCCCCGCAGCGCACAGCGCAACGTAACACCCCTCATATATATATATATATATATATATATATATATATATATATATATATATATATATATATATATATATATATATATATATATATATATATATATATATATATATATATATATTAAGAGAGAGAGAGAGAGGCATGCTAGGGTGCGGCGTGCGGTGCGTGCGGCGTCGCACCGCAGTTGTCTGATGCACCGTTGCGGTGCGTGCGATGCACGCAGCGGTGCATCAGACGGCTGCGGTGCGACACCACATGCACCACACGCGGCATTTTAGCATTTCTCTCTCTCTCTCTCTCTCTCTCTCTCTCTCTATATATATATATATATATATATATATATATATATATATATATATATATATATATATATATATATATATATATATATATATATATATATATATATATATAGGGTCAGGATTGGATGACCCAGCAAATTTTGACCTATTAATAACCCAGCACCCTTTGATGCACTTAGAGGTTATAGAATGGGCTAATTTTTTGTAGACATGTCGTCTATGGTATGTTGATCATCCTCACAAAAAATCAGCCAATTCTAAAACCTCTAGGTGCATCAAATGCGCTCTTCAAATCAACGGTTTTTGACTGTCAATTTTAACCGTTGATTTGAAGATCTCATTTGATGCACCTAGAGATTTTAGAATGGGCTGATTTTTTGTGAGGATGATCAACATATCATAGACAACATGTCTACAAAAAATCAGCCCATTCTAAAACCTCTAGGTGCCTCAAACGGTGCTGGGTTATTTGCTGGGTCATGCGATCCTGACCTATATATATATATATATATATATATATATATATATATATATATATATATATATATATATATATATATATATATATATATATATATATATATATATATATATATATATAAATATATAAAATAGTGATACATTGCGGCGGGTAACGTGCGGGCTTAACGTGCGGCACCCCCTTCGGGGGTATTTTCAGAATTTTATTTTTGGGGATTAATCACCTACCCTTGGATTGGACACAAAAAAAATTTCAGCCCGATCCAAGACCTGTAGGCCGTCCAAATGTGTTGATCAAAATGGCAAAAAAAATGAACGATCGATAAAACATCAACACATTTGGACGGCCTACAAGTCTTGGATCGGGCTGAAATTTTTTGTGTGTCCAATCCAAGGGTGGGTGATCAATCCCCAAAAAAAAAATTCAAAAATACCCCCGAAGGGGTGGCCGCACGTTAAGCCGCATATTACCCGGCCGCAATGTATCAGATGTGTACCGAGGCATCCGGACGGAATAAATGCCGGACAAAACGTCAACCGCCCGATTGATCAGATCCAACGGATCGGATTCCACCGGACAGGATTCGCAGCTGTTACTGTGGCGGCCACAGTAACAGCGCGATTTTGGTCCGGATGAATCCAATCCGTTGGATTCATTCGATCAGGCAGCTGAAAAAAATTTCGTGGTTACTGTAGCCGCTACAGTAACCGTGATAATGCTTTCAGCTGTCCGATCGCAAGGATCCAACAAATAAAATTCACCCGAACAGCCAATTGAATCCCAAATAAATCCAATCCGTTGGATCCTGGCGATCGGACGGCTGAAAGCATTATCGCGGTAACTGTAGCGGCTACAGTAACCGCGAATTTTTTTTCAGTCGCCCGATCGAATGAATCCAACGGATCGGATTCATCCGGACCAAAATCGCGCTGTTACTGTGGCCGCCACAGTAACAGCTGCAAATCCGGTCAGGGGGAATCCAAACCGTTGGATCCATGCAATCGGGCGACTGACATTTTATCCGGCATTTATTCCGTCCGGATGCCTCGGTTCAGATCCGATTTTCGGACACGTGGCATCCATGCAGACACCGGTGCAGCCTCAATACTGCACCTAAGGTCCAGGCTCCCCGTTCCCAATATATATATATATATATATATATATATATATATATATATATATATATATATATATATATATATATATATATATATATATATATATATATATATATATATATAGAGAGAGAGAGAGAGAGAGAGAGAGAGAGAGAGAGCACCGCACGCCGCATTTTATCATTCTCTCTCTCTCTCTCTCTCTCTCTCTATATATATATATATATATATATATAATATTTCAGGATTTTGTAGGGGGGACAAATATTTAATTGAGTGGAGAGACAAGCTGTAAAAGATAAACACAGCCGTTCATTGCTGTTAGGGTGAGTGCTATTCACTTGGAAGAGATAGATTAATAGCTGTGATTGATCCGACCAGCCCTCCAAAAATGAAAGATGATCGTGTCCGTCCGGACTGGATTAAATGGACAGCTGTGATTATACTGTGGGTTAAAAATGGAAGCTGATATACTCGTCCGGATCCGTCAGGGGTTAAAAATGGAAGGTGATAATACACCATTATCTCTCTCTCTCTCCTTCTAAACCCCTGCCCCTACCCCCTCCGCCAACCCCCCTTCACCGCTCCTCTCTCTCTCTCTCTCTCTCTCTCTCTCGATCTCTCTCTCCCTGTCAGTGAAGCCCCCACCCACGAGATCTCTCTCTCTCTCTCTCTCTCTCTCTTTCTCTCTCTCTCTCTCTCTCTCTCTTTCTCTCTCTCTCTCTCTCTCTCTCTTTCTCTTTCTCTCTCTCCTTCTACGACCCTTGGACCCCTGCCCTTATCGGTTGCCTCTGCACTGCCTTTGAGGAGTCCGACAGTCACCTCCCTTCCGGATTCTCTCTCTCACACTGCAGATCTCTCTCCCTCTCCCAGATCTGGACCTCGCCGGAGGAGCTCTTGTGGTGTTGCCAGAGAAACTCGAGGTCGGGCTTGGTCGCGGTTGCTGGAAGAGCTCACCACCGGGTGCCGGTCCCCTTGCGAACGTCGCCCCCTAACCCCAGATCTGATTTCTATCCCTTTCTCTCTCTCTTTCTCTCACTCTCTTTGATTTAGGGTTACTTTTTTTTTTCTCTGTTTCAGATTGAGGAGGCCGAGGTCGAAGTAGTCGAAGAATCAGCCCCCCCCACCCACGAGATCTCTTTTTCTCTCTCTCCGATTCTCTCTCTCTCTCTCTCTCTCTATCCTTCTACGACCCTCGGACCCCTACCCTCATCGGTTGCCTCCGCGTCGCCTTCGAGGAGTCCGACGGTCACCCCCCCTTCCAGATTCTCTCTCTCACATTGCATCTCTCTCTCTCTCTCCCTCTCCCATATCTGGACCTCGCCGGAGGAGCTCTGGTGGTGTTGCGAGCGAAACTCGAGGTTGGACCTGGCCGTGGTTGCTGGAGGAGCTCGCCGTTGGGCGCCGGTCCCCCTGCGAATGCCGCCCCCTTACCCCAGATTTGATTCCTCTCTCTCTCTCTCTGATTTAGGGTTACTTTTTTTTTTCTCTGTTTCAGATTGAGGAGGCAGAGGTCAAAGTCACCAAAGAATCAGCCCCCACAAGTTGTCTTCCCGTTTCTCAACCCCCAAAGGTTGTAGATCGTCCCCCCCCCTCTATCTCTCTCATGCTTTTCTTTTCCTTATGCTTTTCTTTTATGTGTGATTTTTTCCCTATTTCTTACTTTGTTTTGGGACTGAATTTTTTTCTTCTCTGTTTTAGGTTGTGGAGGCTGAGGCCGAAGTCATCGAATAATCAGCCCCCATAGGTTGTCTTCCCGTCCCTCAGCCCCCAATGATTGTCTTCCCCCCGCCCTCTCTTTCTCATGCTTTTCTTTGCTTTTTTTTTTATGTGTGATTTTTTTCCTATTTCTTACTATGTTTTAGGGTTGATTTTTTTTCTCTGTTTAAGATTGAGGAGGCCGAGGTCGAAGTCGTCAAAGAATCAGCCCCCATAGGTAATCCCCCCCCTCCCCTCAGCCCCCATAGGTTGTCTTACGAAAACACATTTATAATGGTTTTAAAAATCAGTGCATGTAGTTGGGGTCGAGAGCTATTAGTTTTCTGTTTTTTTGTATATTTTGTTTACTATCTTCAAAACCAAGCCTATAGATCTATGGTTATTAAGAAGTTTTGTTTAACCTTGGGGTTCACTCCAGGGTTGATTTGCAACCTCTCTCTCATCTTAGAATGGTCTCTCTACTCATTGATAGAGGGGTTAATCAGTGTATGTAGTTGTGGTCGAGTGCTATGGTTATTAAGAAGTTATGTTTGCAACCTATGTTTCCTTTTCCAAGTTTATTTTTTGTTTTGATTGTTCATCAGATTTTTGTCATCTTGGGATTTTTGTTTTTTTATGGCAGGAGAGTGTTTGGGGTTTTTTTTGTTCGATTTTTTTTTTGTTAAGCCTCACATAGAGCATTTTTATTTTTTTACCGAGTGTTTGGTCTTTTTTGTGTTCGATTTTTTTTTTTGTTAAGCTTCGCACAAGTATTTTCATTGTTCATCTGATTTTTTTTCCAACCTTAGTTTTTTTTTTGTTTTTTTTTCCCAATTTTTTCTCTTCAAATGTCAAGAACAACTCAATTTTTTTTTTTTCTGTGGTGGAGCCAAACGATTCCCCTCCCCCCTTCTTCTCCAACGGAAGGACAACAAAAGGGAGGGGTTGATCGGCTCCTCTCTCTCTTTCTCTCTCTCTCTCTCTCTAACTCTCCGTCTCTCTCCTAAACATGTTTTTTTTTTCTTTTTTTCTACTGTAAGTGCCCAATGAAGTTTTTCTCAAAAAACACTTAACCCCCATGTAGTTTATTTTGTTCCAAATTGCTCCCTAAAGTTTGAAATGTTATCATAATACCCCCCTTTGGTCAACTACTTGATTTTCTCATTTGGTCAACTACTTGATTTCCCAAAGTTTTGATATTACACTTTGCCCCCCTGAAGTTTTCCTCAAAAAATATAACCCCCATGTAATTTTGCTCAAATTACACTTAACCCCATGAAATTTTGACACCTCGCGAATGTGGGCGCCCCTGCAAAAAGTTTGCAAAAAGTTTTGGCTGCAGGAGTCAGAGATCTCTCCCTCCCACTCCTTTTTCTTTCTCTCTCTCTTCCTCTCTCTCTAACTTGATTTTTTTTCTCTTGATTCTAGGTACATGATATCGTTGGGAAATCAGAGTCATCCTCGGACTGCAAGTGGGTCTAAATAGCTTGGATGCAACGAACAACTCTGATAAGGTCTGTAAAAAGGATCTCGGTTTCCTCTCTCTCTCTCTCTCTCTCTCTCTCTCTCTCTCTCTTTCTCTCTCTCTCTCTCAAAGTGATCTCAAGGGTAAAATGGATCGCGATTTTATGTATGCAATTAAAAAAAAGACGCAATGCCATCTCAAAGTTATCTTTCCATTCATGGGGATAACCCATTGGAATTTTAAACATATATTTTTGAATGATTGTGATTGATGGGTTTATTTTGATTATTATGATGAGCAGGATAGGTGAAGTAATAGTACTTATCCATATGGATGAGATAGTGAAATAGAAGCAGCTAAAGATGGTAGGCATCAACTGCATTCCGACCATCTCCGCCGGCAAAGTGATGGATTGGAGTTTTTCAAATTTTATGTCTCAATAAAGGTGAATTGTCTAAAAGATCAATAGAAGGACAAGTGAGTTCTGTAAGCAAAAAATAAACAAAAGAAAAAGTGATCTATATATATTTTGGTTTTATCTTTAAGTTTTATTAAAGTACTCTTATGTTAGCTCTCTCTCTCTCCTATAACTATTATTCAAAAAAATTGTCATGTTTGTGTTTGTGTTTGTGTGAAAAAAGATTACAGATTTTATGAGTCATTGATACATATATTGTGGAGACAGCTCTCACTCTATGTCTACGGTTTCTTTTTTGCTATTTGTTTTTTTGTTTCTTCATTCCTGCTATGCCTACCTTTTTTTTTACTGGAATGGCTTTGCATTTCAGCAGGAAGAAAGGGAAATGGTGAGTGAGTTGAAATTATATGTAATGACCGACATTCCAGGGTGTTTCCGCCCAGAACAACCCAGTTATTATATAATATTATTTTAATTTATTTCATATAATGACGGGACCAAGCAGTGGGTCCTGGGTACGAGACGCAGGGCTGCAACCGAGGTATAGTCACGCAAGCTGATAAGCACATGTATCGAGGCATGGCTCGAATCTTATTATTATTATTATTATTTTAGTAAAAAAAAATTAATAATGAATAGGTACTGTGGCAGGTCTATCGGAGCCGATGAGGTTTGCGCGCTGGTGCGTCTCGACGTGAGTCGAGGTCGAGTCAGGCGCGGCACAAGCAAAACCAGAAAGAGAAAAAAAAAAGAAAGAAGAAAGAAAGAGAAAAAAAATGGAAAAAAAGAAAAGAAACTAACTAAACTAAAACCCGACCTGACCCCCCAAGCCCGAGCCCCAAACCCGACCCTTCTCTTCTCTCTCTATCTCTTCCTCTCTTCTCTCCCATCTCTCTGATATCCTTCTCTCTCATCAGAACCCTCACCCGATCCCCCCCCCCCTCTCTCTCTCTCTCAATCTCTCTCGGATCTCCCTCACCCTCTCACCCGATCCGACCCGACCCTCCCCCCGAAACCGCCGCCCGAGCCGCCCTTCTCTCATCCTGAGCCCGCCCCATTGACCCCGGATTCCCGGTTGCCGCTGCCGCCCCTACCCAGCCGCCGCAGCCCCTACTCTGCCGTCGCCGCCCCTACCCTGCTAGTCGCCCCCTACCCTGCCGGTCGCATCCCCTCCCCTCCCTTTAAAACCCTTACCCCACTCCCCCCTTCCTCAGTCTGAACCCCCCTCAACCCACTCCGATACCTTATCTCTCCCCTCTGATTTCTCCCTCTCTCTTCCACATCTAATCTCTCTCTCTCTCTCTCTCTCATCTCCCTCTTGTTGTGTGTGTATGGCGCGGCAGCCGGAGCACTGCCGGCCGGAAGAGGACCCGCAGCCGTAGCATACCCGGTGCCGGGAAGGAGGACGCGTCGGAGCAGGGAGGAGTCGCAGCCGGTCGGAGCTGCCGAAGCCGACGACCCCGACACTAGGTCGGCTTTTTCCCCTTCTTTTTTTCCTCTCTCTGTGTGTGTGTGTTGTGGGTTGATCGACCACAGCCACCCCCCTTTTCGCATCTTCTTCTCATGCCACGGCCATGGCCGCCGGCACGGTGGCTAGCGACTGTGCAGCCGGCGAGACCCCTCCCCTGTTGTGACCTGCGCGACCATGGTCATCGGTAATGTGGCCGGTGGCTGTGCAGCCGGCAAAGCCGACCCGGTGCCAACGGTATCTTTTTCTTGTAGACCCTATCGACCCCACCCCATGGCCTTGCCTCCGGTACAGCCATGGCTGCCGGCCAAGTGACCGGTAGCAGTGTGGTCGGCAAAGCCAACCAAGCCAAGCCAAACCCACATCCAACCGGCCCGACTAGCTAGGCACTGCCCGATTGGTTTCATTGCCGAGGTTGCTGACGGCCTCGCCGTTGGCGGCCGGGCAATAGATAGCGCACCCGATCGCCCTTGGCTCGACGTCATCTCGTGCCCAACCGCTATCGTGCCGACCGAGCTAGACCGTAATCTTTCACTTGCACGACCATTGCCAGTTGCTTGACAACCTGTAAACCGGCGGCAGGTAGCCCCGATGATCTCACACCAAGTTGTGGCTTGGCACACCAACCCCGACCTCCCCATGATGTTGATTTAGCCCATAAGCCATACTCGAGTTTAGCGGGCCCGATCTCACCGAAGCACGCTCACTCAAAGTTGATAATACCGATGCAGGCCAAACCACCTCGCATAGCCTTTTGCGCACGAGACCGACCTTTAACACCTAAGCCCGACTGTGATCGGCTTTGCCGATTTCGTCATCGACCAATGCGGGCATGATCGTTTGACCGGATTAGTGCTATTGGACCTTAGTGTGACTCTTGGTGTTGGCAATGCCGACTGACCAAGACGGTACCTTTGGCGTATCGTTTTGCGTGCTAGTATAGACCGGCGTCCGATGACGCATAAATTCTTGGCTCGGCCAATCAGGGCCTAAGCCAGTGATATTTTAGTAGCATTTAATGACCATAGGCCACTGTATGCTTTGAAGTTAGTGGGCGCGTGGACCAAGTCAGAGGCGAAGCGGAGGTCAACTAACAAGAAGATTGAATTGGACAATCAGAAGTATACAAATGCATCTCACAAAATCTAAGGCAAGTTTTCACTTGCTCTGAGGCTATTTTCGACTAATGGTTTTGAAACCCTAGTTTGTGACTTGCTATAAATGATTCTCGTACATTATATAACATTACTCTTGCTGGTTAAAATTAGATTTGGGTGGTATATTGGCTTTAATATTATTAAATTAGATTTTTAATTATATGGTTCTTAATGATGTTGAATAGTATCTTTGTTGAGACTCGCGTTTGCTAGATAATTGGAAATGACCATATATTATATCTCTACAACATAACAATGGTTGGTGCGGTGACATATAATATGGAAATTCTTTACAACTTTCGTGTACACACATTATAAATTGATGAGGAGTGCAATATTAGATGGGAATTGGAGAATTATTAGCTTAGTGTAAGTTCACTACTTTCGTTACTTGGTTTTTTAGAATGTTTCTTATTAAGCTATAATATTGCTCACTTTGGTCTTGTTATCTTAAAACATTATTTCTTATAAAGACACTCTCGCACGCACTCACCCCTTAGAGCGGGGGTTTACTTGCCAGTCACTGGTTTGGACTGACCCCGTTTGGGGCACTACTCCTTCCACGAGTAGGCTCTTCTGTAGGTTCGGAGACTCAGGGGTAGCCGCATCACGAGGCCAGCGGCGGAGTTAGGAGGGTGGTGAAGTTTTAGGTTTCAGTATGTCTTGTCGTAGTCCATTTTCTTCCTGGCATTGTAATCGAATTAGATTCGATAAGAATTATTTAGCTTAGTGTATGTTTTATGTCTGACAATGATACAACTGTATTCTTTTTTGGTAGGCCTCTCCTCAAGGCCCCAAGCCTTGGGTAGGTCACTATAAAAATATAAGTTGTAAAATGAACTAATTGACTAGCCCATTAGATAGGATATGTGAACCAGTGCCCGAGTGCTAGAGAGCGGGCGAGGCTACTCGGCTCGCCGTCAGAGGCTTGAGCCTCGTGCTCCCTTAAGAGGGACTTCTGTCAGTATGTGGGGCACCGGCAGGCCGCACATGCTGAGAGGATAGCCCGGTTGAGGGTCGAGCATGATCATCTCTCTGTCGATAAAATTGTATCTCTATACTTTCTTTTAAAATAAAAATATTTTTCATAAAAAGTAAGTTTTAAAATATTTTTTGAGAGAGCAGAAGCCCTGTGAGGAACCCTAATTGGAGTAGACAATTGACCAAACCCTAAAACCCTTGGTTTTTCTCAATTCACACCCCAGGGATCGATTCCGGATTTCTAGGGCGTGACAGCTGGTACCAGAGCCTTGGGATATGTTCCTAGGAGTAGTTTCTAGTTAGGTCTAGAGTCTTATTAGGAGATTAGCGTTAGACTAATCCCTTCTCTTTTCAGATGGCAGGCACCAGAAGTGGTAATGGTGCTAACAACAGGGCATGATCGTCCGCTGGGCCAGACAGCGCGGCGATGATGATAGAGATGCTCCAGGGGATGGCTACCATGGTTCAGCAGCAGCAGGCCACCGTTGCTCAGCAGCAAACCACCCTAGCTCAAGGTGCCCTTACCCAGGCACAAGCTTACCAACGAGCGGAGGGTGAGCGATAAGGGAAGTTGTTGAAGGACTTCAAGGCAATGGGACCTCCAACCTTTAGGGGCGAGCCAAAGCCCCTGAAGGCTGATCATTGGTTTCAGCAGATAAAAAAGGTCCTAGATATTTTGGAGGTCACTAGAGAGTGGCGAGTTACTATTGCCTCATATGTAATGACCGAAATTCCAGAGTGATTTCGCCAGAGCAACCCAGTTTTTATAATATTATTTTAATATACTTAACGTGATACGATTGGTTGTGCTTGGACGGGACCCGGCAGTGGGTCCTGGGTATGAGTCGCAGGGCTGCAACTGAGGTATAGTCACACGAGTTGATGAGCACGTGTATCGAGGCTTGGCTCGAATGTTATTATTATTATTTTTTTAGTAAAATAATTTTAATAAATAAATAGGAACTGTGGCGGGTCTGTCGGACTCGGCGAGGTTCGCGTGCCGGCATGCCTTGGTGCGATGTGAGTCGAGCACGAGTCGAGCTCGACCGGAAAAAAAAAGAGAAGAAAGAAAAAAATAATAATAATAAAATAAACTAAAACTTTAAAAAAAAAACCCCTCACCCTCACCCAAACTCCCATCCCTAACCCGAACCCGACCCAACCCTTTCCCCTCTCTCTTTCTTCTCTCTCTCTCTCTCTCTCTCTCTCTCTCTCTCTCTCTCTCTCTCTCTCTGTTCCTCTCTCTGTCGGATCTTTCTCTCCCACTCAACCGATTTCCCCCCGATCCCTCTCCCTCACCCTCTCTCTCGGATCTCACTCTCTCTCTCTTCTCTCTCTCTCTCTCGGATCCAACCGCCCCCCCCCTCTACCCTAGTGCCACCCCCCCTTTACCCTAGCAGCCACCCGCCGCCCCCTAGCAGCCGCCCCCCTCTGCCCTAGCGTCGCCCCCCTTTTGACCCCTAAGACTGGCCGCCGCCCTCCTTGACCCTAAGCTCAATCGCCGCCCCCCCCCTTTGTCACCCTATAAAACCCAATCCGACCCCCCCCCCCCCCCCCCCCGACCCTCTCCTCTCTCTGATCACTCTTCCCTTCGACCCCTCTCTTCCTCTCCGATCTCTCTTTATTTCTCTATCTCTCTGATTTCCTCTCTCTCTCTGTGTGGACTATGAGCGTTGCAGTCGGAGTGCAGCCGGAATCGAAGAAGAAGCAGTCAAAGCCAAGCCCCCTTTGCACCAGGTCGGCCCTCCTCTTTTTCCCTGTTTATTGTTGTTCTGTTGAGACCAAACCAATGACCCTCCCCATGAGCAGCCCAGCCCGACGGCCGCTACCCCATCAACGGTGCCCCATCACCCCTCCACCTCGACCCGCCACCTCGCCTCGACGCTGATCGGCCCCGATCACCGGTCGCACGACCCTAACGCCATCACCGACGACCTAACGACCCGAAACCCTGTGCCCTGTCGTCCAATCAACCCGACCCGGCCCTGTCACTGCCCGTCGACGCCGACAGGCTGCCCGGCTACAACCCGGAGCCCTTCCTCTCTCTCTTTCTCTCCCTCTCTCTCTCTCTTGTGTTCCTTGTTGCTATTAGGCCGACCCTACGCATAGTGGCTCTTGCTGCAACGGCTGCCAGTGGCCATGCAGCAAATGTCACCTGACCACCATGACCGACTACCATCACATAGCATACTATGTCGTGCTGGCCAAACCTGTCCCTCCCCTCACTGCGGCTATCGTGCCTTGCGCCCGGTGGCCGAGCAAGCCTAGTCGAGCCTCGGTTTAGTATCACACCTCGCCAGTCACGGCCGAGCACCCGAAGTGAAAACCTTGGTTGGGACCACTATATTTCTCGTCTTTGTTGTGTTGTTGGTAGCAGACCCGACGACTGATTTGCAAAGCTGCAACCCAATCATTGACCCTGACTAAGCTCTTGACCGAAATAGCCCTATAAGTGCGCATGGGAATGACATGTAGTGCCTGACGCGGCTATAGGCTAATGATGGACATCATTTCCCTCTTGTTGTCCTCCGTTTTTTTCTTAGGATGGCAATGGAGTTAAATTGTTAGCTTTGATATATTATGGTCATAATTACTAATTGAATAAAATCAGTCCAGATCACACCTGAGCAACGCTCGTGCTCATCCTGGCGTCCTCGGATTCGGGCGGATGGCGAATCAAACCTCAACTTTGTCCGGAACCCCCGCCTTAGTAGTAATGCTGAAGGCTCTTCGGAGCACAAGGCATAGTAGTAGTAGCGCCGACTCGGATGTGACCGTCTAGTCGGATTAGTATAGTTGAACCGTAGTACGACTCTTAGCATTGGAAATACCGACTAATCGAGACTGTACCATTGGGGGCATCATTTTGCGTGCCAGTAGATCGGTGTCCGATGACGTGTAGATTCTCGACTCGGTCAACTCAGGACTAACCCTATTTTATTTAGTAGCGTTAAACACCTTGTGATAGTCTTATTAGTAACGTGTACACGTATGCAAATTACCAGTTCGTGACCGGGACGATCCAGCCGTAGGCGGAGCGGAAGGCAGTTGACGAGAGTTCATGCGTATCAACCATGTGACATCTACTTTCTTTGCGTGGTCTTTAATAGTGGAAAATGAGAATGACTTAGGGTAGGTATCCATAACATTGCATGCGGGTCCCGCCGGACATCGTCGCATATGGTCGAGTGGACCCCACCTTGCATGCGGAGTCACGAGTCTGGCGATGCATGCTTAAAAATATTATTAATTAAATAATAATTATTATGCTGATTGCTGGGACACCGTAAGTAGGAATTCACTTAAGTTTTAAAAATTAATAATTAAATAATAATTATCGGGACCCACCCTCTTGAGTGGAGAGTGGAGACCCTGGCACACGGGAATACGGGCAACAGGAATTTATTTTGCTTATTGTGATACTTGGGTTGTGAGTGCGGTACGAATCTCGGGGTAAAACGTCGAAGCTATTGTAGTATTATAACTGTGTGATATTCTATCATATGAAAAAATTTAGACTCCATGCGCGCAAGGGTCGTGAACCACCTTGCGTGTACAGCCGAAGATCAGTAGGCTAGGGGGTCATGGACAAGGGTTATGGTAAAGCCAATAGGAGTAGCCCTCTAGTAGGGATTGGCCTAGCAACTTTGTCCCGGCGTAGTTGAAGCCCCCAAAGTAACGCAAGTGGGGCGGTAGAGCTCCACCGTAAAAGACGAGAAATCTTTTATGATCATATGGATGATTTGTGCACGGTGGTGCACGGCGAGAGAGTTGGCCCTCTACATCGAAATAAAATGCCCTATAGTAATGCCTGACCGGGGGCAGGATGAACAAAATATCCGGGATTCACTTTAGGATAGATGACTTATATTGTAATCTTATTTGATTCATAACTAAGCACGGTAGAATATCGAATGGACTGTGTTGTAGATAACCTAGTGACAATAGGATTGCATATGAGCATAGACTACTAGTAGGCTTAGGTTAACATTCTGTAAACTTGAAACTGCTAACGTAATTTAATTCAGTTAAATATGGTATCTTATATTATTAAGGACTATAAAGATGTCACTAGCCATTAATTTGGCTAATCTTCCAATTTTCCATTGGGGGCTACTCTTTCCCACGAGTAGACTCTCCTGCAGGTCCGGAGGTTCAGGAGTAGCAGTGGGAGGCCAGAGGCAGATTTAGGGTTACAGTTGTACTTTATTTTGGTACGTAATTTCGTGGCAATGTAATTGATGGATTTTGTATGAGAATTATTTAATTTAAGTTTAGTGTTTTGTTATTTTATAGTGGCAATGATACAGCTGAATTCTTGTGGGTAGGCCTCTTCTCAAGGCCACAAGCCTATGATAGCTCACAATGAAAATATAAGTCTCTAAAAGGCCTAACTGACTAGCCCTGTAGATAGGTCCTCTAGACCAGTGTACTGAGTGTCAAGGAGTGGGTGAGACTCCTAGCTCGCCGTCAGAGGCTTGAGCCTCGTGCTCCTTTAGAGGGACCTCTATCGGTATGTAGTGGCACCGATATGCCTCTCGTACTGAGAGGATTGCCTCTTGAAAGTCGAGCTTAGTTATACCTCTGTCGACAAAAATTTTATCTCTACTTTTCTTTAAAAAAAAATATTTTTTCAAAAATTAAGTTTTAAAATACCTCTTGTTTCTCCTACCTCCTTCTTCCTTATTTAGGAGAGAGCTGCAGTCTTGTGAGAAACCCTAAATGGTGTAGTTATTCGACCACACCCCAAAACCCTTTTTTTTTCTCACCTCACACCCCAGGGATCAGTTTCAGATTTCTGGGGCATGACATTATACTAGTTCGAGGCAGAGGCTGACTTTTGGTGGCACTCGGTCTTGGGTTCGAGGGCAGCTGATCGAGGATCTATCACTTGGTCAAAGTTCGAGGAGATTTTTCGAAAGAAGTTCTTTCCTCTGACCGTACAGAACCGGATGGAAATGGAGTTCCTGGTTCTTAACCAGGGGTCTCGTACCGTGGCACAGTATGAGGCCAAGTTTTCGGAGCTTTCTAGATATGCCCTGCACCAAGTAGCAACTGATGCCCGAAAGGCCAGACATTTTGAGCATGGTCTAAAGCCGGAGATCAGAGGAAAACTTTTGTTAGAATTGGTGAGGTCTATAGCTCGTAAAAATCTATAGTTTAGCTATGTATGGTTGATAGTATATGATTGCATATTGGTACGTACCTTAGTACGTGTTCTGCTTACAGAACAGAGAGCCATGGCTACATGGTAATCCTCTTGAGTGGGAGACTCAAGGGACTGGTCCCATGTAACCTAAATACGTTCGCAGCTTTGATTAGGGTTGGTCGCCCTATCAGGATAAGCTGTTGGGATGACAGAGCGTGGGTGTCTCCACCACGGTCATTACCAGGCACAATGTCTGTGGCCGAACGGAACCAACACGGTGCACAGATCGGTGAGCAGACACCGATGCACTAAACCGTGTTTCTGCTTAGGGTAAAACGGTCCTAAACCCTGAGGAACCATATCTGGTGGACTAACCAGTTGTGTGGTGCTTTGGCGCACCAATGTGTGAGGATCCGGATGCAGTGATCCAAAACCACGGTGTACTGGGTTACCCGGCTGGCGTTGGATCAGCGTGTCACTCCTGCAAGCTATCCACACCCCTAACGAGAGGTGCGTTCCTTGGTCTGACCTACGTCGTATTAAACCCTGGCCAGGTGGTCATCAGTTGGACTGGTGACAGATCCGGTTGCTTGGAAGAGTAATCGGATATACGATATATGTGGTCAACCTGGAAGGAACCGAGTTATATAAGCACTCGAGTCTGACGGTATTCTCCACCGCTCGAGTTGCGTCATGGCACCAGATGGAGGGACAACGAGTTTACCATACTAAGCGGAGAGCAGGGGTATGAGGGAGAACATAGTAAGTCCGGGGGAATTGGAGTGCAGCCTGCGTCGCACTCTGGGTGGCTACGCAGGTTAACTCGGACTCAGAGGATCGATGGTACACTCGGGTAGTGTGTCGATGAGTCTAAGGTGGAAGCCATGAACCCTGGTCCCTGAAGGTTCCACCTTATCGACATTATGTACGGTTCTTATACCATCTCCTTAAAACACAGAACGTAGTTAGAGGAAGCGAGAAGTCCAAGTCTACGCTCCGTGAGTGCTTCGCACTAGTGCACGGTAGATGCGTAGCTACGTGTGTGCACTAAGGGGAAACCCTGGGTTAGTGCAGAGACGCATGTAGCAATTCCTTGCCATAAGTGGACTTTGCCACATGGGTGCAATGCACCGGGGCATGCTGCGAGTTGACTAGTTGACTTCACTAGGGGCACCCTACGGGAACCTCAGAGAATAATGAAATCACTGGTGCACTTCACTTATGTGTGCCTTGCAAAGTCTCGTACACGAGAAACGACCAACTAGTGATATAAGGGCATTTTGGTCATACCACGTGCCACTATGCACTAGGGGGGATGGCCCTAAGTGTTGGGAGACTGGTCAAGGCCGGCCCCATTGGTTTCAGGAGGTTGTTGCCTCCGATAAAGGGCCAGTCATGAGGCGTAGAAAATAGGCTAGTTTTGACCGTTTTCAAAACCAAAGAAAAGATAGAGATAAAGAAGAGATATAGGGAGAAGGTTTGAATCAGTCAACCCTATCCATCCCATCCCTATCCATATGGATAGGCCGGCCCTATATAAGGGAAAGGCGAGAGGGGGGGTCGGCCAATGCATGATGCAAGCCATAGGGGGCCGGCCAAGCCATGGGGAAACCCTAGCCGCCCCCCTCTCCTCTCTTCTCATCTCCTCTCTCGTCTCTCTCTCCCTCGCTTGCGCCATTGGATGGCGACTCGTCTTCCTCACGTGGTGTTTCGTAGAAGGAGAAGGCTCGTCGTATAGAGGCACTCAGAGATCCATCGACGAGGTGCCGTGCATCGTGTGAGATATGGTGAACTAGAAGGTATCTCCCGCAACCTTTTGCTGTCCAGAATCTGCACAGATAATCAGCGTTGTTTCTGTGATTTTGGGAGTTACAGAAGTCCAACCGAGGTGAAACTTGTTGCAAAAGTTGTATCTCAAAGTTGGCTACCTGCAATCCAAATTTCAGCCCAATCAGAGTTCGGAACAGAAAGTTATGGCTGTCATACTGAAACTATGTCGAGCAGATCCGAGCCCGTCTCTATCGACAAAGAAGAAACTTGTCGCGGTGAAAGAATCCGCACGCAGGTATGATCTCTAACATGTAGATCTAGTATAGATAGAACATGCATGCATGCTAGATTGTTCTTTCGCATTAGATCGACGTTAGGGGTTCGTGTAGTTGCCATGCTAGATTCATACACGCACGTATAGATCGTTTCGATGAAAATTTTGATATGTAACGCACATCGCACACGGTCTTCGGACCTTCACTTTGCTTTCGCTGCAGGCCTCTACCAAGGATTTATTTCGAGCAACTTTCTGCATTCTTAGGTCAGTCTTATGAAGAGGTGGTTAATCGAGCATTGGCTGTAGAGTGCAAAATAGAGGAATCTGGGAGATTCCTAGAAGGGCATCAGGAAGAGCACTGCAATAAGTGACAAAAGACTTCAACCAAAGGGCAGGAGCAGCTAGTATGTCATAACTGCAGACAAAAGGGCCATGTTCGAAAGGAATGCCCGTTGAAGGGGGTATGCTACATTTGTGGCCAGAGTGGCCACAAGAAGAGAGAGTGTCCTTTACGAACTTAATATAATAATCAATCATATAGGCTTCCTTTTGTATTTTAGTAATAATATTGTTGAATTGAGTTTTTATCTAGCTATAGCAAGAGAATTTTATGAATAAACAAAATTAGATATTTGGTAGGTGTTAAACCTTTATGTGGTTGTGTGCGTCGTGCATCTTGACGAGTTAACTTTAAGAAGATGGTTTGATAGCAGACGGTGGGATGAGATCGCAAATGATAACTGATGTGTCAAGCGGGAACGGGATACATACCTTTTCTTCAGAGAATTTGGCGAGGCACTATTCCTACTTGGGACTTTGGCGGTTAGGGTTGCACTGTCCAGAATTAGGACTTTGGCGGTCGTACTGAGTAGATAGTAGTGGCAATGATCATTGGACCTAATGGTTTTCATATAGGTGGGTGACCTTTGGCTTTGAGAAATCGTAGTGAGAGAATTACTTTTTCTTATATCACTGTAGGAGGGAAATTAGGATTCCTTGATTTTCATCGACCTTTAGTATTAGAGACTTAGCCGGTGTTTAGGTTCCTTGATTTTCATTGACCAATATTACTAGAGACTTAGCCAGTGCTTAGGATTCCTTGATTTCCGTTGACCTTTAGTACTAAAGACCTAGTCGGTGTTTTAGGATTGTCCATTACTTTCTCCTAGCTAAATTTCTTCGATCTATATGAGTCAAGTTTGTTTGGTGTTTATAGTATGTATGGATCCCTCGAGTGATGATGAAAACCCTTGAGAATAATGGTTTCAAAGAATGCATCAGAGGGTAGAATGTGGTAGTTAGAATTCTTATGGTTAGCAGATTATACAATGTCTGTAATGACCAGAAAAAAAAAAAATAAAAAATAAATAAATAAAAATAAAAACTGAACTAAAGATAAAAAAAAAAACAAACAAACAAAACTAAATAAACTAAACCCACTACCCCACCCTAACCCACTACCCGAGCCCAACCCAACCCCCAAACCCACCAGCCCCTATCCCGCTCTCTCTCCTCTCCCATCTCTTTTCTCTATCTCTCTCTCTCTCTCTGTTCCTCCCTCTCTCGGATCTCTCTCAACCACTCACCCGAGCTCTCCCCTCTCTCTCGGATCCTCTCTCTCTCGCTCTTGGATCACAGCTCCCCTCTCATCCGACCCTCTCTCTCTCTCTTGAACCCAAACCCGACCCGATCCGATCGCCGCCCTACCCAATCCCGTCGCCCCTCTCCCATCACCTCACCTCACCGCCCATCCCCTGCTCTCCCCCTCTACCCTAAGCCGCTGCCCCCTCTACCCTAGCCGATGCCCCACTACCCTAGCCGCCGCCCTCCCCCCTACCCTATCAGCCGACCCCTTTCCCCCTTTTAAAACCCGGACCCGACCCCTTACCCCTCCGACCCTTCTCTTCCTCTCCAATCTCCCTCCATTTCTCTCCCTCCTTGATTTCCTCTCTCTCCTCCTCTCGGTGGCTGCGCGCGGTGGTGGCCGGAGTGGAGGCTGCCAGTCGGAGAAGGAGCCGCCGGAGCGAGGCATTGCTGCCGGAGCCAACGACTCCCATGCACTAGGTCGGCCGTATCCCCTCTTCCCCTGTTTTTCTTTTATTTTTTTTTTCTTCCCTGTTGTATTGTTGAGACCAGCCCAACCCCTTTCTTCGCTGTTGCTTTTGAGCCGGTCGTTGCCGTCGGCGAGGCCCGACCGCGCTAGGACAGACCCCCACCTGCGACTAATCGCAGTTGATGCCTATTCCACCCTTGGTGTTGGCCGACCCTCTGGTTTCATCATTTTTTTTACGGTTGCAGTCGGCTCTTGACCGATGACGGGCTCGCCTGACATCCGACCACCACCCACTGCCACCTTGCCATGTCAAGGACTAGACCCCAACCCCTGGTATTGTTGCCTAAGGCAGACCCCATCTATCTATCTGATTTGGTGTTAACGACCCCCTGTCGTGCCTGATCCCGACCCTCGATCCATTCTTATGATTGCATCGCAACCTTTGACAATTGCTTGATTTCAAATCGTCGGAGCCATTGAACCCTATACTATATTGTTTGGATCATGAATTTTTATGCCCATCGTTGGTTGATGATACCCCCGTTGTTACACTATTTTTATGTGTCATGCAAGTCATGCACGGCGATGGACCACCAACGGCCCACGTGCCAAACCTTGCTAATCCCGGGATCCGATTGGGTTAGGCGTCATATAGCTGTCGTCAATTCGAGCTCAGGCTCGTGCGACTCGTTTTAATTAGAGTAACAGCCGTAGTAGTCAAACCCTAGTAGGAGGACATCTTGGGCGAACGACGAATCGGACCTTCGACCTTGCCTAGACCTAAGCCAAGATGGTACCATTGGTTGTATCGTTTTGCGTGCCGGTAGATCGAGTCCGATGACACCTAAAATTCTCGCCTAGGCCAACTCGGGCCTAAACCCATATTACTTGATAACAAGCAATGACCTTAGGCCGGTGTGTGTGTTTGACAGTTCGGAGCTGTGTTGACCCAGACGGAGCGGAGGTCGCATCGCAGAAACTCGTGTTCGACAACCAGGTGACATCTACTTTCTTTGCATGGTCTTTAATAGTGGGAAATGAGAATGACTAAAGGTAAGTATCCATAACGCTGCATGCGGGTCCCGCCGGACATCGTCGCATGTGATCGAGTGGACCCCGCCTTGCATGCGGAGTCGCGAGTCCGGCGACGCATGCTTAATAATATTAATAATTAAATAATAATATTTCTGCTGATTGCTTGGACATCGTAAGTAGGAATTTTCTTAAATTTTGAAAATTAATAATTAAATAATAATTATCGGGTCCCACCCTCCTAAGTGGAGTGTGAAGACCTGGGTACACGGGAATACGGGTGAGAGTAATTTAGGCTTATCGTAATACAAGGGTTGCGAGCGCGGTACGAATTCCGGGGTAAAATATCGAAGCTATTTTATTATTATAATAATCTATCATGTGGAAAGATTGGATCCCGTGCGCGCAAGGGACGTGAACCACCCTGCACGCACAGCCGAAGACCAGTAGGCTAGGGGGTCACGGGCAAGGGTTGTGGTAAAGCCAATAGGATTAGCCTCTAGTAGGGATTGGCCTAGCAACTCTGTCCCGGGGTAGTTGAAGCCCCCAAAGTAACTCAAGTGGGGTGGTAGAGCTCCATCGTGAAAGATGGAAAATATCTTATAATCATTTGGGTGATGTGTGTATGGTGGATGCCCGGCGAGAGAATTGACCCTCTACATCGATATAGAAGGCCCGGTAGTAATGCCCGACCGAGAGCAGGATGGACAAATTATCCGGTGTTCACTTTAGGAGATATGATTTATATTGTAATTCATAATTAAGCACTGTAGTATGTCTAACGGACTGTATGGTAGATAACCTAGTGACAGTAGGAATTGCATGTGAACATAGATTATTGATAGGCTTAGGTTAACCTTCTGTAAACTTTGAACTGCTTATGTAATTTAATTCAATTAAATATGTCGTCTCATATTATTAAAGACTATAGGATGTCACTAGCCATTAATTTGGCTAATCTCCCAATTCCCATTGGGGGCTACTCTTTCCCACGAGTAGACTCTCCTACAGATCCAGAGGTTCGGGAGTAGCAGTGGGAGGCAGGAGGCAGTTTTAGGGTTTCAGTAGTATTTTATTTTGGTATGTGGTTTCGTGGCAATGTAATTGGTGGATTTTGTATAAGAATTATTTGGGTTAAGTTTAGTGTTTTTGTTAATTGTTAGTAGCAATGATACAGCTGGATTCTTTTGGGTATGCCTCTCCTTAAGGCCACAAGCCTAGGATAGTTCACAGTGAAAATATAAGTATCTAAATGGCCTAATTGACTAGCCCTGTAGATAGGACCCCTAGACCAGTGTGCTGAGTGTCAGGGAGAGGGTGAGATTCCTAGCTCGCCGTCGGAGGCTTGAGCCTCGTGCTCCATTAGAGGGATTCCTGTCAGCATGTGATGGCGCCAACAGGCCACACATGCTGAGAGGATAACTCGGTTGAAGGTCGAGCGTGATCATCTCTCTGTTGACAAAAATTTTATCTCTCTTTTAAAATAAAAATGTCTTCATAAAAAACCAAGTTTTAAAATATTCCTTGTTTCTCCCTCCTTCTTCTTCAATTATGAGAGAGTCACAGCCCTGTGAGAAACCCTAATTGGCATGGTTAGTCGACCAAACCCTAAATCCCATGGTTTTTCTCATTTCACACCCCAGGGATCGGTTTCAGATTTCTGGGGCGTGACAGCTGGTATCAGAGCTTAGGGATATGATTCTAGGGATTAAGATTATAGAAGTTGAAGTTTAGGTCTTGGAGTCATAATTTTCTAATGTGAGTTGTTTTGTAGATGGCGGGTGTTAGAAGAGGTAACGGAGCGAGTTCGTCCTCTGAACCTGACGGTACAACGAGGATGGTGGAGATGCTCCAAGGAATAGCCACCATGGTTCAACAGCAGCAGACAGCGGCCCAGTAGCAGACTGCTTTAGCTCTGACTGCCCTTGCCCAGGCATAGGCTCGTCAGCTAGCAGAGGGCGAGCGTCAAGGGAGACTTTTGAAGGACTTCAAGGCGATGGAACCTCCAACTTTCAAGGGAGAGCCGGACCCCTTGCAGGCAGATCGATGGTTTCAACAGATAAAGAAGGTCCTTGACGTTTTGGAGGTCGTCGGAGACCGACGAGTCGCTCTTGCATCTTACCAATTTGAGACAGAGGCTGACTTCTGGTGGCAGTCGGTCTTGCATTCAAGGACAACTGATCGAGGAGCTATCTCCTGGTCAGAGTTCGAGGAACTTTTTCAGAGGAAGTTCTTCCCTGTGACTGTGCAAAACCGGATGGAAATGGAGTTTTTGGCCCTTTCCCAAGGGTCTCTTACTGTGGCACAGTATGAGGCCAAATTCTCAGAGCTTGCGAGATACGCACCGCACCAGGTAGTGACTGATGCCCGGAGGGCAAAGCGTTTTGAGCATGGGCTAAATTCAGAAATCAGGGGTAGGGTTACAGCCTTCTTAGGTCAATCCTATGAGGAGGTAGTTACTCGAGCTTTGGCCATTGAACAAGAGTTGGAAGAATCTCGTAAGACCCAAGAGCAATATCATGTAGACAACCCTAGAAAAAGGTGTAAGATTTCATCCGGACCACCAGAGGGTGGACAAGGGAAGAAGAATGGAGGGCTACGACTTTGCTATCGCTGCAAGCGGGAAGGACACGTTCGCAGCACTTGTCCTTTGGGAAAAATATGCTTCAATTGTGGACAAGGAGGTCATATGAAGAAGGACTGTCCCGATTCACGTGTATGATGTAAGGGTTTAATATATATGAATAATGTGTGATGTATTTTGATCCTTTTCATGTTGAAATCCTTATGGAATATAGCATATAATTATAGTAAAATTTTAGAGCGCACAGAGGTATGAGGTCCTCCTTTTGTTAGTTATTGTGGTTTTCCGTTGACCTTTAGCATTAGAAACCTAGCCGGTATTTTAGGACTCCTTAATCTTCATTGACCCTTAGTACTAGAGACCTAGCCAGTATCTTAGGATTCCTTGATTCTCCATCGACCATTAGTATTAGAGGCCTAGTTGGTACTTTTAGGATCGTCCATTATTTAGTTTTAGGTATAATAATTGGATTGGTCCTCTTGTTAGTTTTTCCCGATGCATCGCCAGTTATAATAAAGCTTATATGTCATGTTTAAATAAATCCTATGAGTAGTAATGATGACCTTAGGGACAGTGGTTTCAAAGAGTGTACCAGGAGATGGAAATCTCAGGTAGTAGTTGAGTTCACATGGTTCCTAAATTTTGGAATATCTCGATGAAGACCCTCGCGGCAGGGTACGCACTGTTCCTCGGGAACTTTGGCGGTGGATTATGACTGTCCGGTAGAGGACATTGTGAGGCTACGCACTTTCTCTTCGGAGGATTTGGCGGATACATACGCACTGACTCTTCGGAGGCTTTGGCGGTTGGTTACGCAGTTCCCGTTGGAACTTGCGGCAGAGCGTGCACTGTTTCTTCGGAAACTTTGGCAGCTGGCAGAGCTTGCACTGTTTCCAATCGAAACTTTGGCAGCTGGTTACGCAGTTCCTGTTGGAACTTGCGGCAGAGCGTGCACTGTTTCTTCTGAAACTTTGGCAGCTGGCAGAGCTTGCACTGTTCCCAATCGGAACTTTGGCAGCTGGTTACGCAGTTCCTGTTGGAACTTGTGGCAGAGCGTGCACTGTTTCTTCGGAAACTTTGGCAGCTGGCAGAGCTTGCACTGTTCCCAATCGGAACTTTGGCAGCTGGTTACGCAGTTCCTGTTGGAACTTGCGGCAGAGCGTGCACTGTTTCTTCGGAAACTTTGGCAGCTGGCAGAGCTTGCACTGTTCTCAATCGGAACTTTGGCAGCTGGTTACACAGTTCCTGTTGGAACTTGCGGCAGAGCGTGCACTGTTTCTTCGAAAACTTTGGCACCTGGCAGAGCTTGCACTGTTCTCAAAAGGAACTTTGGCAGCTGGTTACGCAGTTCCTGTTGGAACTTGCGGCAGAGCGTGCACTGTTTCTTCGAAAACTTTGGCACCTGGCAGAGCTTGCATTGTTCTCAAAAGGAACTTTGGCAGCTGGTTACGCAGTTCCTGTTGGAACTTGCGGCAGAGCGTGCACTGTTTCTTCGGAAACTTTGGCAGCTGGCAGAGCTTGCACTGTTCTCAAAAGGAACTTTGGCAGCTAGTTACTCATTTCTTGTTTGGACTCACGAGAGAGACTGCACTGGCTAGACGGCAGTGACGTTGAGATGACATTGAGATACTTGAGTACTAGAGTATGGTTAATAACCATGCTAAGGGACTTGCTTATTTTTTTTGGAAATGGGGAATGCATTATCAGTTGGAGTCTTAAGAATAGTAATTATTTAGGAGATTCACTTAACTTTGTTTCTAATTGTTTTAGTTTAGGACCGATTAACCAATCTTATAGAAAGATACTGTCAGTATACTGTGTAATCGTGTTAGTATCCTAGTTTTCGGCTCCATTTGGTCAGTAGGTTAGTTGTTATCGTAGTTCAGTATTTTCTACGCGAGTAGTAAGTTTCCTCGTATATCTGAAATGTGCATCATAGTTTCTAAGTCTTGCGATAATAATTGCAAGTGTTAGGTCTTTCATTGAGCGTCAGCGTTTTTATTTTTATTCATCATTGTTCTCTTTCGATTCTCGTTCGTTTGTGGTTTAGTGTGTTATCTGGGATTCAACATTTTCTAGGTTAGTTAGTGTGTATGTTGGTATATCTAATTCATATCTTAGTGGTGTTTTTCTTGTAGGTTAATAGGGTAGTAGTGGTTGTGTAGGTAATAGACGCATTTGCTCCGAAGAGAAGTCTCATAGGACTTAAGTCTAGGCGTACTAGTTCGAGTTATCTAGTTGTCTTCAATTCGGTTCTATAGATGTATGAGCATAGGTTTATATGTTACCTCGTTAGTATCGTTAGTGGAGAATGTCTCGTGATTCTGTTTCGTGAATCGGATTGCTACCTCACTTTTGAATAAGGGGGACGCTCCTTATTCAAGGAAGGAAGATAATCCAAAGTCACGAAATATTTATTAGTCTATAGTTGTTAGGACCACGATTGGACATTATGCCTTGTGAGAGCTCCACGAGAGCCTAATGTTCTAATCCTATCCTAATAATTATGTGACTCAATTGTATAAGTTCGGGTAGTAGTCTAGCCAGTGGCGGAGTTTTTTTTTTCTTTTTGGTATGATTGATGTATTGATTGACCTTCTCGATGACAGTATTAGAAAGATTATGGTACCAGTTGTGGATGGGCTTTCATTACTTTGGTGGTAGGATTGGTAGAATTGTACCCTCAGTTTAGTAATTAAATTTTCGGGACGAAAATTCTTTTAAGGCGTGTAGGATGTAATGACCAGAAAAAAATAAATAAATAAATAAAAAAAAAATAAAAATAAAAACTGAACTAAAGATAAAAAAAAAAAAAAAAAACAAACAAACAAAACTAAATAAACTAAACCCACTACCCCACCCTAACCCACTACCCGAGCCCAACCCAACCCCCAAACCCACCAACCCCTATCCCACTCTCTCTCCTCTCCCATCTCTTTTCTCTATCTCTCTCTCTCTGTTCCTCCCTCTCTCGGATCTCTCTCAACCACTCACCCGAGCTCTCCCCTCTCTCTCGGATCCTCTCTCTCTCGCTCTTGGATCACAGCTCCCCTCTCATCCGACCCTCTCTCTCTCTCTTGAACCCAAACCCGACCCGATCCGATCGCCGCCCTACCCAATCCCGTCGCCCCTCTCCCATCACCTCACCTCACCGCCCATCCCCTGCTCTCCCCCTCTACCCTAAGCCGCTGCCCCCTCTACCCTAGCTGATGCCCCACTACCCTAGCCGCCGCCCTCCCCCCTACCCTATCAGCCGACCCCTTTCCCCCTTTTAAAACCCGGACCCGACCCCTTACCCCTCCGACCCTTCTCTTCCTCTCCAATCTCCCTCCATTTCTCTCCCTCCTTGATTTCCTCTCTCTCCTCCTCTCGGTGGCTGCGCGCGGTGGTGGCCGGAGTGGAGGCCGCCAGCCGGAGAAGGAGCTGCCGGAGCGAGGCATTGCTGCCGGAGCCAACGACTCCCATGCACTAGGTCGGCCGTCTCCCCTCTTCCCCTGTTTTTCTTTTCTTTTTTTTTTCTTCCCTGTTGTATTGTTGAGACCAGCCCAACCCCTTTCTTCGCGGTTGCTTTCGAGCCGGTCGTTGCCGTCGGTGAGGCCCGACCGCGCTAGGACAGACCCCCACCTGCGACTAATCGCAGTTGATGCCTATTCCACCCTTGGTGTTGGCCGACCCTCTGGTTTCATCATTTTTTTTACGGTTGCAGTCGGCTCTTGACCGATGACGGGCTCGCCTGACATCCGACCACCACCCACTGCCACCTTGCCATATCAAGGACTAGACCCCAACCCCTGGTATTGTTGCCTAAGGCAGACCCCATATATCTATCTGATTTGGTGTTAACGACCCCCTGTCGTGCCTGATCCCGACCCTCGATCCATTCTTATGATTGCATCGCAACCTTTGACAATTGCTTGATTTCAAATCGTCGGAGCCATTGAACCCTATACTATATTGTTTGGATCATGAATTTTTATGCCCATCGTTGGTTGATGATACCCCCGTTGTTACACTATTTTTATGTGTCATGCAAGTCATGCACGACGATGGACCACCAACGGCCCACGTGCCAAACCTTGCTAATCCCGGGATCCGATTGGGTTAGGCGTCATATAGCTGTCGTCAATCCGAGCTCAGGCTCGTGCGACTCGTTTTAATTAGAGTAACAGCCGTAGTAGTCAAACCCTAGTAGGAGGACATCTTGGGCGAACGACGAATCGGACCTTCGACCTTGCCTAGACCTAAGCCAAGATGGTACCATTGGTTGTATCGTTTTGCGTGCCGGTAGATCGAGTCCGATGACACCTAAAATTCTCGCCTAGGCCAACTCGGGCCTAAACCTGTATTACTTGATAACAAGCAATGACCTTAGGCCGGTGTGTGTGTTTGACAGTTCGGAGCTGTGTTGACCCAGACGGAGTGGAGGTCGCATCGCAGAAACTCGTGTTCGACAACCAGGTGACATCTACTTTCTTTGCATGGTCTTTAATAGTGGGAAATGAAAATGACTAAAGGTAAGTATCCATAACGCTGCATGCGGGTCCCGCCGGACATCGTCGCATGTGGTCGAGTGGACCCCGCCTTGCATGCGGAGTCGCGAGTCCGGCGACGCATGCTTAATAATATTAATAATTAAATAATAATATTTCTACTGATTGCTTGGACATCGTAAGTAGGAATTTTCTTAAATTTTGAAAATTAATAAAAAAATAATAATTATCGGGTCCTACCCTCCTAAGTGGAGTGTGAAGACCTGGGTACACGGGAATACGGGTGAGAGTAATTTAGGCTTATCGTAATACATGGGTTGCGAGCGCGGTACGAATTCCGGGGTAAAATGTCGAAGCTATTTTATTATTATAATAATCTATCATGTGGAAAGATTGGATCCCGTGTGTGCAAGGGACGTGAACCACCCTGCACGCACAGCCGAAGACCAGTAGGCTAGGGGGTCACGGGCAAGGGTTGTGGTAAAGCCAATAGGATTAGCCTCTAGTAGGGATTGGCCTAGCAACTCTGTCCCGGGGTAGTTGAAGCCCCCAAAGTAACTCAAGTGGGGTGGTAGAGCTCCATCGTGAAAGATGGAAAATATCTTATAATCATTTGGGTGATGTGTGTATGGTGGATGCCCGGCGAGAGAATTGACCCTCTACATCGATATAGAAGGCCCGGTAGTAATGCCCGACCGAGAGCAGGATGGACAAATTATCCGGTGTTCACTTTAGGAGATATGATTTATATTGTAATTCATAATTAAGCACTGTAGTATGTCTAACAGACTGTATGGTAGATAACCTAGTGACAGTAGGAATTGCATGTGAACATAGATTATTGATAGGCTTAGGTTAACCTTCTGTAAACTTTGAACTGCTTATGTAATTTAATTCAATTAAATATGTCGTCTCATATTATTAAAGACTATAGGATGTCACTAGCCATTAATTTGGCTAATCTCCCAATTCCCATTGGGGGCTACTCTTTCCCACGAGTAGACTCTCCTACAGGTCCAGAGGTTCGGGAGTAGCAGTGGGAGGCCGGAGGCAGTTTTAGGGTTTCAGTAGTATTTTATTTTGGTATGTGGTTTCGTGGCAATGTAATTGGTGGATTTTGTATAAGAATTATTTGGGTTAAGTTTAGTGTTTTTGTTAATTGTTAGTAGCAATGATACAGCTGGATTCTTTTGGATATGCCTCTCCTTAAGGCCACAAGCCTAGGATAGTTCACAGTGAAAATATAAGTATCTAAATGGCCTAATTGACTAGCCCTGTAGATAGGACCCCTAGACCACACTACACCAAAATCAGGATTTAGTAACACAACCAACTGTTATAAATATGTTTAGTAACACATAAAAACCGTTAGAAATATGACGTTACAGATATTTGTAACACTTTTTGTAACAACCGTTACTAATTGACCGTTACAAATTGTCTGTTTTGGTGTAGTGCCAGTGTGCTGAGTGTCAGGGAGAGGGTGAGATTCCTAGCTCGCTGTCGGAGGCTTGAGCCTCGTGCTCCATTAGAGGGATTCCTGTCAGCATGTGATGGCGCCAACAGGCCACACATGCTGAGAGGATAACTCGGTTGAAGGTCGAGCGTGATCATCTCTCTGTTGACAAAAATTTTATCTCTCTTTTAAAATAAAAATGTCTTCATAAAAAACCAAGTTTTAAAATATTCCTTGTTTCTCCCTCCTTCTTCTTCAATTATGAGAGAGTCACAGCCCTGTGAGAAACCCTAATTGGCATGGTTAGTCGACCAAACCCTAAATCCCATGGTTTTTCTTATTTCACACCCCAGGGATCGGTTTCAGATTTCTGGGGCGTGACAATGTCTCGATAGAGACTCTCGTAGTAAGATTACTCATTGTTCCTTGGGAACTTTGGCGGTGGGTTGTGACTGTTCGGTAGAGGACATAGTAAGGTACTTTCTATTCGGAGGATTTGGCGGATACATACGCACTGACTCTTCGGAGGCTTTGGCGGCTACGCACTTTCTCTTCGGAGGATTTGGCAGATACATACGCACTGACTCTTCGGAGGCTTTGGTGGCTACACACTTTTTCTTCAGAGGATTTGGTGGATATATACGCACTGACTCTTCGAAGGCTTTGGCGGCTACACACTTTCTCTTCGGTGGATTTGGCGAATACATACGCACTGACTCTTTGGAGGCTTTGGCGGCTACGCACTTTCTCTTCGGATGATTTGGCAGATACATATGCACTAACTCTTCGGAGGCTTGGCGGCTACGCACTTTCTCTTCGATGGTTTGGCAGATATATACGCACTAATTCTTCGGAGGCTTTGGCGGCTACGCACTTTCTCTTCGGAGGATTTGGCGGATACATACGCACTAACTCTTCGGAGGCTTTGGTGGCTACGCACTTTTTCTTCGGAGGATTTGGCGAATACATACGCACTGACTCTTCGGAGGCTTTGGCGGCTACGCACTTTCTCTTCGGAGGATTTGGCGGATACATACGTACTGACTCTTCGGAGGCTTTGGCGGCTACGCACTTTCTCTTCGGAGGATTTGGCGGATACATACGCACTGACTCTTCGGAGGCTTTGGTGGCTACGCACTTTCTCTTCGAAGGATTTGGCAGATACATACGCACTAACTCTTCGGAAGCTTTGAAAAATGGTTACACAGTTCCGGTTGAGACTCACGGGAAAAAGTACACTGGCTAGATGGCAATGACATTAAGATGGAATTGTGATAATTGAGTACGAGAATAATATTAGTGATAATGTCAAGGGAATTTCCTATATTTATGAAATTTGGAAATGCTTTATCAGTTAGGATCTTAAGAGTAGTCCTTGTTTAGCCGTTTCACCATGTCTTGTTTCTAGTTGATTACCGTTCTAGTGAACTTTTATCGCTTCAGTTTCTTCTGACTGACTTTTATTGGTACTCAGTAGGTCCAGGTTTGTACTAGTTGGCTATTAGGTTTCTAATAGGTAACTTCTTCAATTAAATTAGAGTTGTTTTAGTCTAGAACTAGTCACCCAACTGTTTAGTGTGTATTATGTCGTATTCTAGTTTTCAGCTCTCTTCTATCATTAGGTTAATTATTACCTTATTTCATTGTTCCCTACTCAGATAGTAAGTTTCCTTCTTTATACCTGATTTGTGGACCATAGTATATCCTTTAGAAGGTTTCCGAGTTATGCCATAATAGCATCGTTGAGAGTGCTGGTGTTATGAGTTTCAATGAGTATTGGTACCTTCAATTCGATGTTGTTCCCTCCTTACTCTTATTGGTATGTAACATAGTTATGTTATCTCGGATTTAGTATTATCTAAGCCGGATAGTAGTGTTCGCACATGTAATAGAAGTGTTTGTTCTAGAGAGGAGTCTTATAGGATTTAAGTTTAGGCATTCTAGTTGAGTCATTTCTTTCGTCGCGTTATTTAGGAATATGTATTTAAGCATATGTGTATGGGCACATATGTGTAGTATGTATCCTTATGCTTGTAGTGTAGATACTAAAAGTATAAGATTATATATGGGTGTATGAGCACCCCTATACATGAATATACTTTTTGGTATCAACACTGTCAGTTGAGTGCAGTTTGAACTTCTGAATCTATAAATTTTGGTAGTAACCCAACCGTGGGTGATACCCCTCGGCAGAATTGATAAGGGGGATGCCCCTTATCTAGGCAAGGTTAATGATCAAAATTCATGATTTGGTTTAGTCCATAATGATAAGAACGAAAAGTGAAAGCCAAAACTCGTATTCTCGATGCGAGGATTTGGATGTTCACTTTTATCTTAATAATTACGTGACTCGTTTATTATAAGTTAGGTTAGTAGTCATACAAGTGACAGTCTTCCTTCTTGGTATGATTGGTGTAGTGATTTAGCTTTTTGTTGTCAGTATTAGTAAGGATCTTCACGCCAGCCATAATTTCTATTTCATTGTTTTTATCTTTCTTCACTTTGGTAGTAGGGATTGATGGTTGTGTATCCTTAGTTTTAGTGGTTAATTATCGGGACGGAAATTCTATTAAGGTGGATAGGATGTAATGACCGACATTCTAGGGTGTTTCCGCCCAGAGCAACCCAGTTATTATATAATATTATTTTAATATATTTTATATGATGACGGGACCAGGTAGTGGGTCCCGGGTATGAGTCGCCGGGCTGCAACCGAGGTATAGTCACGCGAGCTAATAAGCACATGTATCGAGGCATGGCTCAAATATTATTATTATTATTATTATTATTATTATTATTTAAGTAAAATAATTTTAATAATGAATAGGTACTATGGCGGATCTGTCGGAGCCGGCGAGGTTCGTGCGCCGGTGCGTCTAGACGTGAGTCGAGGTCGAGTCAGGCGCGGCACGAGCAAAACCAGAAAAAAAAAAAAAAAAAAAAGAAAGAAAGAGAAAAAAAAAAGAAAAGAAACTAAGTAAACTAAAACCCGACCTGACCCCCTAAGCCCGAGCCCCAAACCCGACCCGTCCCTCCTCTCTCTCTCTCTCTTCCTCTCTTCTCTCCCATCTCTCTAATATCCCTCTCTCTCATAAGAACCCTCACCCGATCCTCTCTCTCTCTCTATATATATATATATATCTTTCTCTATCTCTCGGATCTCCCTCACCCTCTCACCCGATCCGACCCGGCCCTCCCCCCAAAACCGCCGCCCGAGCCGCCCTTCTCTCATCCCGAGCCAGCCCCATTGACCCCGGATTCCTGCCAGCCGCTACCGCCCCGACCCTGCCACCGCCACCCCTACTCTGCCGCCGCCGCCCCTACCTTGCCAGTCGCCCCCTACCCTACCGGCCGCCGCCCCTCCCCTCCCTTTAAAACCCCTACCCCACTCCCCCTCTCCCCCCTTCCTTAGTCCAAACCCCCCTCAATCCACTCCGATCCCTCATCTCTTCCCTCTGATTTCTCCCTCTCTCTTCCATGTTCGATCTCTCTCTCTCTCTCTCCTCTCCCTCTTACTGTGTGTGTGTGGCGCGGTAGCCAGAGCGCTGCCGGCCGGAGGAGGACCCACAGTCGGAGCATACCCGGTGCCGGGAAGGAGGACGCGCCAGAGCAGGGAGGAGTCGCAGCCGGTCGGAGCTGCTGAAGCCGACGACCCCGATACTAGGTTGGCTTTTCCCCCTTCCTTTTTTCCTTTGTGTGTGTGTTGTGTGGGTTGATCGACCACAGCCACCCCCCTTTTCGCATCTTCTTCTCATGCCACGGCTAAGGCCGTCGGCCCGGTGGCCGGCGATTGTGTAGCCAGCAAGACCCCTCCCTTGTTGTGACCTGCGCGACCATGGCCATCAGCAATGTAGCCGGTGTCTGTGCAGTCGGCGAAGCCGACCCGGTGCCGATGGCATATTTTTCTTGTAGACCATATCGACCCCACCCCGTGGCCTTGCCTCCGGTACAGCCATGGCTACCGACCAAGTGGCCAATAGCAGTGCGGTCGGAAAAGCCAACCAAGCCAAGCCAAACCCCCATCCGACCGGCCCGACTAGCTAGGCGCTGCCCCGGTTGGTTTTGTTGCCGAGGTTACCGACGGCCTCACCGTTGGTGGCCGGACAACGGATAGCGTACCCAATCGCCCTTGGCTCGACGCCATCTTGTACCCAACCACTATCGTGCCGACCGAGCTGGATCGCAATCTTTTACTTGCACGACCGTTGCTAGTTGCTTGACAACCTATGGACCAGCGGCAGGTAGCCCTGTGATCTCACTCCAAGTTGTGGCTTGGCACACCAACCCCGACCTCCCATGATGTTGATTTAGCCCATGAGCCACACTCGAGTTTAGCGGGCCCGATCTCACCAAAGCACGCTCACTCAAATTTGATGATACCGATGCGGGCCAAACCACCTCGCATAGCCTTTTGCGCAAGAGACCGACCTTCAACACCTAAGCCCGACCGTGATCGGCTTTGCCGATTCCGTCATCGACCGACGCGGGCATGATCGTTTGACCAGATTAGTACTATTGGACCTTAGTATGACTCTTGGCATTGCCGACTAACCAAAACGGTACCTTTGGCACATCGTTTTGCATACCAGTACACTGGCGTCCGATGATGCATAAAATCTTGGCTCGGCCAATCAGGGCCTAAGCCAGCGATATTTTAGTAGCATTTAATGACCATAGGCTGCTGGTATGCTTGGCAGTTAGTGAGCACATGGACCAAGTCAGAGGCGGAGCGGAGGTCAACTAACAAGAAGATTGAATTGGACAATCAGAAGTATACAAATGCATCTCACAAAATCTAAGGCAAGTTTTCACTTGCTCTGAGGCTATTTTCGACTAATGGTTTTGAAACCCTAGTTTGTGACTTGCTATAAATGATTCTCGTACATTATATAATATTACTTTTGCTGGTTAAAATTAGATTTGGGTGGTATATTGACTTTAACATTATTAAATTAGATTTTTAATTACATTATTCTTAATGCTGTTGAATAGTACCTTTTTTGAGACTCGCATTTGCTAGATGATTGGAAATGACCAGATATTATATCTCTACAACATAACACGTGGTTGGTGCGGTGACATATAATATGGAAATTCTTTACAACTTTCGTGTACACACATTATAAATTAATGAGGAGTGCAATATTAGATGGGAATTGGAGAATTAGTAGCTTAGTGTGAGTTCACTACTTTCGTTACTTTGTTTTTTTAGAATGTTTCTTATTAAGCTATAATATTTCTCTCTTTGGTCTTGTTATCTTAAAACATTATTTCTTATAAAGACACCCTCGCACGCACTCACCCCTTAGAGCGGGGGTTTACTTGTCAGTCAGTGGTTTGGACTGACCCCGTTTGGGGCACTACTCTTTCCACAAGTAGGCTCTTCTGCAGATTCGGAGACTCAGGGGTAGCCGCAGCACGAGGCCAGCGGCAGAGTTAGGAGGGCGGTGAAGTTTTAGGTTTCAGTATGTCTTGTAGTAGTCCATTTTCTTCTTGGCATTGTAATCGAATTAGATTCGATAAGAATTATTTAGCTTAGTGTATGTTTTATGTCTGGCAATGATACAACTGTATTCTTTTTGGGTAGGTCTCTCCTCAAGGCCCCAAGCCTAGGGTAGCTCACTATGAAAATATAAGTATTAAAACAAACTAATTGACTAGCCCATTAGATAGGATATGTGAACCAGTGCTCGAGTGCTAGAGAGCGGGCGAGGCTACTCAACTCACCGTCAGAGGCTTGATCCTCGTGCTCCCTTAAGAGGGACTTCTGTCAGTATGTGGGGCACCGACAGGCCGCACATGTTGAGATGATAGCCCGGTTGAGGGTCGAGCGTGATCATCTCTCGGTCGATAAAATTGTATCTCTATACTTTCTTTTAAAATAAAAATATTTTTCATAAAAAGTAATTTTTAAAATATTTTTTGAGAGAGTAGAAGCCCTGTGAGAAATCCTAATTGGAGTAGACAGTTGATCAAACCCTAAAACCCATGGTTTTTCTCAATTCACACCCCAAGGATCGGTTCCAGATTTTTGGGGTGTGACATTATATGTGGGTTGCAATGCTATCCCCATTGTTGCTCATGGTGCTGATGTTGTAGCTCGTGTGTCCTTAACGTGGATTTTCTGTATTAACATTAATAAAGATGACTTTGGTTATTGCTTTAATTAGAATACTACTATGGTATATGTTAATACTACATATAATAAAGGACCCTAGGGAACACAGTAGGCCACTGAGGCGCATGGAGGATCCATGCTTGGGAGACCCTGTGGACCAGTTCTGTGTAGACCTAGAACTAGTTCACAGCTTAGGTGATGCCGATCGCTTCACCGAGAACAAGCTGTTGGCAGGTAAAAGATGTGGTGAAGTCTCCACCATGGGAACGTGGGATTCCCATTCACCTAACCAAGCACGATGATCGTGTTGAATAGGAACCAAAACGGTGCACAGTTCAGTGATTCAGACACTGGTGCATAAACCGTCTTACTACTATAGATAATCTGTCCTTAACCCTGAGGGACCATGTTCACTGGGCCATCCAGTTGTGTGGTGCTTTGATGTGCCAATGTGTGCGGACCTTCCATAGTTCAATACCACGGTACGTTGGGTTACCCGACTGGTGCTTGAGTGACATGTAATCCCTACAGGTTATCCGACGTCCAGTGTTGGATGGGTGCGGTTTGATGAGTCAATCTGTCCACACAGTTAACCCAGGCCTGGTGGTTGTCAGTATGACTGACGATGTTCCGGATGCTAGGCATAGCACCGGAAGGTGTGTGGTGTTATAGATGACAAGTCATCAAACCCTAGTCAGATGGTCGATCGGGATCTGACGGTGCTCCCCACCGCCCGAGTTGTATCATGGCACCAGTAATATGAGGGACTAAGGATTATCGAAGTATAGTAGAGAATAGGGTTACGACGGAGTAACATAAGTTTAGGATCACTAGAGTTTAACTCGTATCGCACTCTGGGTGGCTACGCGGGTTAATCGGATTAGGGTTGATTAACGAAACTTTTGGTGTGTCACCGGAATAGTTAATCAGGGATCCGGTTGGAGCTAGAGATCCCAAACCCTGAAGGTTCCACCCTGTCGTTGCGTATAGGAATTATTTCCCGACCTAGTTGGATATATTGGATGCGAAGTAGCGCGATAGAGCGCAAGCCCAGAGCCAAAGAACCTAATTCACATGTGTTACGGGCCATTGGGGTATTTTGGTAAATACTAAAATATGGCTCAGAACATATTGAATATGGATCTTAGATTGAGCGGAATAATTCCAGGAGCTCACAGGCACTGACGGAACTCGATTCCGAGTAGCGCACCTCACTCAGTCTCTCTTTCAGTTTTCCGCTTTTCGTGAAGGGCGTTTTCGTCCGGGCTTCACGATAGACACCCGGGAAACCTAAAATCTGACCCCCCCCCCCCTCATTCTTATCCACCTAGGGGCCGGCCCTAGGCTCCTTGGAGCCATGGGAGACCGGCCCTATAAAGGAAATAGGGAGGGGAGGGCCGGCCCTAGTGCTCCCTCTCATTGGAAAATTCGAACCCCCCTTTCAAGCTCCTCCTTTATGGTTTCGGCCAAGGAAAAGAGAGGAAGAAGAAGGGAGAAGGAAAAGGAAGGAAGGAGAAGGAAGAAAGGAGAAAGAGGAGGAGAAAATCATGCGGCTCGCCATCGTCTTCGCAACGGATTCCTCCGTCGGCTCGAAATCCTTGCACTCAGAGACGGGATTTCGAGGATTCTTCGCAAAGGACAATGTGCTATCTGATAGTTTTCCTTGCGATTCACGTGCGGTTCTTCATCGTTCCGTTTTCTCTGGATCATAGATCCAAAAGGTATGATGAATCTAAACACCTAAGTAGATGCATTCATGTCTTCCGTTGATCGTAGTATGCCTCTAGGGTGTCCGCACATATGCTAAGATTGTAGATTTGCATGTAGATTATTTTGTATCACAAATTATAATGAAACATACACCGTATGATCTTCGGATCTTTCTTTTGCTTCCGTTGTGACTCTGATACACGGATCCAATTCAAACAATTGGTATCAGAGCACGCTTTGGTGTATGTTTCATGCATGAATTCGTGAAAACATCATGTGAATATATGATGGCATATGTTTTCGTCAGGGTTCGGCGTAGATCATGCATATGGATTGTGCTATGTGTCGTCTTTTTGCAGGTGCCGTGCTAAATAGTAATCTGTGATTGCATGCATCCAGGGGTCGGACCCCGGATTTAATTTTGTATTGATTATTATTGTCTGTGGATTTTAAGGCTCTAGATGGGCGAGGGTAGGAGTTGACCATCCTCGGTTCCCTGGCCATGTTTCTAGGATTATCTTCTTTATTTTCTAGCAAAATTGTACACGAACGAGCACTTGCTCAGAGCGTGTTAATTTTTTGGCCACAGGAAGAAGGAGATGATGCTACATCCACGGTTCGGGCAAACAGTACCATGGCGTGCAAAGACCCGGCGAAAGCGTGCACGTTGGTGATGATGGGGATCGTCGTCAGAGATCGTGCAGAACGGAAGAGCAGGATATCTTGGCTGTGCTATTCAGGTTCAGGGGTCGGACCCTAGACTTGATTCAGTTTGGATGCTTTCTTTGTTGTTTCTCTTTATTCAGTATTTAGAGAACCCCGATGATAATGTGATTATCATTCTTGCTTGTGAGTTTGTCTCTAGATCAGGCTTAGGGTTAGTACTAAAATTATGGATTCATCGGTGTCTCTATATGCTTCTAACACGTGCGAATCCGGTGGCTAGCTAAAAGGAAAGGTGGTAACCGCCCTCGTGGTAGTTCAGGTAGCCAAGTACTGTGCACCGAGATAGACGTAGTGTTAGATTTGTTTAGAGATAATTAACTAATGTCTCCATAAGAAGTATGATAACCCTAGTGGGATGCCCTTTCCCCACGTGGTCATAGCGACCAAGTTTGGTTAGGATTTCACTATGCGATACCCGTTTCTAGATGACGTTTGATGGTAGTATGAACTCATCACGATTTGGTTATGCCACCATTAGGTTGAGGACCGACGGAGGTTATCGGATGTCCCTATTTGGCCAACATCGAAACCTGTAATGAGATGAGGTCTACTATGACATCAGGCATCAAATTGTGAACGAGGCGTCATCGTAGTGGGAGTCCTTTCCACGTTGACCTTAGGCTAGGCTCCAGATCTTAGGATTATGGGCAAACTAGTGAAGTATCAGGATCCTTGGAATCTATGTAATGTGATCCTTGCCAGAAAGGCGAAAGCTGAGTATTCAAGGTAGGGACTATGATATTTTCCGAGGATACTAATGCTTTGCGGGAGGGTTTGTAATCCTAGTGGGAGCACGGTAGACAACGGTCTATGTCTAGGAGGTCATGACCATTCTAGGTATGCATAAAACCTCATAAAAAAGGGATGTGTAAGAGGTTCCCTCCAAAGGGGAGCCCCTGGCCTCCACAATCAACTGGCTAAGGGTCTGGGTGGGAGGTACGCAGTTCGATATTCCCACCAGGTGAGAGCTGTGTTTCCTTCCATGCTGGTTCGCCTAGTGGTTTCCTTCGGGACATGGAGGATACCGGTGGCAGTGGGTGATGGTTTTTTCCTGCACCGTGGGAGCCTATGAACCCCCCTGTCGACACCACCTAGATTTATAGGAAGCATCCAAAAGCTTGTGTGAAGCCGCTATTGCTGCACACGCAGGTCACATAAAGCTAGCCAAAAGGAGACTGTGAGGTCTTTCAGTTTACCATGGGTAATTCTGATAAAGACTGGGTCGTAAAAACCCCGTTGGCAGAAGCGGTTGCATGCTCTCACCGAGATGCTGTCTCCAATTCAGGGCCGATAGTCTCAGTGCTCCAGCCCAGGGAATTTAGATTCCTGGATGTCTCCACTTGAGGTGGTGAAGACATAGCGGCTGGAGTAGACATTATCTATTTCTAAATTCCATGAAATAGATTGTAGTAGACTCTAACTATTGCTTTAAACCATTGCTTACAGAAATCATGACCAAGCTCGACCCCCTTGCCTCCATACTTAATGATAACAAACTTACGGGACCAAACTACGAGGACTGGAAGCGTAACCTGATGCTCGTCCTAAGGGTTGGCAAACACACAATTGCCCTAAGTACCCCTTAACCGGCCATGCCGGAACCAGATACAACTGAGGCCTAATTAAAGGAATGGAAAGACTGGCTAGATGCTGATGAGATGTGTAAGTGCTACATAGTGGCATCTTTGCAGACCGTCCTTCAGAAGCAAGTCGAAGACATGGCCTTTGCTTCAGACATGATGCTCTACCTAAAGGAAATATTCAAGGGTCGTAGTCGGGTAACTCGTTACCTGACCATTAAGAAATTGGTGTCCACTAAGATGGCAGAGGGGACTTTAGTTCGGGATCATATGCTGAAATTGTTTGGCTATGTGAACGAGCTTGGTTCCTTCGATGTCATCTTGGATGCAGAGATCCAGACCGATATTTTCCTCGCGTCTCTGTAAGGAGCGTTTGAGGGCTTCGTTACCAACTTCAATCTTAACCGGTTAGAGATGTTTGACGCAGAGCTCCTAGCGGCGCTCCAGGCGGCAGAGGACGGGATAAAGGCAGGAGCCCAATCCTTGAACGTAGAGCGAAATTCTTCTTTGAAAGCCAAGGGCAAGTTTCAGAAAAGAAAGTCTAAGAAGCCCGTGAAGATGGGCCAGGTGCAGTTGCAGGTTCCCAAGCAGAATGGTCCGGCGAAGCCCAAAGGAAAATGTTTTCGATGCGGCAAGAAGGGGCACTGGAAGGGCGACTGCCGAGCGGCTCCCAAGAAGGCTGAGACAGGTATATCTCAAATCCACATAGTGGAATCCCTTGTAGCATCCAGTTGTTCTCCAGTTTCATGGATTGTGGATTCTGGTTCCACTAACCATGCGTGCAATAATTTGTAGGGGTTCAAGGAGATAAGAAACCTGGGTGAAGGAGAGATAATCCTAAGCATGGAAACTGAGGCCGTGGCAGAGGCTGAAGCAGTTGGAGATGTCATCTTGCAGTTCCTTGATGGAATAAGTTTATTACTTAGAGACATACTTTATGTACCGTCCTTGAGACGTAATTTAATTTCTGTTTCCTTATTGAATAATGAAGGTTTTTCAGTTTTATTTGATGCTTCTGGTGTGTCAATTAAATTGAATAGTTCCTTTGTTTGTAAGGGAAAGATACAGAATGGTCTCTATGTAATTAACTTCAATCATAAGCAGGATAACATAACTGAAGCTTGTGTAATTAATTCATCTAAAAGGAAAAATCCCTCAGATAATCTAACACTCCTTTGGCATCTAAGGCTTGGACACATAGCCTCAGACAGGATTCACAGGTTGGTTAAGGTAGGACTTTTAAGTCCAGATATTTCTGAAAGCCTACCGACGTGTGAGTCTTGCCTGGAAGGCAAGATGACTAAAAGGTCTTTCCGAGCCAAAGGTAGCAGATCTAAGGAGGTATTGGAGTTGGTACACACTGATGTATGTGGGCCCATAAGTGTCCGTGCTATAGGAGGCTTCGAGTATTTCATCACCTTCACGGATGATCACTCGAGGTTTGGATACATATACCTAATGCGGCGGAAGTCTGAATCCTTTGATAAGTTCAAGGAGTTCAGAGCTGAAGCAGAAAAGCAGACGGGTAAAAGTATCAAGTCTTTTCGATCAGATCGAGGAGGCGAATACCTATCGGATGAATTTATAGGGTACCTGCGTGAGCATGGGATCGTATCCTAGTTGACTGCACCAGGGACACCATAACAAAACGGTATATCTTAGAGGAGAAATCGAACTTTGTTAGACATGGTTCAGACTATGATGATTTATGCAACGTTGCCACCTAGTTTTTGGGGATATGCCCTAGAGACGGCAGCATATACTTTGAATTTTGTTCCATCAAAGTCAGTACCCCTAACTCCTTGGGAGCTGTGGTTAAAGCGAAAGCCAAGCCTACAGCACTTTAGCATTTGGGGTTGTCTAGCACATGTGCGGAAGGACAAGCGAGATAAGATGGAGTCAAAAACTAAGGTATGTCTGTTCGTTGGGTATCCAAAAGGGATAAAGGGTGGTTTATTCTATGATCCTGAGGATAGAAAGGTTATCGTCTCGACGAACGCCGTATTCCTGGAGCAGGATTATTTAATAGACCATAAGCCCACCAGTAAAGTAGTTCTTGAAGAATTGCTTGGTACTAATGGGAGTACGCAGACAGAAAACATAATGGGAGCCGATACCACTAAGATAAACGATATTATAGAATCGACTCCTATGGAACCACCGCAGGCTCATCGCAGTGGGAGGACCACAAGTGCTCCTGATAGATACATTGGAGAAGCCTTTATGGTAGATCCAGAGTTTCAGGAGAATGATCCTCTGAACTATGACGAAGCGATGGTATCCACTGACCATGCAGCATGGCAGGAAGCCATGGAGACAGAACTGACATCGATGTCCCAAAACTCGGTCTGGACACTTGTAACACCACCTCACAATATTAAACATGTTGGGTGTAAGTGGGTGTATAAAAGGAAAAGAGGTCCGGATGGTACCGTTGAGACTTACAAAGCTAGACTAGTCGCTAAGGGTTATACCCAGCGAGAAGGGATCGACTATGACGAAACCTTTTCGCCAGTGGCTATGCTTAAGTCTATCCGGATCTTCTTGTCCATTGCGGCCCATTATGATTGGAAGATCTGGCAAATGGACGTCAAGACCGCATTCCTCAACGGGGATTTGGAAGAAGATATATACATGTCTCAGCCTCCAAGCTTTGTCGCAAAAGGTCAGGAAGGTCTGGTGTGCAAGGTGCAAAGGTCCATTTATGGACTGAAGCAAGCATCCAGAAGTTGGAACATGCATTTTGATTAGGCTATCCAGTCTTATGGATTTGAGTAGAACATGGATGAAGTGTTTATAAAAGGAGCGATAAGACTGCAGTAGTTTTTCTAGTGCTTTACGTAGACGATATCCGGTTCATCGGAAACGATGTTGGAACGTTGTCTACAGTGAAGGTGTGGTTATCCTCTCAATTTGACATGAAAGACCTAGGTAAAACGAGTTATGTTCTGGGGATCAAGGTAACTCAAGATCGCCAGAACAAGATTCTCTCACTGTCACATTCAGCCTACATAGATACTATCTTGGTCAGATTCAGTATGCACAACTCCAAGAAGGGACTGATTCCATTCAGACATGGAATGAAATTATCCAAGGATCAGGGTCCTAAGACTCCTGAGGAGAGGGCAGAGATGCAGAAGATACCTTATGCTTCGGCTGTAGGGACTCTGATATATGCCATGCAGTGCACGAGACAAGATATATGCTATGCAGTAGGCATGATGGGCAGGTATCAGTCAAATCCGGGTCCAGGGCACTGGACTGCTGTGAAAAGTATACTCAAGTATCTCCGTAGGACGAGAGATTATGAGTTAGTTTACTCTTCACAGGAACTGATGCCGATTGGATATACGGATTCTGACTTTGCGTCAGATCCGAAATCCAGGAGATCGACGTCAGGGTTTGTATTTTCATTAGGAGGAGGAGCTGTCAGTTGAAGGAGCATGAAGCAGGGATGCATCGCGGATTCGACGACAGAGGCTGAGTACGTTGCGGCGTGGGAAGCAGCTAAGGAGGCGGTGTGGCTCAAGAAGTTCCTCACAGACTTAGGATGTATACCGGGAGCTCAAGATCCTATTGTCCTTTACTGTGACAATAGTGGAGCGGTAGCACAATCCAAGGAGCCAAGATATCACCAGAAGAGCAAGCATATCGAGTGGAAATACTATATTATCCGGGACTTGCAGAAGCGAGGGGAGGTTGCAGTGACTCAGGTAGCGTCTGCAGATAACATGGCGGACCCTTTCACAAAGGCGTTACCGACCAAGGCTTTTGAGAAGCACGTGGATGCCATGGGAGTTAAGACTGTAATTCCCTGCTAGGCCAAGCGGGAGATTGTTGTAGCTCGTGTGTCCTTAGCGTGGATTTTCTGTATTAACATTAATAAAGATGACTTTGGTTATTGCTTTAATTAGAATACTACTATGGTATATGCTAATACTACATATAATAAAGGACCCTAGGGAACACAGTAGGTCACTGAGGCGCATAGAGGATCCATGCTTGGGAGACCCAGTGGACCAGTTCTGTGTAGACCTAGAACTAGTTCACAGCTTAGGTGATGTCGGTCGCTTCACCGATAACAAGCTGTTAGCAGGTAAAGGATGTGGTGAAGTCTCCACCACGGGAACGTGGGATTCCCATTCACCTGACCAAGCACGATGATCGTGTTGAACAGGAACCAAGACGGTGCACAGTTCAGTGATTTAGACACTGGTGCATAAACCTGTCTTACTACTATAGATAATCTGTCCTTAACCCTGTGGGACCATGTTCACTAGGCCATCCAGTTGTGTGGTGCTTTGATGTGCCAACGTGTGCGGACCTTCCATAGTCCAATACCACGGTATGTTGGGTTACCCGGCTGGCGCTTGAGTGACATGTAATCCCTACAGGTTATCCGACGTCTAGTCTTGGATGGGTGCGGTTTGATGAGTCAATCTGTCCACACAGCTAACTCAGGCCTGGTGATTGTCAGTATGACTGACGATGTTCCAGATGCTAGGCATAGCACCGGAAGGTGTGTGGTGTTATAGATGACAAGTCATCAAACCCTAGTCAGATGATCGATCGGGATCTGACAGTGCTCCCCACCGCTCGAGTCGTATCATGGCACCGGTAATAGGAGGGACTAAGGATTATCGTAGTATAGTAGAGAATAGAGTTACGAGGGAGTAACATAAGTTTAGGATCACTAGAGTTCAACTCGTGTCGCACTCTGGGTGGCTACGCGGGTTAATCGGATTAGGGCTGATTAACGGAACTTTCGGTGTGTCACCGGAACAGTTAATCAGGGATCCAGTTGGAGCTAGAGATCCCAAACCCTGAAGGTTCTACCATGTCGTTGCGTATAGGAATTGTTTCCCGACCTAGTTGGATACGTTGGATGTGAAGTAGCGCGATGGTGCGCAAGCCCGGAGCCAAAGAACCTAATTCACATGTGTTACGGGCCATAGGGGTATTTTGGTAAATACTGAAATATGGCTCAGAACATATTGAATATGGACCTTAGATTGAGCGGAATAATTCCAGGAGCTCACAGGCACTGACGGAACTCGATTCCGAGTAGCGCACCTCACTCAGTCTCTCTTTCAGTTTTCCGCTTTTTGTGAAGGACGTTTTCGTCCGGGCTTCACGATAAACACCCGGGAAACCTAAAATCCGACCCCCCCCCCCCCCCCTCAGCCTTATCCACCTAGGGGCCGGCCCTAGGCTCCTTGGAGCCATGGGAGACCGGCCCTATAAAGGAAATAGGGAGGGGAGGGCCGGCCCTAGTGCTCCCTCTCCTTGGAAAATCCGAACCCCCCTTTCAAGCTCCTCCTTTGTGGTTTCGGTCAAGGAAAAGAGAGGAAGAAGAAGGGAGAAGAAAGAGGAAGGAAGGAGAAGGAAGAAAGGAGAAAGAGGAGGAGAAAATCAGACGGCTCGCCATCGTCTTCGTAATGGATTCTTCTGTCGGCTCGAAATCCTTGCACTTAGAGACGGGATTTCGAGGATTCTTCAATTCACAAAGGATAAGGTGCTATCCGACAGTTTCCCTTGTGATTCACGTGCGGTTCTTCATCGTTCCGTTTTCTCCGAATCATAGATCCAAAAGGTATGATGAATCTAAACATCTAAGTAGATGCATTCATGTCTTCCGTAGATCGTAGTATGCCTCTAGGGTGTCCGCACATATGCTAAGATCGTAGATTTGCATGTAGATTGTTTTGTATCACGAATTGTAATGAAACATACACCGTATGATCTTCGGATCTTTCTTTTGCTTCTGCTGCGACTCTGATGCACAGATCCAATTTGAACAGCTGAGGACCACTTCATGCCTAGGATCTACTATCGAAAATGGGTGCCGCGATCAAATATGGGAGTCGTCGAATGAGTTTTGATGCTCCTGCCAAATGTGGGTGTTGTCGAATTAATTTTGATGCCTCCATTGAATATGGGTACAATCGAATGAATTTTGATGCCCTCACCGAATGTGGACGTCATTGAACTTATTTTGATGCTCCCGCCGAATTGGGCACCGTCGAACAAATTTTGATCCCGCCAAAGGCGGTGGGGGAGTAGTATTGCCGAAGGCAGCTGTTCGACTGCACCTGATCACATTGGTCCTTTTCTTGCGGGTTGATTGTGATTCACTGGTTAGGGCTGGGTGCATTGGACAGTTATGATCGGGTGCCATATCAAGATTACAAGAATAAAGATTGCAAAAATTTAGAGAGAAAGAGAGAGAAAGATCCTAATTGGATCTAGATGGTATCATTATATATACTTCAGGTGTTTTGCCCCGTAGTTTGTGCCTCGAGATAGTGCTATGCCTTAATCCTTGAACTTTGTTCTCCGTGTAGGGGAGTGTTGCAGCCGAAGGCAGCCATCCGTGAGTCGACAAACACAGGCATGCCGTCACTGAATATGGATAGCCCCACCGAATTTGGGCATTTCTTCTGAATATGAGCGTCGTCAATAAATTAGGATGTTTTGCCAAGTATGGACTCTCTGGTCGAATGTCCGTGCCACAACTAATTGCGGGTGCCGCTGAACCAATTTCGCCATTCCGTTCAAGAGCCGATAGACACGAGCATTATCACCACTCACAAAATATTGACAAATTCCTCAAAATACTATCACCGCTTACGAAATATTGTTATCACCCTCAAAATATTATTCTCCCCCTCGAAATATTATCACTACTCTCGAAATGTTGTGGCCTCCTTTGAAATATTATCATCTTTCTCCACATATTATTCCCGCCCTCAAAATCTTTTGTGTGCCGACAGGCACGGGCATTACTACTATATATATATATATATATATATATATATATATATATATATATATATATATATTATATATATATATATATATATATATATATATATATATATATATGGGTCATGATCGGATGACCCAGCAAAATTTGACCCAGTAAATAACCCAGCACCCTTTGTTGGACCTAGAGGCCTTAGAATGGGCTGATTTTTTATAGGCATGTTTGTCTATGGTATGTTGATCATCCTCACAAAAAATCAGCCAATTCTAAAACCTCTAGGTGCATCAAATGCACACTTCAAATCAACTGTTAAAATTGATAGTCGAAAATCGTTGATTTGAAGAGCGCATTTGATGCACCTATAGTTTTTAGAATGAGCTGATTTTTTGTGAGGATGATCAACATACCATAGACAATATGTCTACAAAGAATCAGCCTATTCTAAAACCTCTAGGGGCATCAAAGGGTGCAGGGTTATTCTTGGGTCAAAATTTGTTCGGTCAGGCGATCCCGATATATATATATATATATATATATATATATATATATATATATATATATATAGAGAGAGAGAGAGAGAGAGAGAGAGGGAGAGAATACGGGATATAGGCTGGCAGCCTATTTTGACGAAATGAGAAGCCACCCATTTGATGCCCCTAGGAGTCTTAGAATGTGCTGATTTTTTTTGAGCATATGCACCTTACCTTAGATAAAACACTCACAAAAAATCAGCAAATTCTAAAACTTTTAGGGGCATCAAATGTAATATTTCAGATTAACGGTAACAACGAACGCTCGATAAAACATCTAACATTTGATGCCCTTAGAAGTTATAGAATGTGCTGATTTTTTGTGGGTGTTCTATCTAAGATAAGGTACTTATGCTCACAAAAAATCAGCACATTCTAAGAGTCCTAGGGCCATCAAATGGGTGGCTGCTCATTTTGTCAAAATAGACTGGCAGCTCATTTCCCGTTTCCTCTCTCTCTCCCTCTCTTTATATATATATATATATATATATATATATATATATATATATATATATATATATATATATATATATATATATATATATATATATATATATATATATATATATATATATATATATATATATATATATATATATATATATATATATATATATATATATATATATAGGGAAAGGGTAGCCTACTCCATGGAGTAGGAAACTTACCTACTCCATGGGTTATATAGACGCCACATGGCACTTTTTAATCAGATTTTTTATTCATGTATGGTCAATCTAATATGGATAGATTAGGATTATGAAAAAAAATCCGAAGAAAAAAACTTAAACCAACTCGATCAAGTTGAAACAAATTTAACGGTAAACTGTGTATCGTAAAAACATATTTTTTGTGGATGCTAAAAATGCCACTTGGCATATGTTTTTCTCAAAAAAAAATTCTTGATAATTGTTGGGAGGGGTGAACCTAACTTGATCAAGTCTTAACTTCCATCAAAAAGTGCAACACGGCATCCATTTAACCTATGGAGTAGGTAAGTTTCCTACTCCATAGAGTAGGCTACCCTTTCCCATATATATATATATATATATATATATATATATATATATATATATATATATATATATATATATATATATATATATATATATATATATATATATATATATATATATATATATATATATATATATATGGGTCAGGATCGGATGACCCAACAAATTTTGACCCATTAATAACCCAGCACCCTTTGATGCACTTAGAGGTTATAGAATGGGCTGATTTTTTGTAGACATGTCGTATATGGTATGTTGATCATCCTCACAAAAAATCAGCCCATTCTAAAACCTCTAGGTGCATCAAATGCGCTCTTCAAATCAATGGTTTTTTATTGTCAATTTTAACCGTTGATTTGAAGATCTCATTTAATGCACCTAGAGGTTTTAGAATGAGCTGATTTTTTGTGAGGATGATCAACATATCATAGACAACATGTCTACAAAAAATCAACCCATTCTAAAACCTCTAGGTACCTCAAAGGGTGCTGGGTTATTTGCAGGGTCAACTTTTGCTGGGTCATCCGATCCTGACCCTATATATATATATATATATATATATATATATATATATATATATATATATATATATATATATATATATATATATATATATGCTTGAATGCGGCATGCGGTGCGTGCGGTATCGCACCGCAGCCGTGTGATGCACTCGCTGCGTGCATGCGATGCACGCAGCAGTGCATCACACGGCTGCGGTACGATGCCGCACGCACCGCATGCCGCAGCATAGCAGCTCCCTATATATATATATATATATATATATATATATATATATATATATATATATATATATATATATATATATATATATATATATATATATATATATATATATATATATATATATATATATATATATATATATATATATATATATATATATATATATATATATATATATATATATATATATATATATATATATATATATATATATAGGGGTTGCTTGGGTGCGGTCTGCGTTCGCAGCCGTCCGATGCACCACACCGTGCATCTGATGCACGCAACGGGTGCATCGGACCGCTGCGGACGTGGACCGCACCTAAGCATCCCCCTATATATATATTATAATAATAATAATAATAATAATATAATACTTAAATGGAAGCCTTTCTTCCGTGTTGTGACACGTGGACGTCTTTTGAAGAGCCAGAATTCTTCTTCCATGTGTGAACGTGGCTTACTTTTAAATCCTATTAAAAGCCTACCATAAAGATGATAAATATTCATTCAATGATATTTAATGGTCATTAGATGTTAATCTCTCTTTCTCTCTCTCAATCACACTCACATCAGATTTCACACTTCTTCGAACAGTTACGATGTCGTCTGTGCCAAATGGCGTGTATCAAGCTCATCCGGGCATTGCCCGGGTTTCATACTAGTATATATATATAGGGGACGGGGAGCCTGGACCTCAGGTGCAGCGTGAGCACTGCACCCGTGCCCTGCATGCATGCCACGTACCCTGCTGCCCCGCCAGAAAGTGAGCTGCTAACCCCGGCCGTCCGATCGGCATCCAATCGAACGGCACAAATTCTTCCCGCATGGCTCAAAGGTGTAGCCCTCCGATCGGATGATCGGATGGATGGAATCCGTTGGAAACAACCGAACAGGACAAAAGATAATCATGATTTTTTTATCCTATTTGGTTGTTTCCCACGGATCTCATCTGTTGGATCATCCAATCGGACGGATATAGTTTTGAGCCGATGCGGGATGGATTTGTGCGGTTGGATTCCCATGGGGATGGATTTGTGCCATTGGATTCCTATGGATCCATCATCCAATCGAACGGCACAAATCCATTCCCATGGGAATCCAACGGTACAAATCCATCCCGCATAGGCTCAAAACTATATTCGTCCGATCGGATGATCCAACGGATGAGATCCATGGGAAATAACCGAATATGACAAAAAAATCATGATTACTGCTACAGTAATGTGATTTTCTTTGTCCTACACGGTTGTTTCTAATGGATTCCATCCATTCGATCATCCGATCGGACGGCTACACCTTTGAGCCGTGCGGGAAGAATTTGTGACGTTCGATTGGATGCCGATCGGACGGTCGGGGTTCGCAGCTCATTTTCTCACGGGGCAGCAGTGCACGTTCGATTGGATACATGTTGCGGTGCGCCGCACGCACCACACGCCGCATTTTAACATTTATATATATAGAGAGAGAGGAATGGTAAAATGCAGCATGCGGTGTGTGCAGCGTCACACCGCAGCCGCCTGATGCATTGCTGCGGTGCGTGCAATGCACGCAGCGGTGCATCAAGCGGCAGTGGTGCGACGCCGCACGCACCGCACGCCGCATCCTAACACGCCCCTATATATATATATATATATATATATATATATATATATATATATATATATATATATATATATATATATATATATATATATATATATATATATATATATATATATATATATATATATATATATATATATATATATATATATATATATATATAGGGAAAGGGTAGCCTACTCCATGGAGTAGGAAACTTACCTACTCCATGGGTTATATAGACGCCACATGGCACTTTTTAATCAAATTTTTTATTCATGTATGGTCAATATAATATGGATAGATTAGGATTATAAAAAAAAATCCGAAGAAAAAAACTTAAACCAACTCGATCAAGTTGAAACAAATTTAACGGTAAACTGTGTATCGTAAAAACATATTTTTTGTGGATGCTAAAAATGCCACTTGGCATATATTTTTCTCAAAAAAAATTTCTTAATAATTGTTGGGAGGGGTGAACCTAACTTGACCAAGTCTTAACTTCCATCAAAAAGTGCAACACGGCATCCATTTAACCTATGGAGTAGGTAAGTTTCCTACTCCATGGAGTAGGCTACCCTTTCCCATATATATATATATATATATATATATATATATATATATATATATATATATATATATATATATATATATATATATATATATATATATATATATATATATATATATATATATATATATATATATATATATATATATATATATATATATATATATATATATATATATATATAGGATACGGGGTATAGGCTGGCGGCCTATTTCGATGAAATGGGCAGCCGCCCATTTGACACCTCTAGGATTCTTAGAATGTGTTGATTTTTTGTGGGCATAAGCACCTTACCTTAGATAGCACACCCACAAAAAATCAGCACATTGTAAAACTTTTAGGAGAATCAAATGTTATATTTAAGATTAACGATTGCAACGGACGTTCGATAAAACTTCTATCCTTTGATGCCCCTAGGAGTTTTAGAATGTGCTGATTTTTTGTGGGTGTTATATATAAGATAAGGTGCTTATG